>OZ025253.1:7500-518032 GCA_964019135.1 Arenicola marina | reverse complement strand
GGGAGGGGGGAAGGGTTGTCCACGATGTACACCAGCCATCCCACCACCGTGGATGAGACTGAAAGGGACCGGCGGGGAGAAACGGGCTGGGGAGGGGCCGGCGGGGAGGGGCCGGCGGGGAGGGGCCGGCGGGGAGGGGCCGGCGGGGAGGGTCCGGCGGGGAGGGGCCGGCGGGGAGGGGGCCGGCGGGGGGGGCCGGCGGGGAGGGGCCGGCGGGGAGGGGCCGGCGGGGAGGGGCCGGCGGGGAGGGGCCGGCGGGGAGGGGCAGGCGGGGGAGGGGCCGGCGGGGAGGGCCGGCGGGGAGGGGCAGGCGGATAGGAATCTAAGCCCTTCTGCCAAGAGGCCATGGGGGGGGGGAGGTGAGCCGTCTGACAAGAGGTCATGGGGGAGACATCTGAGAGGAGGCCATGTCTGACAAGAGGCCATAGGGGGAGACGACATGTCTGACAAGAGGCCATAGGGGGAGACGACATCTGAGAGGAGGCCATGTCTGACAAGAGGCCATGGGGGGAGACGACATGTCTGACAAGAGGCCATGGGGGGAGACGACATGTCTGACAAGAGGCCATGGGGGGGGGAGGTGAGCCGTCTGACAAGAGGTCATGGGGGGAGACATCTGAGAGGAGGCCATGTCTGACAAGAGGCCATAGGGGGGAGACGACATGTCTGACAAGAGGCCATGGGGGGAGACGACATGTCTGACAGGAGGCCATGGGGGAGACGACATGTCTGACAGGAGGCCATGGGGGGGGGGGGAGTGAACAAAATGCCACACCCCCCCCCCCACACACACACACTGACTGCACTGCACCGCCACCAAACACACAGGCAAAAGCGATCTGACCAGTACAAGACCCTAGATGACCCTTTCGTCCCTGCTGGCGTCCTGACTGAGTTGTCATCGACACCCCCTCCCCCCCCCCCCCCCGCCTGTCTCCCAACAACCACCACCATTGTCGTGGCCTCAGCAACGAGGTCAAACTAGTGGCCACTCACCACGACATGCCAACATGTGGCCCCTCACCACGACATGCCAACATGTGGCCACTCACCACGACATGCCAACATGTGGCCACTCACCACGACATGCCAACATGTGGCCACTCACCACGACATGCCAACATGTGGCCACTCACCAGGACATGGCAACATGTGGCCACTCACCAGGACATGGCAACATGTGGCCACTCGCCACGACATGCCAACATGTGGCCACTCACCACGACATGCCAACCATGTGGCCACTCACCACAACATGCCTACATGTGGCCCCTCACCACGACATGCCAACATGTGGCCACACACCACGACATGCCAACATGTGGCCACTCACCACGACATGCCAACATGTGGCCACTCACCACGACATGCCAACATGTGGCCACTCACCACGACATGCCAACATGTGGCCACTCACCACGACATGCCAACATGTGGCCACTCACCACGACATGCCAACATGTGGCCACTCACCATGACATGCCAACATGTGGCCACTCACCACAACATGCCAACATGTGACCACTCACAACGACATGCCAACATGTGGCCACTCACCACGACATGCCAACATGTGGCCACTCACCATGACATGCCAACATGTGACCACTCACAACGACATGCCAACATGTGGCCACTCACCACGACATGCCAACATGTGGCCACTCACTATGACATGCCAACATGTGGCCACTCACCACGACATGCCAACATGTGGCCACTCACCATGACATGCCTACATGTGGCCACTCACCACGACATGCCAACATGTGGCCACACACCATGACATGCCAACATGTGGCCACTCACCATGACATGCCAACATGTGGCCACTCACCACGACATGCCAACATGTGGCCACTCACCATGACATGCCAACATGTGACCACTCACCATGACATGCCTACATGTGGCCACTCACCACGACATGCCAACATGTGGCCACTCACCATGACATGCCAACATGTGACCACTCACCACGACATGCCTACATGTGGCCACTCACCACGACATGCCAACATGTGACCACTCACCATGACATGCCAACATGTGGCCACACACCACGACATGCCAACATGTGGCCACTCACCACGACATGCCAACATGTGGCCACTCACCACGACATGCCAACATGTGGCCACACACCATGACATGCCAACATGTGGCCACTCACCACGACATGCCAACATGTGGCCACACACCACGACATGCCAACATGTGGCCACTCACCACGACATGCCAACATGTGGCCACTCACCACGACATGCCAACATGTGGCCACTCACCACGACATGCCAACATGTGGCCACACACCATGACATGCCAACATGTGGCCACTCACCACGACATGCCAACATGTGGCCACACACCATGACATGCCAACATGTGGCCACACACCATGACATGCCAACATGTGGCCACTCACCACGACATGCCAACATGTGGCCACTCACCACGACATGCCAACATGTGGCCACACACCATGACATGCCAACATGTGGCCACTCACCACGACATGCCAACATGTGGCCACACACCATGACATGCCAACATGTGGCCACACACCATGACATGCCAACATGTGGCCACTCACCACGACATGCCAACATGTGGCCACTCACCACGACATGCCAACATGTGGCCACTCACCACGACATGCCTACATGTGGCCACTCACCATGACATGCCAACATGTGGCCACTCACCACGACATGCCAACATGTGGCCACTCACCACGACATGCCAACATGTGGCCACTCACCATGACATGCCAACATGTGGCCACTCACCATGACATGCCAACATGTGACCACTCACCATGACATGCCAACATGTGGCCACACACCATGACATGCCTACATGTGGCCACTCACCATGACATGCCAACATGTGACCACTCACCACGACATGCCTACATGTGGCCACTCACCACGACATGCCAACATGTGACCACTCACCATGACATGCCAACATGTGACCACTCACTCACTCACTGTCCGCTCCTATTTAAGCCCCAAAAAATAACTATAATTTTTTTTTTACATAACTTTGCAACACTTTGCCCTTGTCCGACTTGAAAAAAACCTTGTCCCTGACAGGCGTTAAGGTTGCGCCCTGCTATATAATGGAGGATCCAATGTAGAACAGGGATCTGAAATTTCATAGGCTGCTCTCATTACCATATAAAACTCATCCACTGTGAAAGAATTGTGTGATATCACACCTGTGTCTAAAGTGTTCATTATCACGAATGCAGAGAACAGACCTAGCCGTATTTTATTCATATAAGAGCATTATTAAAAAAACGGATGACCAAACGGTGCATTATCTTGATAATAAAAGACAAAACTGTGCATTACCGTAATGTCGATAATTTCTAGAAGTTGCACCGGTGTATAAGTCGCACCCGCCGATGTTGAGAAATATTTAGACTTGAGCCAAGAGACATGGACTGCTATTGAAATTATAATGAATGACAAAACTGTGCATTATCTTCATAACGAACAGTTGTGGACGCTTCAGTGTAGTCAGATATAGTTTTGGGCTAGGGTGCTCCCCGTCTGTGGGACTGGTTAACAAGTCTAGGAATATACTGACCTGCCCTACCTCATGCTGAAGCCACACCCTCATCCAAATTTAACAACACGTCATAACACGCTTTGGATACCTTGCTGGTGACACATCAATCAATTTCAGCCAATACTTAATGCATCTGACCAAATACTAATGGTGTTCTCCCGCGGTCACCCAGTACAGCATCATTGGGTGTGTTCTATGGGACGCCCAATACGCTCTTACAAAACTTGATATGCACTTTCTCTAGATGTTCATAGTGCTCATACCCCCAAATTTCAGCAGCATAGAGCAGAATAGGTTCAAGTTTCTTGTTAAATAATCTGAAAGCTCCTGGTATGTTGCTTGCAGTCCTCCACAAACCCCTTATTTATGGTGTGGGATATGGTAGGTGTTTATAGCGTTTTCTGAATCTTAAGGACTTCGGTTTGTGTTCCAATGCGCAAAATCAACATTCAGAAATTGCAAAACTTGATATTTATGTGCATAAAAAATTGCATACCACTATCATCAATGAAAATCAAGGGCACCTAATTTCATGATTTAGACAATTTGCAGCCCTGCTTTATGCATGTGTATACTCCATCACACAAGACCCTTATGATTTTAACATACTTGGAAAGTAAACTGCCTTTTTGAAGCTGCAGCAAGGGAAGGGGGGCTGCGTTTAAAGAGGGTGTTGGTAGGGGCTGGATGAAAAACGAAAATAATACTGGTTTTGCCTAATAATTGATTACATCTTAACGTCATCAATGTAACTTGATACGGCTGGCATTCTCACATTAAATATGTACAATAGGTTAATCGGCCAGACAAGCAAACAGTCATTCATTAGTATACAGTAATTGCCAAGAGAGCCAGCCACTAGTGACACTTGATAAAAGGTGCCATGGGAGAGGAAGAGGTAAATGTTGTGTGGTCGTCGAGACAGCTTGAATGAACAATTGACTCAGGAATAATTGACTTGGTTCGCTGGATGGGATTATGATAAGCAGGTTAACAGGAAAGGGTATTGCGCAGCAAAGAGGAGATGGGGTATTGGGGTGGTTCCAGGGTTCGACACTAACTCCTGACATGGACAAGTACGAGAACAAGTACGTTAAATTTTCACTTGTCCTGCTTGATATTACTGGTAACCACCCCCCCACCCCAAAAAAGTGTTGTCCTAACGAGCCACTACCATGATTTCAACTGTTCCATGATTTCAACCGGTGACAAGCAAGGCACCCTTTGTTTGAAGGAATTCCAGTACATCAGGATCAAGCCAAAAGTGCTTGATTGATGCCCGATGACCTGTGACACTGGGTACTGGCACACAGTAGGTATAATAGAGTAGGTATCATATTGTACATTGTATAATACATACCCTGCTCTCGAAGTGATATGGTAAGGGTAAAAGTCATCCTGTAAATAGGTATGCAGAAAAGGCATAGCTAATTTTCATCATAATGCCCTAATTTTGTTCCTGGAGTCCCTACCTTTTCCGACATTTTCCCCTAGTTTTCTGGCACCATATATTGCGCATACGCGCCTCGGTGCTCAATACCTTTGAATGCTCATTCGATACGGCATGGTGAGCAAACATAAACACGTTTGAAAATAACACCAAAAATATCAATTGTTTCACAACATAGAAAGGAATGAGCACCGAGGCGTGTATGCGTAATATAGCGCTAACGTTCACCGCCAGATGGCGCCACTTCATGTACATTCGCACATGAGCTAACCGCCATATTTGTTTATCATTGCGCACAGCGTGAAAGTTGAAGCAGCGGACTAAATCGTCTTGGATACCTTTATAATATGAGTAAAGACATCAACTAAAAGGTTAAGTAATAGATTAAGTTGCATAGAATAAGGAAATATTAAGATATATGCATGATACTCCCAGAAAGTAATTTAAATTTAATTTATTTTTAATATTCTGTTTGATTTTGGCGGCAGCGTCAATGGGCTGCTTCGGGACCCTAGGGAGGAGCCTGTGACTCCTGGGTCCCTCGGGGCTACTCTGAGGCAAGCTCGCTTATCTAGGGGCACAACGGTAGCAATGTTAAAATCCTTCGACGTTAGTAGGGAATTTACTGTAGCTTTTATCATAATATGTGCGTGTACAATCATAGTGTTTATATATTCTATATACTTTGTTCTAACCTTCTGATATCAAGAAAGTGTGTAAACACTAGGTTGTTTCTGTTATATTCTTTGTGTAGTTGTTTGTATAATATATTCACAAATAAATGTTGGAGCACAAATCTTTTCCCGAACAACCAACCGCCATATTTGTTTTTGGCGGATGCTGGTACCTGTGAATGCCACTTGGTTCCCTGCTTCATTAGCATATGACTCACGCTAAAGTCAAAGTCATAAATGCCGTAGACACACGTTTCGGCCCATATTTTCCGCGATTGTGCTGCGATCGCTCTCCAAATCACTGACATGAGAAAGCAACACTAGACCATTTTAATGATACCAAACTTACGTTTGTACTGAGATGTTATCCTTTTCTATGATAGAAAGAATATTTCTCCATCCTGACGCTCCATTGGCAGCAGACACACTTTCGCAAATAGACTAAATCACAGACAATGAAAGGCTCTATAGTTGCCATGACATCTTCGTGGCAGGTATAAATATAGAGCATGTATTGTTCAGAGCACGTTCGGCGCCATGGCAACCATCATTTTATGACGCGTCTTTTAGTATTTTGACGACAGAGCATTTTCTGCCAATGGCGTGTCAGCATGGAGAGATATTCTTTGTGTCATAAAAAAGTATAACATCGCAGTACAAACGTAAGTTTGGTATCATTAAAATGGTCTAGTGTTGCTTTCTCACGTCTGATTTTGAGAGTGATGGAGGAAAGTTCGCGGAAAATATGGGCCGAAGCGTGTGTCTACGATATTTATGACTTTGACTTTAGAAGGCATTTTCAGTCACACACTTTGAACTAAGGACAACAGCAGCACCCTCTGCCATAGGTAATTCAAAGAGGTTTATATTCCAGCACCTACTAAAAAGGGAGGTAAACAGCTGGCTACAAAAATTAGGTGATCAAATTTAGTACTAGTTGGCTATAAACCTAAGCCTACTGTAATAAAATGATTGTTTTCCACAAACCCAAATTTGACAGAACGGCAGTTAGGCCCAGTTCATAATTATAGTTATAGTTCGGATAGTTCTCGACACCGACGACAGCCTGGAAATTATGTTCCAGGCACGCCTACTCAAGAATGACTATCCACAAGCTTCGCTGTTAATTTTACATGTGAGATATCGACACAGCAAGCACAAAACATCCCAGCAAAAGCAAGGCACATAGGTTACAATTCCACATTTAGTTAAAACGCAGATATTAACGATTCACCGGTCGCGACCCTAAAGTGACGGCGTCCATGTTGTCCGTGCCACATGGGCGGTTTTGGCACAGATGGTAGTTGAAAACATTCATATTAAGTATCTCCTTAACATCCCCATATTTTTCAACATATATATTTAATCAAAAGGATACTGTTGTGTCGGTCTCACTTGCGGTTGGGCTTGTATGTGTACTGGAGGCGACACTGATGGATGTTTCCGCGGACCCGGTCCGTTCATTTCAACGTGAAAGGGGAAGATCTAAGTCCTCGGGTAAGGACCCCAACATTAAGCTTGATTTCTCAAGCTCTATCTCCTAAAATCACAAAAATTTGGTAAACTTTAGCTGCATCTGGAAGCATTCTTGCTACTTACGTGCGAAAAGCGCCAACTTTAACCAAATACAGCGAGGATGAGACGGATATTTAAGCACGATTTCAATATGGCTACCTTGGTTGGTCTACCAGGAGACAGTAGTTCGTACACTTCCGCCTGTGCTTCGGATATTTCCGTGAGGTCATAGTTCATCGATCAACTGCAGACGACCCTCCACTTGTCAACTGCGGTCGATATCAAACGAGACAAACCCCGTCCACGCAACTTCGCGCATTCTAATGCAAACCGGTAGGTCCTACCTTAGTATAGTGGGATCTTTTCTAACATAACTTCTAGTTAAGTTAACAAAAGCAGTGGTTTATTTTTTATAATACAGCGGAAATGAGACGGCAGCCTGTCTGATTTCTCTGAGCTCATCCTCATTGAGCGTTTATAGCCATATTATATATGCCTGTAAGGTAGTAGGGGTCTGGGCGGTTATAGTTTGCCTTAAACAATGGTAGGCATATCCTTGCTCAAATATGGGGAGGGAGTGGGTCCGACCCCCCTCCCTGAGATGGGGCTGTAGCTCCTACACCTCCAAATTACAGCGTAGGCCTATGTTAGCGAAAATTGGTCGATGGCTTTTTTGATTTCCTGCAAAAAATGAGAATCGTATCCGGTCAGCTGATCAGTGTCGTAACCAGCCTCGAAATAAAGTGAACGCAGACTAACAGCCGCGAGAGGAGGAGGGTCGGGGGGGGGGCTCCGAAACATGAGGAAAAAATGGGACGCACCAGCGCACTGCGTATTCTGCGTCAATGGTAGCTACGTCACTGCCGGGCTTACATATTAGTATTAATACCCCATAAAAACGAAAATTAAAATAAAGGTAAGATCAAATATATGACCTTGTATTATTGATCTAAGATGTCCGTAACAACCACTTGTAAAATTCAACTAAGCGCGACAGGCCAGTAAATACGACATTTAAAGATTCTAACAACTCATGAATATTCAAATTTGACGTCATTTACTGGAAGCAAGACAAATATGATACGAGGGTGTGCGGGATATTTTACCCAGCGATTCTTGTCGCAACACCAAGGAAAATGATAAACGGGAGCAGACTCTACATCGGGCCAAGGGTCTCGATGCGAGAATGCTAAAATTAAGTATAGGGGGGTGGGGGGGGGGCTGCCAGTACCTCAAGTTAAGCTAGTATTCTACTTTTTAAAACTTACGGTAAAAAATTGTGAAATTTTCACCAGACACATCTGTTTATATGCTTATTACAACACAATAATTTAAAACATTAGTTTCAGGTTACTTTTTCTAAAACGTGAGGTATAGAAGCCCCCAACCCCTTATTACACCTTAACATGGCGGCCTATGGGATTTTCGGGTATTTTCACCTAAGCTTATTTATGATTATAGAAAAAAAACAAGGCTGTAAAACATCCTGATTTTTGCGCAATGAGTACTTTGTGATATGCGTATGTGACAAAGTCAGTTTTACGGTTAGTTAAGATTACAGAGGTGACACCTAGTGGTACTCTTTGAGATAACTTCTTGTTAAAAGTTTCGCCATCTAGTGTTATGTATCTAGTGAGGCACCGCTGTTTAAACATCCGCTTCCGCTTGGGGACATTCCCTTCTTCTTAAAGTCGCTCAACGAGCAAGACGTCTTTCGGACCCAGAGTCACTTAACAGATTAGCCTTTTTTCCGCTTTGCCGTCCGTCAGGTTAGTTTGTGGTACATTTCAGACGACGTTATATCACTCGTTATAACTATTTTGAACTGTATTTCTAATATTTGTGTAATCAATTTGGAGACAACTCTTAGTCAGTTTTAAGCGTGGAAATATACCACGTGGGTATGCCGCTTTATGTCTCGAGCATTTGACAAAGCCGGTTGATTTAACTTTTAGGTGTTACGTTTAGTTTTGTTCAGTTCTGCTACGAATATATCTGTGTTATTTTGTGATATGTGTCGCTTATCTAAGGTAGTGACTTATTAAAAGCGATATGACCTTAGCATTTTAACAATTTGACATTTGTTGTAACTTAATGGTTTAGACCTTTAATTTAATGCCTATGGCTATGCCTATGCCATGGCAGGCCCATGGGGAGTATGGCCATGACTTGTCAGTGTTGTGTTCAGTTATATATTATATATACAAATTGCATTTTTCTTAAAATGTGAGCATGTTAATTCATGTGACGAGGGTGTGTATTATGGCTAATCTTATTTTTGGGATTATGTCTTGTTACTTTGACAGTGCGATGTATTAAATTTGTGAATGCCACTTTATCCCTGGGAATATGGGGCCAAGGTTAAATCCTTTTCCAGATCGATATTTATTTTTTGTATTTCACATAATTATTTACATGTTACAGGGTCTACCAACGCTGAAATGAGTTAAACACCAGCAAGGAGACTGCCGTTAATATGTGTGAAATTATATCACCATTGTTTAATTATTTATCATCTCGGATTATCGCAAACCTCATACAAAGCTTGTCAATTTATATCGCTAGCTTATGGGAATCTTGTTTGGTTAAATGAGGTTAGGATTATAACATGTATATTTTATGAGTCAATCTCGTTAAACTTATCACCTGTTTGTGATTATCGTGTGAATTTAAATATTTGTATTTGAAAACATGCTGTCAGGCGTGATACTCTCCTGACATTTCTAGATCTAGTTGTATTCATTTATCATAATAGTCAGGGTTATTGGAGACTAGAAATATATAGTCAACTAGTTTATTGATAACTTTGATAATTATAGAAATTCATTATTAGAAATAGTTACCATTTTTATAGGCAACTTGGAATTTATTACAAGTTATACTTGTTTCATTTGTGTCTTCACATAGCTTCACCACTGTTTTCAAATTATTATGTATCATATTATTCCATTTATCTAGTATTTGCATGAAAGCATAATATAACTTTCATAACGATTAAATTTCTTTTATTGTAATGAGTTCTGCCAGCTTGCTAAACTTTTGTCATCGTGACTTATCATTATTTTGGTTTTTCCTGACTCATTGCAGGGTGTTGTTTTTTGGGGGTTTTTCGTCGTAATGAATAAACTCCGGAACAGCCCATCATTTGTCTGTTGCTTCTCTGTGTCTGAGCCCTCACATATCGACTCTGCTACACTTACACAAATAATACAATAATATTGACAGCTTTTCAGGCTAGTTTTTTTTGTTACTAGCCGCCCTGCAAGCAGATGACAGTATTTTGTTTTATACGTCAAATAGTAGCAGGCAGAAGACATTGGGCAGAAATAATATCGATAATTATATTGACATAAATTGAGACTGGGAGCTACGGAATAATGGGACATAAATGTTAAGGATATTTAAACACTTTGTTCAATTATTGTGCATCCAGTACAGAATACTCAAATTGCGGCTAAAGCACGCTAATAAACGAATATCAGTCCAGTAAAACTAAGGCCCAAGCTCCTACATGGATTGAGTAAAAAAAGGGGCTGTTTCCCGTCCGTGGTCCGTCATTTAACTTCAGACTACTACCTTCAGTGGATAAAATCGGCCTGACATCCTGGTTGGATCTGTAGAATTGACTTGTAGTCCGCTTAGCTATACTGTAAAATTGGATACTGCTGTGACTGATGTTAAGAGAAGCGTATTATATAGGCAAGGTTTCCCGGGCAGAGTTTGTTATCTTGCTACTGATGGGAAGTTGTGGGCGCGAGACCGTACAGGATTGTTAGCTTTGATAACGGTTCGGGCGATAAGGCGTTGCGAGAAATATTATTACTGTTGGAACCAAGCAAGGTAGACCAGCCGCAGACATGGTCACCATGTGTGATAAGCACCCGAAAGCGATATTATGCGCGGGATAAGGTGATAAGCACCCAGCGGTAGTGTTGACACATGCGATAGCGTTGACACATCTAAGAGCGACAATGTTGATACACCAAGGCACACCATTCAGTGCACACAGTGGTTCGGTTGGATATACGTTCAAGGCGGCTGCTGACGCCAATGTGCTCTTGCATGCAGCGGCATAGTGGGACAAACAGCTTCATTTTATTAGTATAGATGTGAGCTTGAACCGTCCCATCCAAACCTCCTCAAGCATTGTCACCTAAGGGGTAAAAAAAAGCAAAAACGAAAACATATTGGTCACAGGTTCTGATATTTGTTGTTGATGTTATTTCCTGGTATGTACATTGGATTAATGAGATAAAAAAATACTCGCAACGTTGAAAAACGGTCACATATAAATTGCATTCGCTAGGTGGCGCCACGGTGATCTCGAAGTCACCGCGGTGGGATGAGTTCAGCTCCGCCGTCGTCCATCAGTCCATCTCCCCGCCTTCCTCCCGATCGTAAGATTTGAGTTGCCCCCCCACCCCCACCCCGCCCCTTCCCGCCTCCTGGTCACACGATGAGCGGCGTCTGCGCCCCTACATTCGTTTTCCTTCTGACGGTAATGAAAACGGTATGAAAGCCTAAAGCTGCTCAATTTCTCAAAGGGCTGAGCAACATATATGCCTATAAATAATAAGCATAGATCCTTTTTACATGAAGAAACAATCAGCAATAATTATAAGGACATGTTGCTAAATGCATTTACTTAAAAGGGCATGTTGATATAAAGTTAATGCACTTACCCAGATAGCATGTAAATGTTAGTGTACCGTTAGTGTAACGTTTTATCAAGGTTTGATTGGTTACTTTTTGGTTTACGTTAGCATGCTAACGTTACTTCTACAGAATAGACCTTCTTCTTGGGGGAGGATGACCAACCTCTTGAAGATTACAAATTCACGCTACAGACACTGTATAAAAACACTTTTCCGCCAGGTGTATTGAATTGGGAAAGGGTGTTTCACACAACGTTAGACCCGGATTTAATCTTCGGGGATATTTACAAGAAGTCTTTGAACCGCCAATTATCGGATTTTCAATGGAAACTATGCCATCAAACGTTAAACTGCAATAAATGCCTGCACCAGTGCAAAATCATCGCGGATAGCCCCAATTGTCTGTTCTGTGACGACATGGTAAAAACTATCTATCACTGCTTCACCAAATGCTGCCACTTTCAAGAATCAAAAGCCCCTTTTAAAGTGTTTTTTAAGAAACTCCTGAGCACTAGAAATTCGCTGAATGCTTTTACGATATGCTTCGGCTTTACCCAAATCGAACATGCCCAGGCACCCTCAAACGTTATTAGCTACATACTTAACCTATGCAAACACTCCGAGTGGCTCTCCCGAAAACTTAAAGCTAAAGGCAGGATATCCACAACTTTGGGCAATTTTTAACAACGCTCTACGCACCAAGATAAAAAATTACCATTTTTGTACCCGTAATATACGGAGTACGCACGGACTCTGTTTAAAGATAAATGGGGCCGTAATAGTTTCTTATGCCAAGTAGATAAGGACTTTCAAATAATCCATCTAGTATCGGTCAACCCATATGACCCTCCACGAAGGAGACCTCAACAATCAACAGGCCTTCAACCTGTAGCCCATGGCAACGAGGTGCCGATAACCACATGCTTCACCACTAGGACCCCATAACTGGCATAAGGTAGCTTTAAACAGCGATTTTAACCTATATGCAAAATACCAGCAGGATACACAGGCCCAGAAATTAAGCAACTCCCCCCCCCCCCCTCCCCCGCCACATGCTCTCCAAGCACAGTTAATCCCCCCCCCGCCCGCTGCCGCCCTGCCACGCACATGCCCAACATTCCCCTGATATAATAAATACGGAGAAATTATAACATGTATTACCTTTCAGCCGCCCACAACAATCTCGATGTGACCGCGCTTTACGACTGTTATATGCTTTTATGTACCATGTTGTCGAATTTTTGTTTTGAAATAAAACTTAATTACCAATGTTACTACTACATTAGATAACAATTCGCATATCACCGTTTGCATCGAGAACGTTACCACAGCATTAGATAACCGTTCGCATATCACCGTTTGCATCGAGAACGTTACCACAGCATTAGATAACCGTTCGCATATTAACGTTTGAATCGAGAACGTTACCACAGCATTAGATAACCGTTCGCATATTAACGTTTGCATCGAGAACGTTACCACAGCATTAGATAACCGTTCGCATATTAACGTTTGCATCGAGAACGTTACCGCGGCATTAGATAACCGTTCACCAGCGAGCAAAAACCAAGATCTATCGACAGGTCACCGTTGCGATGACTGCGGTAAGCTCTGTCGATCACAGATAGGATTATTCAGTCATAAGCGTAAATGCCGCGTTACGAATCGTAAAACTTAAACCAAACAAAGCTGCAAATCCATCGTCTTTCGCAGACGGACGGATGCCAAAAAAAAGAAGATAACCGTTTGCATATTGACGTTTGCATCAAGACTTTGCCACAACATGAAATAACAGTTAGCATTTTAACGCTTGCATCGAGAACGTTACCATAGCATTAGATAACCGTTCACAGATTTACGTTTGCATCGAGAACGTTTGCACAACATTGGATAACCGTTCGCATATTGACGTTTGCATCAAGACTTTGCCACAACATGAAATAACAGTTTACATTTTAACGCTTGCATCGAGAACGTTACCACAGCATTAGATAACCGTTCGCATATCACCGTTTGCATCGAGAACGTTACCACAGCATTAGATAACCGTTCACAGATTTACGTTTGCATCGAGAACGTTTGCACAACATTGGATAACCGTTCGCATATTGACGTTTGCATCAAGACTTTGCCACAACATGAAATAACAGTTTACATTTTAACGTTTGCATCGAGAGCGTTGCCACAACATTAAATAACAGTTTGTATATTAACGTTTGCATCGAGAGCCTTGCCACAACATTAAATAACAGTTTCCAAATTAACGTTTGCATTGAGAGCGTTATCACAACACTAAATAACAGTTTGCATATTAACGTTTGCATCGAGAAAGTTTTCACAAGATTAGATAACAATTCGCATATTAACGTTTGCATCGAAAACCTTACCACAACATTAAAAAACACTTTGCATATATTAACGTTTGCATCAAGAAAGTTTCCACAAGATTAAATAACAATTCGCATAAAAACGTTTGCATCGAGATCGTTGTGGCAACATTACATCTCCGTTGGTATTTTAATATTGCTTCGAGATCGTTAGCTTAACGTTAGAGTACAGTTTGACAACAAACCAGGGTCGGAGAAAATAGTTAACAAAGCACCTAAATGAAAAGGCAAAATTATGGAGATAAAATTTGTTTAGAGATCATATCTATTGTGAGTCCTGTAGTACATCAACGGTTGTATAACATGAAGTGTTTTATATTTGTAAATATAATACATGTATATCATTTTGTGTTATTTATCGCCACTGACACTGCCTTAAACATTCGCTGCGGACCTTTTCAAACTTGAACCATGAAGGTAGTATAAGGGCATTGTAAACATCAGTGGTAAATTTGCTATCTTCTTGGTAAACACTTGGGAAAAGTCACAAAAGAGCACATAACATGTTTCGCCTGGGCTTAATTACTATTTCTACTGTATAACGAGCACTCAAGAGCATTACACGAGGTTTAATTTTCAAAATAATTATAAAGGTTCAACCACGGTTAGATAGTGGTTAACATTTAATGTTGAAATTTGAACATTAATATAACGTTATTGATAAAACGGTTCAACCAGGGTGAGATTACGGTTAGCATCTAACGTTAAATAGTAAACATTAATATAACGATATTGATATAACTGTTCAACCACTGTTAGATAATGATTAGCATTTAACGTTAAATAGTAAACATTAATAACGTTAAGTCAATGAGCAAAAACATATTTTATTAACGTTTGTCTTAAAACGTTCAATTAATGCTACTGCAAGCGATAAGTTAACGTTAAGTTATTGTTGGCATGCTATCTGGGTAATTAGAAGGGAATGTTGCTAAATGCACTTTTGTTTCACGAGATAGGGTGTAACAAGTATCCTGCATGTAAAAGTA
The DNA here is from genome assembly GCA_964019135.1 of Arenicola marina. Taxonomy (NCBI): domain Eukaryota; kingdom Metazoa; phylum Annelida; class Polychaeta; family Arenicolidae; genus Arenicola; species Arenicola marina. The sequence continues at coordinate 502,783 of OZ025253.1, read as the reverse complement.
CATTAATAAAATTCGAAGAGTGTTGTATGTTTTAACATATATGTATATATAATGATATATGAAGACTTCAAACATTCGTACCGTTGCCGAAAATGTTTCTCCAAATCCAACCAATGAGATGACACAATCCCATAATAGGTCTACTTGCGTTGTGGCGGTGGAAGAAAACGACAGGAACGGGCGCATTAGAGACAGGGAAAGAGAGAGAGAGGTCAGCTGGCTTAAGAGAGGGATGGATTTTCGATTTTAACAGTCCTTATAACACCCCATACGCTCCCGCCTCCCCTCCCCGCCGATCCGCCATACTTTTTTCGTGATCCGCGAGTGCACCTAAAATTATTATCGTGATCGGGAACTGAGGAGGCTTATTTTCGGGATTCGTGATCGAAGTAATTCTCGTGATCGTGATTTGGGTAAAACTGTAAGTCCATGATGTGTGATTGGAAACGATTGTTTTCGTGATCCGTGACCTCCGTTTCACTTGTGATTGTGATATGCGACTTTTGGTGGTTTTGCCGTGATTCTCCCATTAATCTGGGTCACTAAGTGCATGCGGCAATCTCCATCCGAGTTCCTTGCGCGAGGGCAATAAGTCTAGCTTGCCCAACAAGCCACTCACTCTGCCGGCAGAGGGAGCTCGTTCCTCACATTACCTCTGCCCCACGTCACCGCCCACCTCACGGTTGACCCCAACGGTATTGGGGTCAAGAATGATTTTAGAGTTTTTTTTAGATTAGATTGAATATTGAATTTTCGATGCAGAATTTGAAAAAGATAGACATTCCTTTGTAGAATGATTACAATGGAAGAGTTAAGCGAAAAAACATTTCAAAATAACACGGGGGTCAAAGTTCAATGCGCTTCACGCCTTTCACCTCGACCGCACTCGAAAATATAGTTCGAAATATTCGCGTATGAAGGATAATTCTGATGGTTAAATTTGACGTGGGACAGAGGGACTATGGCGCAAGCGTAACGCCCTCTGCCGGGAGATCGCAAGCTACTCTGTACGGAGATTGGCGGTATAGGGCTGTACAGTCACCACGGGATCTTATCAAGACCCCACGAGACAGGCATACTTATACTCTACGTCAATGCGTAGCATCAACGGCCTGTACTTACTGCCTACCTTCCGGTTGTTTGCCTTCACTCGCCTCATACAGAAGATCGGCTAAAGCTGTCCTTGACTGCACAACTAGCCACTGAAGTTCTGCGTATATCAGAATTATAACCATCCGAGTAGATTTATGTAATATATGAGCGGTTAGACAGTTGATAAACTAGAATGCGGTTGTCTCATGAGTGACTGTCAGTGCCAGGCGAGCTAATGTGTTGCGCGGGGTTTTCCATGTCGTATGACGTAATAGGGCATGCAAGTGAATCTCGTTTTATGTGTGCGATACCTCACGAGATCAGATTTTGGGGACAACGACGTTATATGCGACCTTAATTTTTCACTGCGCAGCTCACTCGCTCCCTGCTTGACGAATCAAAACGCTGTCATTCTAGTCACGATTTAGGACGTGGAACCAGGCAAACTGCGCGGTGAGCGATGCGAGAAAAGGGTGGGTCCCTTCTAGACCTGTATGCAACTTAAATAAGCACCTGTTAACTATCTAGTGACAATATATTGTTGAACGACACTTTTAACTTGTATTTTGCCGTATCAATAACTGCGGTCAGTAAACTTGGCGCACTACAGCCCGCTGAAGACCCAATATTTGCGCTGGCCTGACGGTGTTGCCGACGGCCGAATGACAGATGACAAGCGGAATAAACCATAATTCGCGAAAATAGTGTAACTGCTATTGTTTCGACATATCGATTTATATTTTTCAAAGTAGGTAATTGACGAACACATCGAATGTTTCTTATAATCATACTGCTGACGCATATGGGTGATTTTATGAGCAGATATGATAGAGCCACTTGAGCTCAATAATACTTATAATTGTTATTTTACCGCAAATGCTTTTATTACAGTTTTGTCCAAACCAAGAAATCAACCCTGAAGGTTTTGACAAATTATAACTAACCTTTATTTAAATAAAGCTTCGAATGGGAATAACATTATGAAATTTAAGAAACACTTGACTGTATTACCTTAAATATTGTGACATTATAAGAATCCTCAATCATGCCCTTTGTATTTAGCAAATATTTGCTGTCAAATAATGTGTACAATGTACCTACATTTTTGTCAGATATATATTACACATAGATATAGATCTAAGAATATGGGATATGATATATCCTTACATACGTTTTTATCTTTGATTAATTTTTTTTCAATTTGTCAAATTTTAGTTTCAAGTGAACATACCAATAAAACATTGCAAAGTATGTAAATATCAATTAGACAAGAGTACAAAGTATGTGGATCCAAATGTCAACTAAATCTATGAAGAAATGAAAAAGTTCACAGCCTGCATAAAACTCTCGAACATTTAAAGAAAATTGATGAATTAGCCAATGTCATGAATAATGTTTTGTCACAGAAAGTAGAAAGTTGATTATTATAGCCTACTGAACTGTAATGTCTAGTTATATTTTAAATGTTGTAAACTGGTCTTTTCAAATAATGGAACACATTATAATACATACTATAGCCACCGAGCAGAAGTCTGAAAAAGTGATTATACGACACCAGTTTATTTATTACAACACACAGGATTTAGTAGCAAAGCAATATCTTGGTTCTCTTGTCACAACTGTAGCTAAATGTTAGAGAAAAGAATGAAAGTAACAACATGTTTCATATATATTGATGATTAGTATCATTTTATTGTTATTTGTGATGTTTATATATACTGGTTAAATGAAAATATATATATATAAACCTGCCAAAAATGTTTAATGTTACTCGTGTCCTTATGTGCTACTTGTTATTATGGATATTTTTCTTAGTTTGTAGTTTTCTTGTTTTATTAATATATATCATATATATAGACATTAGCGCAACAGTGCCAGAAAGGTGTAATTTAATCAAAATTAGGTCGGAAAATCTAAAAGGGACATCTTATCATTACAGAGTTATGCATCATTCATTCCACTGTAGACGTCAGTGGATTGCAGGTCACTTAATACATCTTTGAACAAAATAAAAAAGTCTACAGACTGCATTACAACCCTAACAGAAGCACCATTTAAATAAAATTGTCTCAAGTTGCAAATGTCATGAACAATATTTGTCACCCCGGGCTGACATAATGTAGAACAAAGTTGATGATTAGTATATCCTATTAAACCATATAATGTCCCATTTTATTTTAAAAGTCACAAATTTATCCTTTTTACATTCTCATTGATGGAACACAATCTAATACAATATACCTGTATCAACTGAGAGGTTTGAAAAAGCTTATATGTTATATTTATTATGGTACGCAGGATTTATTAACCAAGGAATGTGCCCTTGTCATTACTGTAGTTGAATGCAAGAGAAATAAGAGATGAAATTGATCTAACAAAATGTAACATATATATTGATGATCCCTTTATTGGAATTTTTTATGTTTATGGTGGTTAAATAGAAATGTCTCTATATATAAACCAGCCACAATTTCATTATATTATTGAATTTCTTATGGGTTTAGTGCTATCAATATTTTTAATAGTTTGTTGTTCTCTTGTTTCTTTATTATATGTTTCATGTATAGACATCAGGACAAAAGTAGCTATGAAAGGTGTAATTTAATCAAAATGAATTGGACAACCTTAAAAGGAAATGTTATGAATTTGATGAAGTACCGGTATGAAAAAGATATACTTATATATATAAGGGTGTCTTATGTTTTGTATCTTATCTTAGTTTTTGTACTGCTACATTTGAAATACCTGCAGATTTTATTTTATACCATATGTTGTTAACCCAATTAAACTGATATGATAGAAGCAAACCCAATGCAAAAAGACAAATAGAAACTTTGATTTATTATCATCATGTTTATGCAATGTATGAGAAAAAAAGTAGTGAATCGTGAAGGTTATACACTGAATTATTATTGATTCTGTATGTTTTACATTGCAGAATCTTGATGAAAATCTCCATATATTTAAAGATGCCACAATTTTAAAATAGTTTTTGCGTCCTTGTGTGTTTATGTCAAAGGTAGCAAAAGAAAGGGTAATTTAATTAATCAAAATTGAAAGGAAATGTTAAAAAGGAAATTAAAGATTTATGCAGAAGTAAAGCTATCAGTAAGCTGAACGTAGGCACATCAGCTATACAAATTAATATTTTTCATCAACACAAGTGTCCACCTATAAACATCTAAAAACTTTTTGTTTTATAAATTAAAGCTTAATTCCACCAATCCCATATAGAGGAAACATAGATTATCTATTTTTGCTAGCTTATGTGAAAGGACCTGTTAAACTGAGGTATGACTGTAGTCAACTACATACATGTATATACTTCTTGGATAGTAAGTTTGCCGCATCAGGTTAACTTAGAAATGCTACACAATCTATTTGATCCAAAGCATTATACCGGCAAGCCGTTAAGTACATATAAGCTGGCTCACTCTGTGGAAATGGAAAAGTGACAGTACTGCTCTATTTTGTGGTTCTCATGAAACCGTTTGTCAAAATACCCATCACAACTATGAATGTAACAGAACTGAAGCAATTTAGAAAGATAATGTTAGCACAGTAAATTTACAACATTGTTCCTTTGAAATTTGCAAATTTGCCTATTTAAATGGTGGTTGCATTCAGGATAGAAAAAAACTGTAATTTTGACGGCGAAGGCTGTCCATACCTGTCACCCGATCACTCCAGATCAGTATAAACATTGGGAAATCATCTACCTGTTGTGCGCCTAGTTTGCTGAATGTGGCCAGTATTATGAAAAATGACATGCTCAAAGTGTCATCTACCAACATATCGACACGAAAAAGTTAACAGTTCCTTATTTAAGTCGCACGAAAGACGAATTGCGACCCACCCCTTGTTTGCCTCGCCGGCCGCGCACCTTGCCTGGTTCCACGTCTCATGTCGTAACTAGTATGACAGCCCTCTGCGCGCGGTATCCATTGTTACGCAGGGGGCGAGTCAGGCTGCGCACTGAACAAAAAGCACGTGTTCGTTTGTTTGTCCCCAAAATGCCAGGCCGGAAGTAGAACCCTCGAGAACTGACATGCCCTATAATCATCATGACTAGCATGTCTGCGCGCGGTATCTATGGTTACGTAACAACGCTCCTTATATGGACTGACCAGGCGAGGAAAATGGTGTTCCGTTTGTCCAGAAATATAAGCATCGATGAATTGCCTCAAAATACAACGCTTCCAACAGTCTCATCGAACGGATCACATGCATTATGGAGAGATAAATGTCTTATCTTTAACTATATTATGATTTCATAGTTAGCCATGCCTGGACCAAAGCAAACAAAAAATAGTTTCATACCCATTCGATTGTTCACGCACAAACCGCGCAGCCGGCCGGTTCCCAACACTCAAACGTTGACTACAAGAGTGCGCGTCAAGCAGCTGTAGCAAGGCACCAGCGTGATGCGCACTCGTTCTAAGAGCACGTGTTTTTTTGTTGGTCCCCAAAAGGCCTAAACTGGAAATAGAACCCGCGAGAACTGTACAGCCCTATATAGGGCTATACTGTTCTCGCGATCGGGCCGCGAGATTTCAATTTTGGGGACAAAAAAACACACGTGCTCCATGTTGAACTATAGGCAGCTGTAAGTCAATTTCTTTCCAGGTTTATTCTAAAGACTATGAGTACCATTTCACCAAAGATGGCTATGGGAGATAGACGTTAAAATATATGGAGGCGATGGAGCGCAGAACTTTGGGAATATACAAGGAAAAATCCGTCTTCACTACACTCGAAAGCTAAAAATAGCGTTCTAAATTTAGCCCTGCACCCGGGCTTTCGCGAGTTCTCCAAACTGCGAGTGACGTCACAGAGTTTCACGTGCCTCCGCGGTAACAAAAATGGCGAGAGCAAGTGATCGACTTAACGATTCCGCTGTCAAAATATGCAGCGCATGGAGTAACGACACACGGACGCGTCATTAAACCACATGGTAAAGGTAAATTAAGACGAGTAGGATGTTTTCGTATCACTTTTGTATCACGAAAAGACAAAGTTCTTCATTCTTTGTAAGTTTTCTGTTTGAAGCGTTGCGCCAACGTTGTCACTCGGGAAGAATCATGTGACGTCATAATGTCTCGTTTTCGTAGGAAATGCAAAAAAACGTTCGTTTCTCAGCCGTGTTGTCCCGTCGTAACAAATATTAGTCTGTGTGGTGGCGCAAATGAATGAAAAATATGTCGTCTATCCGTTTTGGGCAGCTATATCTCTTAAATATTCTTAATTATATCGCCAGGCCTTCCGCAATGGACCCACCCCTCGGCGCCTGGCTCTTGCGCAGGTAGTCTGGTTCCCAGTCTCACTCTTTGCGTAACATACACGTCACGCCTACGTCACAGATAGTCAGGATACCAGTGTGCGCTGAGATTCTAAACTCGTTCCGAACACGTGCTTCGTTTGTTTGTCCCCAAAAAGAGTAAACCGGAAGTCTAGGCGAACGAGACTTTATAGCCCTATGGGTCGGTTATTCATAACCTGGTACCGCCGCTCAAACTCATACGCGAAGTTGGGACCGCGGAACCAGGCTAGGTTATTCATAGAAATGGACTTCCGGTCATGCGCACTATACTCGCCAGGCGGCGAACCGAGCGCAGGTGAAAACAAACGCACGTGGCCCAACCATTTGCATGCGTTTCGCTCTGATTCTCCCAATATCGGACGCCGTACTTTCCCTATATATATAGCTCTGCCTATGTAAATATGCTCCAACCACAATACGCAGGACGAAACAAAGGGGGGGGGGGCATGGGCGGATCCAGGGGGGGAACCCTCCCCTCCCTTTTTGAGGAGGAATGCTGTTTTTCAATGCAAAAGTTAGGCCATCTGAGGTGTGGACCCCCCGCTCTTTTGTAGTGCTCCCCCTCCCCCTCGGTCGCAAGCTTTTATTGGAGTTCCCCCCCATCCCCTTTTGCTAATTTCTGTATCCACGCTGGGGGTGGGGGCAGGACTATTTCTTGGCTATCATTTCTAGCTTGGGCCACAAAAATTTGCGCTGCAATGGGAGCAATATTATTTTTATTGGGTAATATGAGGGCAAGAATTTGTCTTAATCTAATATGGGAGCCAGATTAATGTAACCTTTTTTTGTTATGGACACCCCCTCCCCACCCCTACCCCAAGAAATGAAAAAATAAGGGAAGTGTTTTCTATCCGGTCTAGGGTTTAATTATTTTTTTGCCAAATTTATGAAAAGCATTGTTGTTAGCTAGGGGTAAAAAATGTGTTGATCTATAGAGCATTGTATAACCCTTTTTTAGCCATCCCCCTGGCACTAGCCTCACCATCGTAGGACATCCTTAAATATATAAAAACGGGCGCGAAACCACGGACAAATACAACAGAAAACACTGAGAAAGACGCTATGCTTCCGTATCCGCGGGAAAGTTTTCAAGGGCGCGATAACAAGGCGATAACATGTAGGTACAATGTACCTACATATCTGTCTGAGATATATATTGCACATAGATATAGATCTGAGCATATGGGAAATGATATGTCCTTTACATATGTTTTTATCTATGATAATTTTTTTTTCAATTTGTTAAAATTCTAGTTTTTTTGCAAGTCAACAATCAAGTGAACATACCAAGAAAACATTGCAAAATATGTAAATATAAAGTAGACAAGAGTACAAAGTATGTGGATGCAAATGTCAACCAAATCTATGAAGAAATGAAAAAGTTAACAGACTACATAAAACTGCCAATATCATGAATAATGTTTGTCATCACAGAAAGTAGAAAGTTTATTATAGCCTACTTAATTGTAATGTCCAGTTATATTTTAAATGTTGTAAACTGTTTTTTGCAAATAATGGAACACGTTATAATTTATACTATAGCAACTGTGCAGAAGTCTGAAAAAGTGATTATACGACACCAGTTTATTTATTACAACACACAGGATTTATTAGCAAACCAATATGTCTTGGTGCTCTTGTCACAACTGTAGCTAAATGTTAGAGAAAAGAATAAAAGCAACAACATGTGCCATATATCTTAATGATTAGTATTGTAGTATTTCTGGTCCCAGGCCCGAATGGACGCCGAAAGTTCTACCCGCAGAGGCGGGTTTCGAACCGGGGACCTTTCGCATCCCGAGCGAACACCTTACGCGTTAGGCCAAAGGGAACTTCCGATTTGGCCCGAGGCGCTTGGTGTCTTTCATCCACCGGGCCTGGGCCGAGATATCACAGTATCATATTATTGTTATTTGTGATGTTTATGCTGGTTAAATGAAAAAAAATATATATAAACCTGCTAAGAAATTTTAATGTTACTCGTGTCATGTGCTACTTGTTATTATGGATGTTTTTCTTAGTGTAGTTTTCTTGTTTTATTAATATATATCATATGTATAGACCTCAGGACAACATGACATCTTATCATTACAGAGTTATGCAGCATTAATTTCAATGTAGACGTCAGTGCATTGCAGGTGAAAACTTAATATAAAATCACTTAATATATCCATGAAAAAAAATAAAAAGTCTACAGACTGCATTACAACCCTAAACAGAAGCACTATTTAAATAAAATGGTCTCAATGTCATGAACAATATTTGTCACCCAGGGCGGACTTAATGTAGAACAAAGTTGATGATTATTATATCCTATTAAACCATATACCGTAATTTCCGGTGTATAAGTCGCACCTTATTTCCTCGCGGTCGAGGGGTGCGACTTATACACCGGTGCGACTTATATATGGCCCAAGTCGAAGTTTTTCTCTCTGGGACCCCCCCCCCCCCTACCCCCCTCTCCCTCCCAACTTGGCCAGTCGGGAGATGTACCGATGCACCATCCCCGCCTATCGTAATCCCATCCAGCTGAAGAAGCGTGGCGTGGTTCCATTGCCCGGTCGCGCAATAGTTAAAGCGGGCATATATGGTAATATAAATAGAGATGCTGTAAATTCACTTTCACAATCTCTTCATCTCTCGATGATATCAACATGCCTCCCGCAAAGTAATTATAATTAAATGATTGAATAAATATGAATTGCAATGGTTTATCTGTTGTCTGCATTCACAAATCGAATCTTTTCCGTAACATAACGCTATTTCATCCGCGGCGTCATGCCCACAGTGCATCAAAGCGTCATGCCCACAGTGCGTCAAAGCGCGGGCGAATCTCACTCCGAAGGTGCGACTTATACACCGGTGCGACTTATACCCTGGAAATTACGGTAATGTCCTATTTTATTTTAAAAGTTATAAATTTATATTTTCTTCATTCAAATTGATGGAACACAATCGAATACAATATACCGGTAGCAACTAAAAGGTTTGAAAAAGCTTCTATGTTATATTTATTACGGTACACAGGATTTATTAACCAAGGAATGTGCCCTTGTCATTACTATATTTGAATGCAGGAGAATTAAGAGATGAAATTGAGCTAACAAAATGTAAAATATATATTGATGATCCCTTTATTGGGATTTTTTTTGTTTATGCTGGTCAAATAAAAATGTCTCTATATATAATATATATAGTAATATATTTCATATTACTGAATTTCTCATGGGTTAATTGTTATCAATGTTTTTAATAGTTTGTTGTTTGTAGTTTCTATAAGTATTATATGTTTCATGCATAGACATCAGGACAAAAGTCGCTATGAAAGGTGTAATTTAATCAAAATTAATTGGACAACCTTAAAAGGAAATGTTATGAATTTGATGAAGTATAAAATATCTCATGCTTTGTGCCTTCACTAAATTAGTTTTTGTATCTGCAACATTTGAAATACCTGCAGATTTAATTTTTATACCATATGTTGTCAACCCAATTAAACTGATATGATAGAAGCAAATCCAATACAAAGAGACAAATAGAAACTTGGATTTATTATCATCATGTTTATGCAATGTAAAAAAGTATTGAATCATAAAAGTTATGCACTGAATTTTGAATATTGATTCTGTATGTTTAAATTAAGGTTCTTGATGAAAATCTCCATATATTTAAAGATGCCGCAATTTTAAAATAATTTTTGTTTCCTTGTGTGTTTGTGTCAAAAGTAGCAAAAGAAAATGAAGTTTAATTAATCAAAATTAAAAGGAAATGTTACAATTAAAGATTTATGCAGAACTAAAGCTATCAGTAAGCTGAACGTAGGAGACACATCAGCTATACAAATTAATAATTTTTGGAAGGGTCCACCTATCAAAATCTATAAAACTTTTTGTTTTATAAATTAGGGCCTAATTCCACCATTCTCATCAAGAGGAAGCATAGATTATCTATTTTTGCTAGCATATTTGAAACGACCCGTTAAAGTGAGGTATGACTGAAGTCAACTGCATACATGTATATACTTCTTGGATAGTAAGTTTGCCGCACCAGTTTAACTTAGAAATGCTACAGAATCTATTTGATCCAAAGCATTATACCGGTAACCCGCTAAGCATATGTAAGCTATGGCTCACACTGTGGAAAAGTGAGAGTACGGGTCTATTTTGTGGTTCTCATGAAACTGTTTTGCAAAATACCAATCAAAACTATGAATGTAACAGAACTGAAGCAATTTATAAAGATAATGTTAAGGTAGATGCATAGATTACATTTTTTTCAGACAAAGTTCTTGAAAAAATTTCAACTTATAGTAATGTTTATCTTAAACGATAAAATAACATAAAAAAGATATGTCTTCTACCTACTTTTCTGTCAAAATGACGTTGAATAGGTAGGGGGTCACATCTAATTTTATAATGGCTGTCAATGGAAAATTTTGGAATTTCGACACGAAATATTCAACAACAAAAAAACGACTCAGACAAAGTGAATAAAAATTTGTCTGCAACAAGCTTGCTCCTTGTTTGCTCAAATAAGAGAACAAAATATATGGGTCTTTTGCCTCGTTTTTTCGTAAAATGACTCTGAACATGGGAATTGTGCCGGTGATTCTGAGGGTCGGAATGGGAAACATGCTGAAGTACACGCCAAGTACTCACAAGATTGAATAAGATACTTGGTGTTATCAAATTTACATGAAAACATTTAAGCAACCAAACGTGTAAGCACATAAACCTACGATAATGTAGGGGATCCCTACACCCCCCCCCCCCACCCCCGCCTCTCCCACTGATTTACTGTGCCTGTATGGTCAGCGCTATATGTAACTTGCCGGCTTGTTTCTATTGCCAGTTCGTTCAAAGATATATTTATACATCCCAATAAGTTCTTTAGTTTGCTTGGACTTGCGTTTGCCTATCAATTTCCCTTTACATCGCATCAGTTTCGCGACTTTGTTACATAAACAAGAACTAAACGATGACGCCCTGTGGACAATTGGGCATTCGCCAGATTAGCCTGGCTCCGCGGCCCAACTTCGCTCGCTCGCTCACTTACAAGTATGAGTATGAGCGGCGGGACCAGCTTATTGCCAGATCGCAGCGGCACAGTCCACCAAATGGCGCCACAGTGATGCCGGGAACCTCCTTAACACAGTAAATTTACAACGTTGTTCTTTTGAAATTTGCCTAGTTGAATGGTAGTTGCATTCAGGATTGAAAAAAACTGTAATTCGGACGGCAAAGGCTGTCCATACCTGTCACCCGATCACTCCAGATCAGTGTAAACATTGGGAAATCATCTACCTGTTGTGCGCCTAGTTTACTGAACGTGGCCAGTATTATGGAAAATGACATGTTTCAAGTGTCATCTACCAACATATCGACACGAAAAAGTTAAGTTCTTTATTTAGGATGCACGAAAGACGAATTGCAACCCACCCCTTGTTTGCCTGGTTCCGCGTCCTATGTCGTAACTAGTATGACAGCCCTCTGCGCGCGTTATCCATTGTTACGCAGGGGGCGAGTCAGGCTGCGCACTGAACAAAAAACACGTGTTCGTTTGTTTGTCCCCAAAATGCCAGGCCGGAAGTAGAACCCGCGAGAACTGAAGTGCCCTAATATTTCCGGTTTAGGTCTTTTGGGGACCAACAAAAAAACACGTGCTCTTAGAACGAGTGCGCATCACGCTGGTACCTTGCTTCAAATGCGTGACGCGCACTCATTATGGTCAACATTTTAGTGTTGGGAACCGGCCAGCTGCGCGGTTTGTACGTAAAGAATCGAGTGGGTATGAAACTATTTCTTGTTTGCTTTGGTCCAGGCATTGTTAACTATAAAATCATAATATAGTTAAAGATAAGACATTTATCTCTCCATAATGCATGTGGTTCGTTCGATGAGACTGTTGAAGCGTTGTATTTTGAGCCAAATCATCGATGTTTACGGTTCTACGACAAACGGAGCACCATTGTCCTCACCTGCTCAGTCCATATAAGGAGCGTTGTTACGTAACCATAGATACCGCGCGCAGACACGCGCGTCATGATTATTATTACGTCATACGACATGGAAAACCCTGCGCAGCACATAGGGCTATATAGTCTCGTTGGCTTAGACTTCCGGTTTACTCATTTTGGGGACAAACAAACGAAGCACGTGTTCGGAACGAGTTTAGAATCTCTGCGCACACTGGTATCCTGACTATCTGTGACGTAGGCGTGACGTGTATGTTACGCAAAGAGTGAGACTGGGAACCAGACTACCTGCGCAAGAGCCAGGCGCCGAGGGGTGGGTCCATTGCGGAAGGCCTGGCGATATAATTAAGAATATTTAAGAAATATAGCTTCACAAAACTAATAGATGACATATTTGTTATTTGTTTGCGCCATCACAATGACGAATATTTGTTACGACGGGACAATACGACTGAGAAACTAACGTTTTTTTGCATTTCCTACGAAAACGAGGCATTATGACGTCGCACGGACTCTCCCCGGTGACAACGTTGGCGCAACGCTTCAAACAGAAAACTTACAAAAATGAAGAAACTTGGTCTTTTCGTGATCCAAAAGTGATACGAAAATATCCAACTGGTCTTATTTTATCTTTACCATGTGGTTTAATGACGCACCCGTGTGTTTTTACTCTATGCACTGCACATTTTGACAGCGGAATGGTTAAGTCGATCACTTGCTCTCGCCATTTTTGTTACCGCGGAGGCACGCGAAACCCTGTGACGTCACTCGCTGTTTTGTGAACTTGCGAAAGCCCGGGTGCAGGGCTAAATTTAGAACGTTATTTTTAGCGTTCGAGTGTTTTGAAGACGGATTTTTCCTTGTATATTCCCAAAGTTCTGCGCATCATCGCCTCCAAATATTTTAACGTATATCTCCCATAGACATGTTTAGTGAAATGGTACTCATAGTCTTTAGCATAAACCTGGAAAGAAATTGACTTATAGCTGCTTATACTTCAACATGGAGCACGTGTGTTTGTTTGTCACCAAAACTGAAGTCTCGCAGCCCGATCGCGAGAACTGTATAGCTCTATTAGATCGCCTGTCGGCCTGACACTGACAGTCACTCATGAGACAACCGCATACTGGTTTATCAACTGCCTAACTGCTCATACATTACATAAATCTACTCGGATGGTTATAATTCGGATATGCACAGAACTTCAGTGGTTAGTTGTTGTGGAATAACGAGGACGTTATGACAAAACCTGGCATTGAGCGTCATGGCTACGCGTTGTAACGGATGTGGGAGGAGGAACTTTTGTCTTTTCCATCTTTGAAGGATGTTTTTGATTTGATATTAAATGATGTAAAAGTAGCGCCTTTCGTTGACTACTTTATCATTATACATGGCGCAGTCGGCAGGATAACGTCCACAGATTGTTCAGCACCCCCATCGGTCCTCTCGTCGCCATACACGTAAGCATCCGGGTCTGTTTAACGCACCCCACACACATCATGGGCGATAAAGAGGAAGCAAACACTTCCTCGGGGACACCTGCTGCAACACCACCCTCCAACCCCATTACCCTGACGGCCGATCAATTCACACAGCTACTCCAAACCCTGACGATTCAGCATACGCAACAGGAAAGAGCTACCACGCCCCCGGCACCCGGCTCCACGTCTGTCAAACGCCCTGATCGTCCATCATTAGACCTGGGCTGCTCTGAGTCATTCTGGGCTTTTTTCATCAACGAGTGGCAATTGTACAAGCGCAGGGCGGATCTACCGGCCTCAGCGGCGGAAGAGTTACGTGCGTGTTGCTCCCAGGACCTCAGGCTGGAGCTGTTCAACTACGTGGGCGCGGGCACCATAGACACGCTGTCCGAAGAAGCCCTCACACAAAACATTAAACGGCTCGCAGTTAAAGGCAAAAACCAATCGGTGCATCGCCAAGAATTCTATGCCCTACAGCAAGAGCCAGATTGCCCCGTCCAACAATTTGTCTCCAAACTTAAAGCCAAGGCGGAGCACTGCAACTTCTCCTTCACATGCTGCAACCACGCTTGTGGCGTCGTCAACAATTACTCACAGGAGATGGTTTCCGACCAGCTCACCGTAGGCCTGGTGGACAAAGACATCCAAGGGGAAATCCTGGCTAAATCGTCACAGTTGGGCTCTTTCCAAGAGAAGCTCGACCTCGTTCAAGCACTGGAGGACGGCAAGCGCGCGAAAGAACAACTCGGTGGGGATTCGACATTAGCTGCTCAACAATCCTCATACAAGAAGTCTAAAAAATCACGCGGCCCCCAGCAATACAAGAACAGGGAGGCACTGAAACCAGTCGGTTGTCCAGGATGTGGCAGCAAAGAACATGGCCGTGGCACTGATCACCCGCGCCACCTACACTGCCCGGCGCGGGACTCAATATGCGACCACTGCGGCATCAAGGCACACCTCGCGACTGTCTGCAGGAAGAAAGTGGATGCGTCAAATCCGGCTATCAAGAGCGATGTAAATGCTATCCCCTCCTCGTCCTCATGGATCTTATCCTTAAACACTCCCCAAGACCAGGCGTATACCGCTGACAGCCTTCGCCAAAACTCTAAGGCCTGGCGTCGCGCTACCCACGTGTTGTCTCACTCCTCAAGACTCCACAAAACTATAGTCGTCCCACATATGGAGTGGACATCAGAAGAAAACCGCTTCGTCCACAGGACGCCTCGATGCCTTCCCAAAGTAAAAGTGCAGCTACGTCCCATGGCCGATACTCACAAAGCTTACAATAAGCCCCTGTCATCGGCCGTACACGAAACAGAAGTCGAAGCCATTGCTGACACCGGCGCCCAAACGTGTGCATGCGGCCCTCATATTGCCCAGGCCATGGGCATCAAACCCTTTGAGCTGGTGCCCACCTCACACACCATCAATTGTGTGACTCAATCATCTGTGAGCATCACAGGGGTATTCTACGCGGCCATCACGTTGAGCGGACGAACCACACGTGAACAGATCTACGTCGCCGACAACGTCGCGGGACTGTTCATCTCAGAGAAGGCCCTCAGGGAACTGGGAGCCATATCGGAAACCTTCCCTCACGCAGCACCCTCAACCATTGCGGCTTCCAACACCAGCTGTGATTGCCCGACGCGCGAGGCACCTCCTCCTAAACCGGACAAGCTGCCTTTCCCACCACATCCAGACAACATCACCAAACTAGAGAACTGGCTTCTTAAACGATACGCAAGCAGCGCGTTCAACGTATGCGGGCATCAGCCCTTGCCCCATATGACTGGAGCCCCACTAGAGATCCACTTCCGCCCAGACGCCAAACCTATGGCTCACCATACACCCATACCAGTGCCACACCACTGGAAAGAAAAAGTAAAGGCTGACCTTGACAGGGACGTCCGCCTTGGGATCATTGAAGCGGTGCCTCCTGGCACCCCTACCATCTGGTGCTCGCGCATGGTCGTCGTACCTAAGAAGGATGGCTCACCTCGTCGCACAGTTGATCTACAGGCTCTCAACACAGCCACCTACAGGCTCACCCATCACACACCCGCTCCTTTCCACCAGGTCTCTCAGGTCCCACGCAACTGCTGGATGACGACTCTGGACTGCTGGAACGGCTACCACTCGATGCGCCTCAACCCCTCTGCTAGCGCCGCCACCACTTTCATCACGGAATGGGGCCGCTATCGATACCTACGTGCTCCACAAGGATCTCATGTGGCAGGGGACGGCTACACCAAGTGTTATGACGACATCACAACCGACGTAGAACGTAAAACTAAGTGTATCGATGACAGCCTCCTCTGGGACAGTTCCATTGAAAACGCCTTCTGGCACACCGTCGATTACATCGCCCTATGTGCAAAGAACGGTGTGGTATTCAACCCTTCAAAATTTAAGTTCTCCAGGCCAGAGATAGAATTCGCCGGATTCACCGTCACGCAACATGGCGTCCAACCATCGCCGGCAATCCTTGATGCAATTCGCAACTTTCCCACGCCTTCGAATATCACCGACGCTAGATCCTGGTTCGGCCTGGTAAACCAAGTTGCCTATAGCCTGTTTACAACTGAGGCAATGCAGCCATTTCGCGAGCTCCTGACACCAGGAAAATGGTACTGGGATAGCGCCCTGGACGCATGTTTCGAGAAGAGCAGGCAGGAGATCATCAAATTGGTCGAAAAAGGTGTACAAACCTTCGAGCGCACTCGCTACACTTGCCTGTCCACGGACTGGTCCAAGAAAGGCCTGGGGTTCACACTCACTCAGAAGCACTGCCACTGCCCCTTGACGGATGCTCCGCTCTGTTGCAACGACGGATGGCGGCTAATTTTCGCCGGTTCACGGTTCACCACGGACGCTGAGAGCCGCTACGCCCCTACTGAGGGTGAGGCACTTGCCGTTGCCTACGGCCTGCAGAAGTGTCGTATGTTTGTTCTGGGTTGCAAGGACCTGCTCATCGCCACTGATCATAAACTTCTCGTTAAAATTCTTGGTGATTCGAGCCTAGATTCCATCAAAAACCCCAGGCTATTCCGACTAAAGGAGAAAACCCTACCGTTCGCCTTCGACATCAAACACATTCCTGGCGCCTCACAGAAGAGCGCAGATGCCTGCTCCCGCCTCCCAACAGGGAACTCGCATGCCGATGCCCTCCGCGTTGCAGCCTCACCTACTGATTGCCTTGAGTCAGACATCCTCGCCAGTCAGTGTGACTCATCCATCCTAGCTTCACTAAACGCCATTCATGATACAGATGACGTCGTCGCCTCTGCTATCACTTTGGGTCGCGTCAGAGAGGCCTCCATCTCCGATGCCACGATGACCTGCCTCTCGACCACCATCACCAACGGTTTCCCAAACTCAGAGAATGAGCTACCAGAGGAGATCCGCCCATACTGGCGCTACCGGGACCACCTCAGCTCTTACGAAGGCATATGCACCTACAATGATCGTGTCCTCATCCCGCCGTCCCTCAGAAAGGAGGCCCTCGACGGCCTGCACGCCGCCCACCAGGGTGTCGCCGGCATGAAAGCCAGGGCCGCCCGCAGCGTGTTCTGGCCCGGGATGAACTCTGCCATTTCCTCCCGCAGGGCACAATGCCACTCCTGCAACAAGATCGCCCCATCACAGGCCCCAGAAGCTATGAGGCCATCGCCTGCCCCAGCTTATCCGTTCGAATTCGCTGTCGCTGATTACTTTGATTTACAAGGCCATCGCTACCTAGCCTACGCCGATCGGTAGACAGGATGGTTGTCAATCGCCAAATGCGACTCTCTACATACCGATTCAAAATCCCTGTGCCGAGAACTCCGCACGCTGTTTGGGATATACGGCGCACCTGCGGAATTAGCCACAGATGGAGGACAGCCATTTCCCTCCCATCACGTCCAGCGATTCCTCCAGCAGTGGGGCGTGACATGGCGCCTCTCTTCTGCTTACTATGCCCAGAGCAACGGTAGAGCCGAGGCCGCGGTCAAGACGGCGAAGCGCCTCTTGATGTCCAACATGTCAGCAAACGGCGGGCTCGACACCGACGGCTTCGCCAGAGCCCTCCTACAATACCGGAACACACCCCTGCCGGGTCTAGAGCTGTCACCAGCTCAGCTGCTCTACGGGCGCACACTACGCGACCATATACCCAATCTTCCCAGCCTGCTTCGGATCCGCAAGGAATGGCTAACCCTGGCCGAGGACCGAGAACGAGCCCTCGCCCACCGTCACATCAAGGCCATCGAACGCTACAACGAACACACCAACCTCCTGCCACCGCTTACGGTTGGAGACTTTGTATCCGTCCAGAACCAGACCGGCAATCATCCTCGGCGCTGGGACAAAACCGGCCGCATTGTTGAGTCACGTGACCACCATCAGTATGTCGTTCGCTTGGACGGATCGGGCAGGTGCACCTTACGCAACCGCCGCTTTCTACGAAAGCACACACCCTTCGATGCGCGACCTACAATCCTACCCCTTACCCCGGCTCCGTCATCCCCCATGGTCACCGACCCGCAGGTCGCTCCTCCCGGGCAGAATAATCCCGAGGACTCGAGGGTAGTCTGCCCTGAGACAGTCCTCGAGGGGCCGCCTCCTGCCGTGCCGGTTGTCAATGACCTCGTGCCCACCAAGACTGTGCCGGCGTCGCCCAAGGCCGACACACCTGCTACCACCTCCCCACCCCAGCCACCCCGCAGCAGCACTCGAGAGCGCCGTCCACGCCGCGCCCTCTCTCCATCTCTCCGTGGGTCCTTCCACGACTACAGCTGCCGCATCGGCCCTAGCACTTCGGGCCTCCCCGTTGGGGGAAGGGGGGATGTGGAATAACGAGGACGTTATGACAAAACCTGGCATTGAGCGTCATGGCTACGCGTTGTAACGGATGTGGGAGGAGGAACTTTTGTCTTTTCCATCTTTGAAGGATGTTTTTGATTTGATATTAAATGATGTAAAAGTAGCGCCTTTCGTTGACTACTTTATCATTATACAGTTGTGCTTCCAAGGACAGCTTTAGCCGATTTTGTGTGTGAGGCGAGTGAAGGCAAACAACCGGAAGGTAGGCAGCACGTACAGGCCGTTGATATCCCTGTCTCGTGGGGTCTCGATAAGATCCCGAATTGACTGTACAGCCCTATCTCGAAAGTGCATCGCTTCGCCAGGCGTCGCGACCAAATTTGGTCTTAAGTTGTGCTGCCATCTGACGGCTACCGCATGATGGCGCTCCATTTTGGAACTTTTCAAGGATAAAGGTAATAATCTACCGTCCGCCATATTTGTTTTTGGCGCATGCCGGTACCTGTAAATGCAACTTGGTTCCCCGCTCCGTTAGCATAGGAATCTCCGCTTGTCAGTCGCTCACTTTGAACTTAAGGACAACAGCAGCGCCCTCTGTCACAGGTAACAGGGGTAATTCACAAAGTCTGGGACCCAGGCTACAAATGGTTCAAATGATGGCGGGACTCGCCAGGTGGCGCTGCATACGCATACGAAAAGACTATGCTCCAACATTTCTTCGCGAAAATATAACCGAAACAACTTAGTGTTGACACACTTTCTTGATGTCAGAAGATAACAAGGTATATAGAATACGTAAACACTATGATTGTATGCGCACACATGATAATAGCTACAGTCGATTCCCGACTGACGTCTAAAGAACTGTGCATGGACACCGTTGTGCCCCTCGAGAAGTGGGCTTGCCTGGGGGCACTTGCGCCAATATTCCTACATGTCAAGGTGAGCACGTGTAGCCTAATGCTAGCCCCATGTGACGTTGTTGGTCCCTCTGCCCCACGTCAAATTTAACCATCAGAATTAAATGTTATTTTTTTTCGCTCAACTCTTCCATTAATTGTGTCATAATTCGACAGCGAAATGTCCATATTTTTCAAATTCTGCAGCAATAATACACAGGTCGAAGACGACCCTTGATCGAGGGATATCCCTAGAACGAGGGTAAACCGCGTACTTTTCCCTCGATCGAGGGAAGTCGACTGACGTCATCATATTCATTTAATTCCGCTCAACCGTTTATGAGGCACGTTACAAAAGATATCATATATCGAATTGTACCGAATCTTTTGATTCGCCAAAAGTTTCTAAAGTTAGTTCAAGATATTAGGGACAGGTCATGACCTAGTTACATGACCTTGTGACATGACAAATTTTTTTACGACAATACGTTCATCACCACTGTGGTCAGCTACATGCATAAAATACATTTGGAGGGCAGAATTTAAACTTGGAGGGCATGAAACCGTTAATACGACATGCAGAGTTAAATTTTCAACAAAACTGTCGACGCGATTTAAGATCCATTGACGCGATTGGAAAATATAGACGTTGTTATCAGGCTCACATTATGGCATGCCGTGTCGGTCATAATGCGCAATGATCGGATTTTAGGTGGCGTACTTTTATTGTACTTATTGTTTAGTTTTTGACAACTGTGATGTAACAGCAATTAAACTAGTTCATATATTTTGTTAACTTCTAGAGCTTTTGGTGTGTATAAGTTCAGTTTTTCCCAAAAAAAATTTTAACGTCAAGTAACCCTCAACATTTTTTGTACGGTTATCAATATAATTGCGATTATGCATAAATTGTTGCTGAAGCGCCCACACCACAAGCGCGATAAATCAGAGGGGGGGGGGGGGGGGGGGCAGGAGAGACACCCGCACTGGTTTTTGTAGGGCTACAGTAAAGTAAGTTCTTCAAAATGTACCTGTTTATACAGGATCATACAGCTGTTGAGAACATCATAACTATCATTTGCAAATTACTTAGTGTATTAATATCTTCAAATTTCCGACATCATTTTAGCATTGGCAGCATGCCAAATTCCGGGCACGATGTGCAAGCGAGGTGCTGCACAGTGAAGGGGGATGTAGTTCACAGCTGACATCTAGAGCACCACGGGCAGTCGCACGAAAACTTGCAGAGCTATGCGGCAGGAGTTTTGCAGCCAATCAACCGGTTTCACAAGCCAGGTGCTGCTCGGATTGCTGCAAGGAGGTGGCGACCAGATACCCTGATTTAGCTAATGAGGAGGATATCGCGTTGAGATATGATAGCATTTGTTATCCGGTGGCGACAAAGAAAGCTAAATTTCAACATCATTCAGTCGCCGTGCAGACTGAGAACATTATTATTGATCTGGATGACATAAATTTAGACAATTTGAGCACCACAAGGAAAAAGCAACTGGCATATGCCCTGGGGATCAACGAACATGAAGCAATTCGACAAGACAGTCTGTCTTTGTCCCTTGCTAGAGACATTGAATGTTTGAACAATATGGTAATTTCTGAATATGTCAAGGAGCGTAACGGGGTTATAAAGTCGTTTGTAGAAGGTGTAAATAATGTCGCACAAAGTAACTCACAATCTCTCCAGCAATCAGAGGACCAGTCATTTAACACTGACAACAAACTCTGTAAAACGGTAGAATCGATCATGAATCTAACGGCGCCCAGGCTTGTGATGCCCCTTCATTTCAGGGAGTCAGTAATGATGTACAGCTTAACCGGCAGCAGGTTAGCGCTTCATACATTGGCAAACAACAGTGCTCATGGGTCTTACCAATCTGTGAAAACGTGGTTAAGCAACCTAGGCCGAGGTACACATCTGGAATTAGCAGGAGACCTATTTTCTGCTTTTGACAACAACCGAGTGTTACATAGAGCGTGCCACGTGCAGTTGGGAGTGGAGGGGGGGGGGGATTCCAGTGCCATATAATCACAATGGTTATCTTTTCCCAATCTGATGCGAATGGTTCTTTGCAGTGGGAGCTAGAAAAAAACCAGGCGTGTGGGCCGTTAGCAATAGTCGCACCCCCAAAACAGAATCGGTCAAATATGTTGATAAAGTGCCAGAAGTGCGTGATGTACATTTTCGTCAACACCTGTATCCATATCTCGTGGATAAATTGGCTAAAGTGGCCAATGAGCAGAGGGAAATATGTGTAGAAAGCGTCAATAAGTATCGCGACCAAATAGACGACGCGTTGGACCGTTGGAAGATCCCAAGAACAAAATAAATTGCCCAATCTGCAAGAAAAAGCTAAATACCTCACAAGCAGAAGCCCTTGGGGTTGATGGAAAGGACACTTTTGAGGAATAAAACGCCCCTCATTTTACCCCCAAAACGTACCGAATGGTGGCGAACAAAACCACCAATCAGGTGCACGTCAGTCTCGCACGGGCAGGTGCTGGCAACATGGGCTGTTCGCCCACGCAGGAAGCAGACGCAATTCAATCGTCACTCTTGGACCCTGTTTTCATCAGTCCCTGTTCGTACGATGCCGTAAATATTGTATTACGGAATATTGGGGCACAGGCCGGGATTCGGAGATACGGTGGTGGCTCCAGAGAGTGCCTCACCGTCTACTGTGATGGACTTCCATATGTATTGTGTCTCCGCACAATCATGAGTACGTACATGTGCACTGTTTGCAGCAAAAGCGTCTCTGGGTTGGCGCAAATACATTCACACATGAAGGAAGCACACTCAGGAAGCCGTCAGTTCGAACTGGAATAGGACTGGGTTCTGTTGCAACCAGGACCTGGCCATATGGAGATCAATATGTTCAAGGGGATTGTAGAACTGTGTTGGAAAGTCTTCTGCAAAGACATGGTCCTCTTATTCAATTTCAGGTCGGAAAACGCTCTGAAATCAGCAAAGAGGGTCGCTGACCACCATAAAGGATGGGACTATGTCGGATTGCCAGAAATGCCATAACAAAGGAGCTCTTGGTGCCGTATGTGCGCAAGCAGCTCCTCATCGGTAATCCGAACCACTCCCCGTCGGCTTTCCTTAGGTTCGTCATGACAGAGGTCAAAGACGACTCTTACAACTTCATGGCTGATATTGCCTTCGAGTTCTTGGATGCCCTGTTTATGTACCGGGAAGGTACACGAAGTGCAAGGGCACCATTTGTCTACGCAGGGAGAGCGAAGTTTGCTAATCTATGGTCGGGCCGCACGCACCCTTTCTATCGTGAGCTAGAGGTAGCTGTCGATAATTTAATTTCTAGAGGTCGATAATTTCATTGATTTAGATTGGTCCCGTGTGGTGCCGCCAGATATTGCCATGCCTGAAATATGTGTTGATGCGTGTGTGAGATTTGCACAGTATTAACAAGTGACCATATTAATCGTTGCGATTGGTGAATGTACCCTATGTACATGTAGTTATGAGTATCAGGCAGTTCATGCAGTTAGCCAGGTATTAATTCAAGCAGGTATGAGACATACACTAACATAAAATATGACTGTTGTTGCATCGTAACATCGTATCCTGAATCATTTATATACCTTGAAAAAATTATTTCGTACGTATGTATATGCCTATATCAATAAAGTTGACAACAGCAAGCCAAAGGAAGTACTTTTAATGTTGATATATTATACTTATGTATATTGAACCTAACAAAATATAAATATATAACAAGCGATAGCAATGTCAAAGTTTAAATAATTATAATACAAATTATTGAAATTAAGGCTATACCACCTGGGACAGTCCAATACAAACATTTGGATGCACTTGAACCCAAATCAATAAAACACAAATAAATGTATGGTTTCTTATATATATGCAAGAAGACAACCCTTGAACTTTTTAAAACGTGAAAGCAAAACAGAACATGTAACTTGCTGTATGTCTATATCACACTAAGTCACCTTTTCGAAGCCTCTAGCTTTTAGTTGACGCCATTTCTCAGGTCACCTAAATATTAATAAATTATAAAACAGATACGGCATGTGCTATTGCAAGCACTTTAAAGTTAGTTCAACAACGTTAGAATGAACTGTTAGCCTCAAGGCAATACATTATGATATATATGGCTTTCCATACAACATAAATCTTGGCACGGCACGCCTGTTATCACATATACTTATCAGTTTTCAAAGTTACATCCTGCTCTTTCGCAGAACTATGAATTAATTTCTACTACATATTGTAAACATGAACAAAAATTTCGATCTTGTTACTAAAGATTTTAGATAATATACAGTTTTACTTGTCTTATGCAGGCCCTCGCACGTGGTCGTGTTTTGCTAAGACCTTGCACGTGACGATACGTGTCAACTTCCGTTTTCCCTCCTTCTAGGGTTAACCCTCGATCTAGGGTTAACCCTCGATCTAGGGTTAACCCTCGATCTAGCGATAACCCTCGATCTAGGGTTAACCCTCGATCTAGCGATAACCCTCGATCTAGGGTCGTCTTCGACCTGATACAATATTCAATCTAAAAAAAAAAAACTAAAACGATTCGTGACACCAGCAGCGTTGAGGTCAACCGTGAGGTAGGCTGTTATATGGGGCAGAGATAATGTGAGGAACTAGCTGTCTCTGACCCGGGACCTCCGCCCCCCCGGGGTGGGGGGGGGGCACTGTTATACAAATCTGGTGGGGGGGTTCCGCGGGTGCCTTGATGCCTCAGGGGGAGCGGACATTTGTGATAAAAAAGATGCCCCTATAGAGCGGATATTCGAAAACTTGCGACCGAGGGGGGTGGGGGGGGGGGGGGGGGGGCTCTGAAAATATGCGTTCATAGAGCGGGTTGCCGCAAAAAAAATGATGCCCCTTCCGAGCGGATTTTGGCGGTAAAAAGCCCCGACCGAGGGGATTTTGGCGGTGCAAAAGAGGGGGCTTTACCGCGGACCCCGCCCCCCCCCCCGCCCACAACAATGTACTAAGTACCCACCCCCCCCCCCCCGTCCCGCCCCAACCCCTGGATCCTCCCGTGGGTAGAGCCCCACCGACCGCGCATATTGCCGTTCTGGTGGTACGATCAAAATCTGGCACAAAAGCATATGCCGAATCCAGGGCGGATCTAGCGGCGGTTAAAGAGGGGGGTTAGGGGGCTTGCAACTGTAAAAGTCGGGCTTCACGATGAAGTACATCGCAAAGTGACATGTTGTAGGTGCAACCCACACTGCTTCTAAATAACACGGTGCAAATGACGATGTGAATTTTAAAAATGCGTTTCGGTGTTTTTGCTCCGATAGCATGTCATCTTGAGAAAATTTTGACAATGCCGTTTCAAGTTGTCGCATATTTAAGTCACCACATGTATCATAATGATGTGATGTCATTTCTATTAGAAATGTAACTCAGTTCCCAAGGGGGGGGGGGAGATCCGCCCCTGATCAGGGAGGCCCCCTTTGTTTATAGAGCTAGAGAGTTATGAGGGGAGGGTCCCTGGAGTCCCCCTTTTTTTGAGCGACGATGCCCTTTTACAATGCAATTCAAGATTCCTTTATATGAATGGAAGGCAGAGTGGGAAAACACTTCGCGTGATCTCTATGCCGCGCCATCTGGCGATGAGGATGAGAACAATGCGGTCGGGTCTTTTCCACGATGTGAACGGAATATGCGCCATTATTAAAATCGTAGATTTTCGTCTTATGTCGGTGTGTTCTGTTTGTCTGAGTCTGTTTGTGTTGTCGCGCCATATCTGTCGAATGCCTAAAGATACCGATCTCCCCTTTTACCAAAACATTCCGACAGACCATCATCACGTCAAGTTCGTAGATGGGCAACGTACCTCAAACGTCAACGTCACGGTGACGTCATATAGGTATCTTTATATTACAGCTAGAGATCCGCAATTAATGTCAAAATACTCAGCTCGTCAAAATCTTTCGCTTTACTTGCATCAAATTTGACGTAGGATGAAACGTTTTCGCGCTACGGGCTGTTGAAAATTTGCAAAAAGTTTTCTTTCTGCAAAGATAATGCCACAGCCCACTGTCATGCTAAGTTCAAAGATGGGCCATGTAGGTCAAATGTCAAGGTCACAGCAAAGTTAAGGTCACGAAACATGTTTTTAGCAGTAACTCCGTTTCACCTCTCGTTAATAGTTTTCGAGTTATTCGATGGTCAAATATGAACCGAATTGAAATTCGCTTAACCATTGGGAGACCAAAAGTCGAAAAAAATAGCTATAGCGTTCACATTTTTTACATTTAATCACACTGCAAATTATTTCACGTATTGGGTCTGAGGGTACCTTGATACGGTCTTTAAAATTTAGCAAATCGCCCATATAGCTTTTGTGCAAAAATTCCCAAACTTTAACATGGCACCCTATGAGAATGTTGGCGGGAAAAAAAAACCTCCATTTCTCCGTGATGGGACAAGTCAGACAAACGGTGCCTTGCGCATTACATGACATTAGTATTTGGACGCGAATGACTATATTCACCGAGGTAACGCATCCAAGGTCAAGGTCACAACAAGGTCAAGGTCACGAATCATGTTTTTCTTCGTAGCTCCGTTAAAATTGGCTCTAGAGATCCGCGGTTTGTCTCAACGTATTCTTCTGAGAGAGGAAGTGTGGTCTCAGATTTCACCTCACATTTATAGTTTTCGAGCTATTGGATGGTTAAATTCGACCCGAATAAAAATGGAGAAAGATCGCTGTGCCTACATACATGCAGATAGACTTCCTGTATGTCGTGGAATAGGTACCAATATTACTGACGTCATGTGTGCCAAATACCATTCAAATCACACCAGTGCTTTGCACGCAAAAAAAAAAAAACATTAATATGGCCGATCCCATTATAAAGCTTCGATACGCCAAATGACTCACGGCGCGCTGACATTTCGGCCTATACTCTGTCAGTAATGCATGTACATAGTCGGCACTCGCTATATATATTCCAGTTGCACTTATCCCCAGATTTTCGTCTCCCTTCTCAAGCTACGCTTGACATTCTCGTCTAGATCTAAGTCAGTCTAAGAACACATATTTCCGACGAAATAATAATAGAAATGTAGGTATTTACTGAGTCAGACATGAAGTTTATTATCATAGCATAATGGAGTGATCCAGTTGAAGATTACGATATAATGACGATGTAGTCGATTTGATGGATGCAAATTATGTTACTATAACTGAACAATATTCATTTAACGGTTTTCTTGCGCGTGTGATACGAGCGACCCACGTGGTCACAGATACAAACGATACCAGGATATAAACAATAGTTTTTACATTTACGAACGAAGCATTGGTAAACCAAGGATTCACAAATACAGTGTGTAGCTTAGTCTGTACACAGAGGACACAATGAACACTCATTAAATTGTAAGCTTCACAAGGATCTGGTTGCAACATACTAGAACCTAAAAACAAGCATGAAGGCAAGTCTATGGCTTGTCTAAACATTCTCCAGGGTAAATCCGTACGGGGCATCAACCATAGCCCCCCCCCCCCTAGCAGACCAATGCTCTCTTCTCAAAACGACCATATTCCGACCACTATTAGTCTATACTAGGTCCTCTGATGAGAGAATGATAGGGATTCGGTCATACCTTACCCCCACACCATGAGCCACCTGACCTAACAACATCATAGGCTCAATCAAACCACTTTAGAAAATGCTCCCCCTCCCCTAGCGGTCATAAACGACCCCCCCCCCCCGTCTATTATAATCTCGGGTACTGAATACAAGCAAGCACAGACTGAACAAGTAAAGCCTTGGCAAGCACAGACTGAACAAGTAAAGCCTTGGCAAGCACAGACTGAACAAGTAAAGCCTTGGCAAGCACAGACTGAACAAGTAAAGCCTTGGCAAGCACAGACTGAACAAGTAAAGCCTTGGCAAGCACAGACTGAACAAGTAAGCCTTGGCAAGCACAGACTGAACTAGTAAACCCAAGGCCAACACAGACTGAACAAGTAAAGCTATTTCAGAGTACATCATAATAAAGAATCCTTAACTTACGATGAAGCTTTTTATGAAGGATCTTTAACATGTGAGTACACTATAATACCAAAACACAGGTCCATGAAGTAATTTCAAAACATTATCATGCCACGTACAGAGAAACATGTTTATAAATCCGTTCGAACATGTGATCACACTACATCAGGGAACCAGTTTTACGAAGCATTCTTAGCATGTGATCACACTACATCAGGGAACCAGTTTAGGAATTATTCTTAGCATGTAATCACACTACATCAGGGAACCAGTTTACGAATTATTCTTAGAATGTGATCACACTACATCAGGGAACCAGTTTACGAATTATTCTTAGAATGTGATCACACTACATCAGGGAAACGGTTTACGAATTATTCTTAGAATGTGATCACACTACATCAGGGAACCAGTTTACGAATTATTTTTAGAATGTGATCACACTACATCAAGGAACCAGTTTACGAATTATTCTTAGAATGTGATCACACTACATCAGGGAACCAGTTTACGAATTATTCTTAGCATGTGATCACACTACATCAGGGAAAAGGTTTACGAATTATTCTTAGAATGTGATCACACTACATCAGGGAACCAGTTTACGAATTATTCTTAGAATGTGATCACACTACATCAGGGAACCAGTTTACGAATTATTCTTAGAATGTGATCACACTACATCAGGGAACCAGTTTTACGAATTATTCTTAGCATGTGATCACACTACATCAGGGAAAAGGTTTACGAATTATTCTTAGAATGTGATCACACTACATCAGGGAACCAGTTTATGAAGCATTCTTAGCATGTGATCACACTACATCAGGGAACCAGTTTACGAATTATTCTTAGCATGTGATCACACTACATCAGGGAACCAGTTTACGAATTATTCTTAGAATGTGATCACACTACATCAGGGAACCAGTTTTACGAAGCATTCTTAGCATGTGATCACACTACATCAGGGAACCAGTTTACGAATTATTCTTAGAATGTGATCACACTACATCAGGGAACCAGTTTACGAATTATTCTTAGAATGTGATCACACTACATCAGGGAACCAGTTTACGAATTATTCTTAGAATGTGATCACACTACATCAGGGAAAAGGTTTACGAATTATTCTTAGAATGTGATCACACTACATCAGGGAACCAGTTTACGAATTATTTTTAGAATGTGATCACACTACATCAAGGAACCAGTTTACGAATTATTCTTAGAATGTGATCACACTACATCAGGGAACCAGTTTACGAATTATTCTTAGCATGTGATCACACTACATCAGGGAAAAGGTTTACGAATTATTCTTAGAATGTGATCACACTACATCAGGGAACCAGTTTACGAATTATTCTTAGAATGTGATCACACTACATCAGGGAACCAGTTTACGAATTATTCTTAGAATGTGATCACACTACATCAGGGAACCAGTTTTACGAATTATTCTTAGCATGTGATCACACTACATCAGGGAAAAGGTTTACGAATTATTCTTAGAATGTGATCACACTACATCAGGGAACCAGTTTATGAAGCATTCTTAGCATGTGATCACACTACATCAGGGAACCAGTTTACGAATTATTCTTAGCATGTGATCACACTACATCAGGGAACCAGTTTACGAATTATTCTTAGAATGTGATCACACTACATCAGGGAACCAGTTTTAAAACGAATCGTAACACCGACATGTTAGCAGCCATTTTAAAGACGGATCTTCAACTTTTGATCATACTACATCAGCGGCATTGAAATTAAATTGATAAATTTCGAGTACGGACACATATGAGGGGCAGTCCTTGCTGGGTCAACCGAGTGAATACATGACGGTAAAGAGCGAGATTGTGTGTGTGTTGGTGGGTAGGGGAGAGGGCGGGGCAATGACCTGCGCCCCTCACGCCCAGCCCCAACCCAGAGTGGACCCAGACGGCTCGTCACTTGTCAGGCAGAGGGCGAGCGTCTTCTAGTCATCTTTGAGGGTGTTGATTTTGGCGCAAATCTTGAGTGCAGGTCCAAGTTTGATGCTCATGGTGGTCATCAGGTGGTCTTCCTTCAGTAACATGAGGGCCTGACCGTCGATCTCCTGTCGGTTAAACTCCTCGGCGTACATAGCGCATCCTGGCAGGTGGTTGATGAAGTCGTACACCTCCTGGACCTGCAACAGACAAAAGGCAGCCAGTCAGGACTCGTGTGCGGACCGCCAACAGACAAAGGCAGCCAGTCAGGGCTCGTGTGAGGACCGCCAACAGACAGAAGGCAGCCAGTCAGGACTCGTGTGAGGACCGCTAACAGACAGAAGGCAGCCAGTCAGGACTCGTGTGAGGACCGCCAACGGACAGAAGGCAGCCAGTCAGCACTCGTGTGAGGACCGCCAACGGACAGAAGGCAGCCAGTCAGCACTCGTGTGAGGACCGTCAACAGACAGAAGGCAGCCAGTCAGGAGTCGTGTGAGGACCGCCAACAGACAGAAGGCAGCCAGTCAGGACTCGTGTGAGGACCGCCAACAGACAGAAGGCAGCCAGTCAGGACTCGTGTGAGG
Organism: Arenicola marina; assembly: GCA_964019135.1. Lineage (NCBI taxonomy): Eukaryota > Metazoa > Annelida > Polychaeta > Arenicolidae > Arenicola > Arenicola marina. Next base: position 472,620 of record OZ025253.1, on the reverse strand, counting down.
ACCGCTAACAGACAGAAGGCAGCCAGTCAGGACTCGTGTGAGGACTGCCAACAGACAGAAGGCAGCCAGTCAGGACTCGTGTGAGGACCGTCAACAGACAGAAGGCAGCCAGTCAAGACTCGTGTGAGGACCGCCAACTGACAGAAGGCAGCCAGTCAGGACTCGTGTGAGGACCGCCAACAGACAAAAGCAAGCCAGTCAGGACTCGTGTGAGGACCGCCAACAGACAAAGGCAGCCAGTCAGGACTCGTGTGAGGACCGCCAACAGACAAAGGCAGCCAGTCAGGACTCGTGTGAGGACCGTCAACAGACAGAAGGCAGCCAGTCAGGACTCGTGTGAGGACCGCTAACAGACAGAAGGCAGCCAGTCAGGACTCGTGTGCGGACCGCCAACAGACAAAGGCAGCCAGTCAGGGCTCGTGTGAGGACCGCCAACGGACAGAAGGCAGCCAGTCAGGACTCGTGTGAGGACCGCTAACAGACAGAAGGCCGCCAGTCAGCACTCGTGTGAGGACCGCCAACGGACAGAAGGCAGCCAGTCAGGACTCGTGTGAGGACCGTCAACAGACAGAAGGCAGCCAGTCAGGAGTCGTGTGAGGACCGCCAACGGCCAGAAGGCAGCCAGTCAGGACTCGTGTGAGGACCGTCAACAGACAGAAGGCAGCCAGTCAGGACTCGTGTGAGAACCGCCAACATACAAAGGCAGCCAGTCAGGACTCGTGTGAGGACCGTCAACAGACAGAAGGCAGCCAGTCAGGAGTCGTGTGAGGACCGCCAACAGACAGAAGGCAGCCAGTCAGGACTCGTGTGAGGACCGCCAACAGACAGAAGGCAGCCAGTCAGGACTCGTGTGAGGACCGCTAACAGACAGAAGGCAGCCAGTCAGGACTCGTGTGAGGACCGCCAACGGACAGAAGGCAGCCAGTCAGGACTCGTGTGAGGACCGTCAACAGACAGAAGGCAGCCAGTCAGGACTCGTGTGAGGACCGTCAACAGACAGAAGGCAGCCAGTCAGGACTCGTGTGAGGACCGCCAACAGACAGAAGGCAGCCAGTCAGGACTCGTGTGAGGACCGCCAACAGACAGAAGGCAGCCAGTCAGGACTCGTGTGAGGACCGCTAACAGACAGAAGGCAGCCAGTCAGGACTCGTGTGAGGACCGCCAACGGACAGAAGGCAGCCAGTCAGAACTCGTGTGAGGACCGCCAACAGACGGAAGGCAGCCAGTCAGGACTCGTGTGAGGACCGCCAACAGACAGAAGGCAGCCAGTCAGGACTCGTGTGAGGACCGCCAACAGACAGAAGGCAGCCAGTCAGGACTCGTGTGAGGACCGTCAACAGACAGAAGGCAGCCAGTCAGGACTCTTGTGAGGACCGCTAACAGACACTAGACTATCACGTGTGAGTATTTGTTTAAGGACCGCTAACAGACACTAGACTATCACGTGTGAGTACTTGTGTAGGGACCGCCAACAGACACTAGGCTATCACGTGTAAGTACTTGTGTGAGGACTGCTAACTGACACTAGACTTTCACGTGTAAGTACTTGTGTAAGGACCGCTAACAGACACTAGACTATCACGTGTAAGTACTTGTGTGAGGACCGTCAACAGACACTAGGCTATCACGCGTAAGTACTTGTGTGAGGACCGCCAACAGACAATGGGCTATCACGTGTAAGTACTTGTGTGAGGCCCGCTAACAGACACTAGGCTATCACGTGTCAGTACTTGTGTGAGGACCGCTAACACACACTCGACTGCCACGTGTAAGTAGTTGTGTGAAGACCGCCAACAGACACTAGACTGTCACGTGTGAGTAGTTGTGTGAGGCCCGCTAACAGACACTAGGCTATCACGTGTGAGTACTTGTGTGAGGACCGCCAACAGACATTAGGCTATCACGTGTGAGTACTTGGGTGAGGACCGCTAACAGACACTAGACTATCACGTGTAAGTACTTGTGTAAGGACCGCCAACAGACACTAGGCTATCACATGTAAGTACTTGTGTAAGGACCGCCAACAGACATTAGGCTATCACGTGTAAGTACTTGTGTGAGGACCGCTAACAGACACTAGGCTATCACGTGTAAGTACTTGTGTGAGGACCGCTAACAGACACTAGGCTATCACGTGTAAGTACTTGTGCGAGGACCGCTAACAGACACTAGATTGTCATGTGTAAGTACTTGTGTGGGGACCGCCAACAGACACTAGGCTATCATGTGTAAGTACTTGTGTAAGGACCGCTAACAGACACTAGACTATCACGTGTAAGTACTTGTGTGAGGACCGCTAACAGACACTAGGCTATCACGTGTAAGTACTTGTGTGAGGACCGCTAACAGACACTAGGCTATCACGTGTAAGTACTTGTGCGAGGACCGCTAACAGACACTAGACTGTCATGTGTAAGTACTTGTGTGAGGCCCGCTAACAGACACTAGGCTATCACGTGTAAGTACTTGTGTGAGGACCGCTAACAGACACTAGACTGTCATGTGTAAGTACTTGTGTGAGGACCGCCAACAAACAATGGGCTATCACGTGTGAGTACTTGGGTGAGGACCGCTAACAGACACTAGACTGTCATGTGTAAGTACTTGTGTGAGAACCGCTAACAGACACTAAGGTATCACGTGTAAGTACTTGTGTGAGGACCGCCAACAAACAATGGGCTATCACGTGTAAGTACTTGTGTGAGGACCGTCAACAGACAATGGGCTATGACGTGTGAGTACTTGGGTGAGGACCGCCAACAGACACTAGACTATCACGTGTAAGTACTTGTGTAAGGACCGTCAACAGACACTAGGCTATCACGTGTAAGTACTTGTGTGAGGACCGCCAACAAACAATGGGCTATCACGTGTGAGTACTTGGGTGAGGACCGCTAACAGACACTAGGCTATCACGTGTGAGTACTTGTGTGAGGAGCGCTAACAGACAATGGGCTATGACGTGTAAGTACTTGTGTGAGGACCGCTAACAGACAATGGGCTATGACGTGTAAGTACTTGTGTGAGGACCGCCAACAGACAATGGGCTATCACGTGTAAGTACTTGTGTGAGGACCGCTAACAGACAATGGGCTATCACGTGTAAGTACTTGTGTGAGGACCGCCAACAGACAATGGGCTGTCACGTGTAAGTACTTGTGTGAGGACCGCTAACAGACAATGGGCTATCACGTGTAAGTACTTGTGTGAGGACCGCCAACAGACAATGGGCTATCACGTGTAAGTACTTGTGTGAGGACCGTCAACAGACACTAGGCTATCACGTGTAAGTACTTGTGTGAGGACCGTCAACAGACACTAGGCTATCACGTGTAAGTACTTGTGTGAGGACCGCTAACAGACAATGGGCCATGACGTGTGAGTACTTGTGTGAGCACCGCTAACAGACAATGGGCTATCACGTGTGAGTACTTGTGTGAGGACCGCCAACAGACAATGGGCTATCACGTGTGAGTACTTGTGTGAGGACCGTCAACAGACAATGGGCTATGACGTGTGAGTACTTGTGTGAGGACCGCTAACAGACAATGGGCTATCACGTGTGAGTACTTGTGCGAGGACCGTCAACAGACAATGGGCTATGACGTGTGAGTACTTGTGTGAGGACCGCCAACAGACAATGGGCTATGACGTGTAAGTACTTGTGTGAGGACCGCCAACAGACAATGGGCTATCACGTGTAAGTATTGTGTGAGGACCGTCAACAGACAATGGGCTATCACGTGTAAGTACTTGTGTGAGGACCGCCAACAGACAATGGGCTATGACGTGTAAGTACTTGTGTGAGGACCCTCAACAGACAATGGGCTATCACGTGTAAGTACTTGTGTGAGGACCGCCAACAGACAATGGGCTATGACGTGTGAGTACTTGTGTGAGGACCGTCAACAGACAATGGGCTATGACGTGTGAGTACTTGTGTGAGGACCGTCAACAGACAATGGGCTATCACGTGTAAGTACTTGTGTGAGGACCGCCAACAGACAATGGGCTATCACGTGTAAGTACTTGTGTGAGGACCGTCAACAGACAATGGGTTATGACGTGTGAGTACTTGTGTGAGGACCGTCAACAGACAATGGGCTATCACGTGTGAGTACTTGTGTGAGGACCGCCAACAGACAATGGGCTATGACGTGTAAGTACTTGTGTGAGGACCGCTAACAGACAATGGGCTATCACGTGTGAGTACTTGTGTGAGGACCGCCAACAGATAATGGGCTATCACGTGTGAGTACTTGTGTGAGGACCGTCAACAGACAATGGGCTATGACGTGTGAGTACTTGTGTGAGGACCGCTAACAGACAATGGGCTATCACGTGTGAGTACTTGTGTGAGGACCGTCAACAGACAATGGGCTATCACGTGTGAGTACTTGTGTGAGGACCGCTAACAGACAATGGGCTATGACGTGTGAGTACTTGAAGAGGACCGCTAGCAGACAATGGGCTATCACGTGTGAATACTTGTGTGAGGACCGCCAACAGACAATGGGCTATGACGCGTAAGTACTTGTGTGAGGACCGTCAACTGACACTAGGCTATCACGTGTAAGTACTTGTGTGAGGACCGCCAACAGACAATGGGCTATGACGTGTAAGTACTTGTGTGAGGACCGTCAACAGACAATGGGCTATCACGTGTGAGTACTTGTGTGAGGACCGCCAACAGACAATGGGCTATGACGTGTAAGTACTTGTGTGAGGACCGCCAACAGACAATGGGCTATGACGTGTAAGTACTTGTGTGAGGACCGTCAACAGACACTAGGCTATCACGTGTAAGTACTTGTGTGAGGACCGCCAACAGACAATGGGCTATGACGTGTAAGTACTTGTGTGAGGACCGTCAACAGACACTAGGCTATCACGTGTAAGTACTTGTGTGAGGACCGCCAGCAGACAATGGGCTATCACGTGTAAGTACTTGTGTGAGGACCGTCAACAGACAATGGGCTATCACGTGTAAGTACTTGTGTGAGGACCGCTAACAGACAATGGGCTATCACGTGTAAGTACTTGTGTGAGGACCGCCAACAGACAATGGGCTATCACGTGTAAGTACTTGTGTGAGGACCGCCAACAGACAATGGGCTATCACGTGTAAGTACTTGTGTGAGGACCGTCAACAGACAATGGGCTATCACGTGTAAGTACTTGTGTGAGGACCGCCAACAGACAATGGGCTATGACGTGTGAGTACTTGTGTGAGGACCGTCAACAGACAATGGGCTATCACGTGTAAGTACTTGTGTGAGGACCGTCAACAGACAATGGGCTATGACGTGTAAGTACTTGTGTGAGGACCGCCAACAGACAATGGGCTATGACGTGTAAGTACTTGTGTGAGGACCGCCAACAGACAATGGGCTATTACGTGTAAGTACTTGTGTGAGGACCGTCAACAGACAATGGGCTATGACGTGTGAGTACTTGTGTGAGGACCGCCAACAGACAATGGGCTATGACGTGTAAGTACTTGTGTGAGGACCGCCAACAGACAATGGGCTATCACGTGTAAGTACTTGTGTGAGGACCGTCAACAGACAATGGGCTATCGTCGTCAGTTCTATACTATTGTACTAATATTCTATTAGATTACAACAGAATGCAGGTTCCGCGCGACGCGCGTGGGTTCGGTGGGGTCTACAACCAGTCTGGCGCTTACCGACCACTGCTGCAGAGGTCTGCGAGGGGTAGGGACGGTGGGGGTGGGGTCTACAACCAGTCTGGCGCTTACCGACCACTGCTGCAGAGGTCTGCGAGGGGTAGGGACGGTGGGGGTGGGGTCTACAACCAGTCTGGCGCTTACCGACCACTGCTGCAGTGGTCTGCGAGGGGTAGGGACGGTGGGGGTGGGGTCTACAACCAGTCTGGCGCTTACCGACCCCTTCTACAGGGGTCTGCGAGGGGTAGGGGCGGTGGGGGTGAGGTCTACAACCAGTCTGGCGCTTACCGACCACTGCTGCAGTGGTCTGCGAGGGGTAGGGGCGGTGGGGGTGGGGTCTACAACCAGTCTGGCGCTTACCGACCACTGCTGCAGTGGTCTGCGAGGGGTAGGGACGGTGGGGGTGGGGTCTACAACCAGTCTGGCGCTTACCGACCACTGCTGCAGTGGTCTGCGAGGGGTAGGGACGGTGGGGGTGGGGTCTACAACCAGTCTGGCGCCTACCGACCACTGCTGCAGTGGTCTGCGAGGGGTAGGGACGGTGGGGGTGGGGTCTACAACCAGTCTGGCGCTTACCGACCACTGCTGCAGTGGTCTGCGAGGGGTAGGGGCGGTGGGGGTGGGGTCTACAACCAGTCTGGCGCTTACCGACCACTGCTGCAGTGGTCTGCGAGGGGTAGGGGCGGTTGGGGTGGGGTCTACAACCAGTCTGGCGCTTACCGACCACTGCTGCAGTGGTCTGCGAGGGGTAGGGGCGGTGGGGGTGGGGTCTACAACCAGTCTGGCGCTTACCGATCACTGCTGCAGTGGTCTGCGAGGGGTAGGGACGGTGGGGGTGGGGTCTACAACCAGTCTGGCGCTTACCGACCACTGCTGCAGTGGTCTGCGAGGGGTAGGGACGGTGGGGGTGGGGTCTACAACCAGTCTGGCGCTTACCGACCACTGCTGCAGTGGTCTGCGAGGGGTAGGGACGGTGGGGGTGGGGTCTACAACCAGTCTGGCGCTTACCGACCACTGCTACAGGGGTCTGCGAGGGGTAGGGGCGGTGGGGGTGGGGTCTACAACCAGTCTGGCGCTTAGCGACCACTGCTGCAGCGGTCTGCGAGGGGTAGGTGCGGTGGGGGTGGGGTCTACAACCAGTCTGGCGCTTACCGACCACTGCTGCAGTGGTCTGCGAGGGGTAGGGACGGTGGGGGTGGGGTCTACAACCAGTCTGGCGCTTACCGAGCACTGCTGCAGTGGTCTGCGAGGGGTAGGGGCGGTGGGGGTGGGGTCTACAACCAGTCTGGCGCTTACCGACCACTGCTGCAGTGGTCTGCGAGGGGTAGGGACGGTGGGGGTGGGGTCTACAACCAGTCTGGCGCTTACCGACCACTGCTGCAGTGGTCTGCGAGGGGTAGGGGCGGTGGGGGTGGGGTCTACAACCAGTCTGGCGCTTACCGACCACTGCTGCAGTGGTCTGCGAGGGGTAGGGGCGGTGGGGGTGGGGTCTACAACCAGTCTGGCGCTTACCGACCACTGCTGCAGTGGTCTGCGAGGGGTAGGGGCGGTGGGGGTGGGGTCTACAACCAGTCTGGCGCTTACCGACCACTGCTGCAGTGGTCTGCGAGGGGTAGGGGCGGTGGGGGTGGGGTCTACAACCAGTCTGGCGCTTACCGACCACTGCTACAGGGGTCTGCGAGGAGTAGGGACGGTGGGGGTGGGGTCTACAACCAGTCTGGCGCTTACCGACCACTGCTGCAGTGGTCTGCGAGGGGTAGGGGCGGTGGGGGTGGGGTCTACAACCAGTCTGGCGCTTACCGACCACTGCTGCAGAGGTCTGCGGGGGGTAGGGGCGGTGGGGGTGGGGTCCGTGTCCATCTCCACCCGCTCCAGCTCGGGCGGTGAGCGAGGTGGTGAGCTCTCCTCCTGGCCGCTGGGCGAGGAGCTGCGCTCCGAGTCGCTGCTGGTGGTAGGGGTGGTGGTGGTCTCCCCGCTGGGGGCGCTGGGGTCTCCCGACGGCATGGGCAGGCCGCCCAGGGGCCCGGTCTCCTCGGCTTCACCCAGCTCCTCACCACCCCGCCGGCCGGGCGAGCCAGTCACGGCCGCCAGGACAGAGGTCTGCAGGATGAAGCGGAACAACATTCACTTCTCACATATTGTAGGCGAGCTGTTGGCGATATCAAGCCACCATATTAATGCCATCCTTAATCGATGACATCGTCATCGTTAATGTAATAATGTAACGATGACATCGCTGTAACAGCATCACAACGACATACCGAACTCATGGGCACCAGCCTCCCGATAACCGAGCTCACGGGCACTGAGCCCCAGTCACCCGATAACCGAGCTCACGGACACTGAGCCCCAGTCACCCGATAACCGAGCTCACGGGCACTGAGCCCCAGTCACCCGATAACCGAGCTCACGGGCACTGAGCCCCAGTCACCCGATAACCGAGCTCACGGACACTGAGCCCCAGTCACCCGATAACCAAACTCACGGGCACTGAGCCCCAGTCACTCGATAACCGAGCTCACGGGCACTGAGCCCCAGTCACCCGATAACCGAGCTCATGGACACTGAGCCCCAGTCACCGGATAACCGAGCTCACGGGCACTGAGCCCCAGTCACCCGATAACCAAACTCACGGGCACTGAGCCCCAGTCACCCGATAACCGAGCTCACGGGCACTGAGCCCCAGTCACCCGATAACCGAGCTCACGGGCACTGAGCCCCAGTCACCCGATAACCGAGCTCACGGACACTGAGCCCCAGTCACCCGATAACCAAACTCACGGGCACTGAGCCCCAGTCACTCGATAACCGAGCTCACGGGCACTGAGCCCCAGTCACCCGATAACCGAGCTCATGGACACTGAGCCCCAGTCACCGGATAACCGAGCTCACGGGCACTGAGCCCCAGTCACCCGATAACCAAACTCACGGGCACTGAGCCCCAGTCACCCGATAACCGAGCTCACGGGCACTGAGCCCCAGTCACCCGATAACCGAGCTCACGGGCACTGAGCCCCAGTCACCCGATAACCGAGCTCACGGGCACTGAGCCCCAGTCACCCGACAATCGAGATCACGGGCACCGAACAATGATAGAAAGTTTTCTTGATACACCGAAAATAGCTTTGAAGGCTTTTGACCACGCCTCGCAGTCTGACGGACCACGCCTCGCAGTCTGACGAACCATGCCTCGCAGTCTGACGCACCACGCCTCGCAGTCTGACGGACCATGCCTCGCAGTCTGACGGACCACGCCTCGCAGTCTGACGGACCACGCCTCGCAGTCTGACGGACCATGCCTCGCAGTCTGACGGACCACGCCTAGCAGTCTGACGGACCACGCCTGGCAGTCTGACGGACCACGCCTGGCAGTCTGACGGACCACGCCTGGCAGTCTGACGGACCACGCCTGGCAGTCTGACGGACCACGCCTGGCAGTCTGACGGACCACGCCTCGCAGTCTGAGTAGGTCTCACCTCTGGACTCCTCTGAATGGGCCCCGTGGACACGCGGCCCTCCTGGCCCCGCTTCCACCCCTTCTTGAGGGCCATGTGGCTGAGGCCGCCGCCACACACCCGCTTCTTGATGACGCCCGCCACCACCACGGCCTTGACCCTCTTGGTGCGCTGGAAGAGGCCCATGCGGCGCGAACAACCCACGTTGTAGCGCTTGGCGCAGGCGGTCGAGCAAAACCGCTTGGACCGCCGGAAATGCTTGGCAAACGCCATCTTGCCGCAAAACTCGCACTTGAGTTTGGGAAGGTCCATCGACGCTTCAAAAGCAAGCAAAAAGAGGTCATACAGGAATGAATTGAATACTTTCTAACCCTGTGCAAAGATCTAGCCACCAGTAAGAAAAACGTGGTTCGAGGGTTGATGTATCCTCCACTTATAGGTCCAGTGTGACAGCTTATATCAGGTCAAGATATAACGGTTTATAGAAGCTTTCGCTCATGTACACTTAATTTGATTGGGGATTAACGGCATTACAGTGGTAAAACTGGATGTTCACAACAAACATCCAGCAGTACTCACTTACAGGAACAAGTTTGCACATATTCCTAGATGCCCTTGCTCAACCAACAGGCTGTCCTACTTACAGACTCACAGTCCCGACTGTCATACTTACAGACTCACAGCCCCGGCTGTCATACTTACAGACTCAAAGCCCCGGCTGTCCTACTTACAGACTCACAGCCCCGGCTGTCCTACATACAGACTCACAGCCCCGGCTGTCCTACTCACAGACTCACAGCCCCGGCTGTCCTACTTACAGATTCGCAGCCCCGGCTGTCCTACTTACAGACTAACAGCCCCGGCTGTCCTACTCACAGACTCACAGCCCCGGCTGTCCTACTTACAGACTCACAGCCCCGGCTGTCCTACTTACAGACTCACAGCCCCGGCTTTCCTACTCACACACTCACAGCCCCGGCTGTCCTACTCACAGACTCACAGCCCCGGCTGTCCTACTCACAGACTCACAGCCCCGGCTGTCCTACTCACAGACTCACAGCCCCGGCTGTCCTACTCACAGACTCACAGCCCCGGCTGTCCTACTCACAGACTCACAGCCCCGGCTGTCCTACTCACAGACTCACAGCCCCGGCTGTTCTACTCACAGACTCACAGCCCCGGCTGTCCTACTCACAGACTCACAGCCCCGGCTGTCCTACTCACAGACTCACAGCCCCGGCTGTCCTACTCACAGACTCACAGCCCCGGCTGTCCTACTTACAGACTCACAGCCCCGGCTGTCCTACTCACAGACTCACAGCCCCGGCTTTCCTACTCACAGACTCACAGCCCCGGCTTTCCTACTTACAGACTCACAGCCCCGGCTGTCCTACTTACAGACTCACAGCCCCGGCTTTCCTACTCACACACTCACAACCCCGGCTGTCCTACTCACAGACTCACAGCCCCGGCTGTCCTACTCACAGACTCACAGCCCCGGCTGTCCTACTCACAGAATCACAGCCCCGGCTGTCCTACTTACAGACTCACAGCCCCGGCTGTCCTATTCACAGACTCACAGCCCCGGTTTTCCTACTCACAGACTCACAGCCCCGGCTTTCCTACTCACAGACTCACAGCCCCGGCTGTCCTACTCACGGACTCACAGCCCCGGCTGTCCTACTCACAGACTCACAGCCCCGACTTTCCTACTCACAGACTCACAGCCCCGGCTTTCCTACTCACAGACTCACAGCCCCGGCTGTCCTACTTACAGACTCACAGCCCCGGCTGTCCTACTCACAGACTCACAGCCCCGGCTGTTCTACTCACAGACTCACAGCCCCGGCTGTCCTACTCACAGACTCACAGCCCCGGCTGTCCTACTCACAGACTCACAGCCCCGGCTGTCCTACTTACAGAGGTGCTCAGAGAAGGACATCTTCTCGCCGTTGTCCGTGGCGCTGTTGGAGGCCGAGTCGTCGCTGTGGCTGCCTAGCTCTCCCATCGAGTCGTTGCTGTTGGCGTCTGACTGCTTACCCGATATAAAGTCCGACATAACCGAACAACGCTGCACCTTCGAAACGAAAACCACAAACCTAACATACCGAAGTACAGCTAAATAAAAAAAATACCGTCGTGCAAGCAGTCAATTACATACCATGCGTGCACATCTTTTATCGCTATTATATTATTGGGTGATTACATCAGGCGGTTCCTAATCCTAGGCCTGGTTACATCAGGCGGTTCCTAATCCTAGGCCTGGTTACATCAGGCGGTTCCCAATCCTAGGCCTGGTTACATCAGGCGGTTCCTAATCCTAGGCCTGGTTACATCAGGCGGTTCCTAATCCTAGGCCTGGTTACATCAGGCGGTTCCTAATCCTAGGCCTGGTTACATCAGGCGGTTCCCAATCCTAGGCCTGGTTACATCAGGCGGTTCCTAATCCTAGGCCTGGTTACATCAGGCGGTTCCCAATCCTAGGCCTGGTTACATCAGGCGGTTCCTAATCCTAGGCCTGGTTACATCAGGCGGTTCCCAATCCTAGGCCTGGTTACATCAGGCGGTTCCTAATCCTAGGCCTGGTTACATCAGGCGGTTCCCAATCCTAGGCCTGGTTACATCAGGCGGTTCCTAATCCTAGGCCTGGTTACATCAGGCGGTTCCCAATCCTAGGCCTGGTTACATCAGGCGGTTCCTAATCCTAGGCCTGGTTACATCAGGCGGTTCCCAATCCTAGGCCTGGTTACATCAGGCGGTTCCTAATCCTAGGCCTGGTTACATCAGGCGGTTCCCAATCCTAGGCCTGGTTACATCAGGCGGTTCCTAATCCTAGGCCTGGTTACATCAGGCGGTTCCTAATCCTAGGCCTGGTTACATCAGGCGGTTCCTAATCCTAGGCCTGGTTACATCAGGCGGTTCCTAATCCTAGGCCTGGTTACATCAGGCGGTTCCTAATCCTAGGCCTGGTTACATCAGGCGGTTCCTAATCCTAGGCCTGGTTACATCAGGCGGTTCCTAATCCTAGGCCTGGTTACATCAGGCGGTTCCTAATCCTAGGCCTGGTTACATCAGGCGGTTCCTAATCCTAGGCCTGGTTACATCAGGCGGTTCCTAATCCTAGGCCTGGTTACATCAGGCGGTTCCTAATCCTAGGCCTGGTTACATCAGGCGGTTCCTAATTCTAGGCCTGGTTACATCAGGCGGTTCCTAATCCTAGGGCCAGCTATATTAGGCGGTTCCTAATCCGAGGCCCGATTACATAAGCTATTTCATTTACTGCTCCAAAGAGGGGGTGCATCCATTGTATATCAAATGTCGTCTCTATATGTACACTAAACAGGAGCTTAATGTCAACTGGAACGACGAGCGTTCTGCATACTTCTCCACTTGCAACGGCGTTAAACAGTTTTATCCCCGATTTTATTTGGTATATATATAGATGAGCTGCTTTTACGTCTTAAAACGTCAGGATACGGCTGCATGGTTGGCCATTTATTTTGTGGAGCTTTTACTTACGTAGATGACGTTAGCCTTTTGGCTCCCAATTTACATGCCTTGAAAATGATGTGCAATATTTGTAATAAATCTGCAAAGGATTTCTGTCTCGAGTTTAACCCGTCGAAGTGCAAGCTGATTAATTTTAGCAAAAATGAAGATGTATGCTTTAATTTCAACGATGTTCCGGTAGATGTTGTACGTAGTGGTATACACCTAGGCCATTTAATAGGACCTAACGCCTCGAGTGACGTTTTTAGGAAGGCATCATATGACATGATCCGCCGCACTAATTACGTTTTAGCCAATTATGGCACATGCGATGTATTGAGTCGTTATATACGCTTTTTAATTCATATTGTACTTCGTTTTAAGGATGTTGTCTATGGGACCTGCAGCACAAGGATGTAAGTAAATTTATCACCTCCTGGAGAGTATGCATTAGAAAGGTTTTAAAATCGCCAGCATGTACGCACGGCAGGTTACTCCCATTAATAGCGCAATGTCTGACCATTGAAGATCAAATTTCATACCGTATGTTAAAATTCGTAAATGTCGCATATACTAGTGACCATCAATTAGTCAAATTTCTAGTCAAGATCGCTACAAATGGTACTTGCACTCCCCTATCTTCAAGCTTAAGACACATTTTAGGAAAGAAAAAAATGCAGATAGACGACGTTTGTAATAGTGCAAAGGGTCTATTTTTTAAACGTTTATGCACTGAGCGTCTTAACGAATCGCTTACCCATCAAGATAAAGCTTTTGGTGCTTTTGCACAAACTATTCTGAAAGAGAGAGACGCCTGCCGTTATGATAATTTTATGTCGGCTGAGGAATTGAATTGCATCCTGCGTTTTATTTGTACGTCTTGAATGATTTTTTATGTCAACTGCTTTTTACTGTGTATCGTTTTCTTTAATGGTCGATACGAATAAAGATAATAATAATAATCAGGCGGTTGATAATCCTAGGCCTTGTTATATTTAGCGTTCCTAATCCTAGGCCCGGCTATATTACGCGGTTCCTAATCCTAGGTCCGGCTATATTAAGCGGTTCCTAATCCTAGGTCCGGCTATATTACGCGGTTCCTAATCCTAGGTCCGGCTATATTAAGCGGTTCATAATCCTAGGTCCGGCTATATTAAGCGGTTCCTAATCCTAGGTCCGGCTATATTAAGCGGTTCCTAATCCTAGGTCCGGCTATATTAAGCGGTTCATAATCCTAGGTCCGGCTATATTAAGCGGTTCCTAATCCTAAGCCCGGCTATATTACGCCGTTCCTAATCCTAGGTCCGGCTATATTAAGCGGTTCCTAATCCTAGGCCCGGCTATATTACGCGGTTCCTAATCCTAGGTCCGGCTATATTACGCGGTTCCTAATCCTAGGTCCGGCTATATTAAGCGGTTCCTAATCCTAAGCACGGCTATATTACGCCGTTCCTAATCCTAGGTCCGGCTATATTAAGCGGTTCCTAATCCTAGGCCCGGCTATATTATGCCGTTCCTAATCCTAGGCCCAGCTATATTACGCGGTTCCTAATCCTAGGTCCGGCTATATTACGCGGTTCCTAATCCTAGGTCCGGCTATATTACGCGGTTCCTAATCCTAGGTCCGGCTATATTAAGCGGTTCCTAATCCTAGGTCCGGCTATATTACGCGGTTCCTAATCCTAGGTCCGGCTATATTAAGCGGTTCATAATCCTAGGCCCGGCTATATTACGCGGTTCCTAATCCTAGGTCCGGCTATATTAAGCGGTTCCTAATCCTAGGTCCGGCTATATTACGCGGTTCCTAATCCTAGGTCCGGCTATATTAAGCGGTTCATAATCCTAGGCCCGGCTATATTACGCGGTTCCTAATCCTAGGTCCGGCTATATTACGCGGTTCCTAATCCTAGGTCCGGCTATAGTAAGCGGTTCCTAATCCTAGGTCCGGCTATATTACGCGGTTCCTAATCCTAGGTCCGGCTATATTAAGCGGTTCATAATCCTAGGTCCGGCTATATTATGCCGTTCCTAATCCTAGGCCCGGCTATATTGCGCCGTTCCTAATCCTAGGTCCGGCTATATTAAGCGGTTCGTAATCCTAGGCCCGGCTATATTAAGCGGTTCCTAATCCTAGGCCCGGCTATATCACGTGGTTCCTAATCCTAGGTCCGGCTATATTAAGCGGTTCCTAATCCTAGGTCCGGCTATATTAAGCGGTTCCTAATCCTAGGTCCGGCTATATTAAGCGGTTTCTAATCCTAGGTCCGGCTATATGACGCGGTTCCAAATCCTAGGTCCGGCTATATTACGCGGTTCCTAATCCTAGGTCCGGCTATATTAAGCGGTTCCAAATCCTAGGTCCGGCTATATTACGCGGTTCCTAATGCTAGGCCCGGCTATATTACGCCGTTCCTAATCCTAGGCCCGGCTATATTATGCCGTTCCTAATCCTAGCCCGGCCTTATTACGCCGTTCCTAATCCTAGGCCTGGCTATATTACGCGGTTCCTAATCCTGGGTCCGGCTATATTACGCGGTTCCTAATCCTAGGTCCGGCTATATTAAGCGGTTCCTAATCCTAGGTCCGGCTATATTACGCGGTTCCTAATCCTAGGCCCGTCTATGTTATGCCGTTCCTAATCCTTCGCACGGCTATATTACGCCGTTCCTAATCCTAGGCCCGGCTATATCACGCCGTTCCTAATCCTAGGCCCGGCTATATTATGCCGTTCCTAATCCTAGGCCCGGCTTTATTACGCCGTTCCTAATCCTAGGCCCGGCTATATTACGCCGTTCTTAATCCTAGGTCCGGCTATATTAAGCGCTTCCCAATCCTAGGTCCGGCTATATTAAGCGCTTCCCAATCCTAGGTCCGGCTATATTAAGGGGTTCTAGTCCTAGGTCCGGCTATATTAAGCGGTTCTAGTTATAGGTCCGGCTATATTAAGCGGTTTCTAATCCTAGGTCCGGCTATATTAAGCGGTTCCTAATCCTAGGTCCGGCTATATTAAGCGGTTCCTAATCCTAGGTCTGGCTATATTAGGCGGTTCTTAGTCCTAGGCCCGGCTATATTATGCCGTTCCTACTCCTAGGCCCGGCTATATTACGCCGTTCCTAATCCTAGGCCCGGCTATATTACGCCGTTCCTAATCCTAGGTCCGGCTATATTAAGCGCTTCCCAATCCTAGGTCCGGCTATATTAAGCGGTTCTAGTCCTAGGTCCGACTATATTAAGCGGTTCCTAATTCTAGGCCCGGCTATATTAAGCAGTTCCTAATCCTAGACCCGGCTATATTAAGCGGTTCCTAATCCTAGGCCCCGCTATATTACGCGGTTCCTAATCCTAGGTCCGGCTATATTAAGCGGTTCCTAATCCTAGGTCCGGCTATATTACGCCGTTCCTAATCCTAGGTCCGGCTATATTAAGCGGTTCCTAATCCTAGGCCCGGCTATATTAAGCGGTTCCTAATCCTAGGCCCGGCTATATCACGTGGTTCCTAATCCTAGGTCCGGCTATATTAAGCGGTTCCTAATCCTAGGTCCGGCTATATTAAGCGGTTCCTAATCCTAGGCCCGGCTATATTAAGCGGTTCCTAATCCTAGGTCCGGCTATATTAAGCGGTTTCTAATCCTAGGTCCGGCTATATGACGCGGTTCCAAATCCTAGGTCCGGCTATATTACGCGGTTCCTAATCCTAGGTCCGGCTATATTAAGCGGTTCCAAATCCTAGGTCCGGCTATATTACGCGGTTCCTAATCCTAGGCCCGCTATATTACGCCGTTCCTAATCCTAGGCCCGGCTATATTATGCCGTTCCTAATCCTAGGCCCGGCTTTATTACGCCGTTCCTAATCCTAGGCCTGGCTATATTACGCCGTTCCTAATCCTAGGTCCGGCTATATTACGCGCTTCCCAATCCTAGGTCCGGCTATATTAAGCGGTTATAGTCCTAGGTCCGACTATATTAAGCGGTTCCTAATCCTAGGCCCGGCTATATTAAGCGGTTCCTAATCCTAGGCCCGGCTATATTAAGCGGTTCCTAATCCTAGGTCCGGCTATATTAAGCGGTTCCTAATCCTAGGCCAGGCTATATTAAGCGGTTCCTAATCCTAGGCCCGGCTATATTACGCGGTTCCTAATCCTAGGTCCGGCTATATTAAGCGGTTCCTAATCCTAGGTCCGGGTATATTACGCCGTTCCTAATCCTAGGTCCGGCTATATTAAGCGGTTCCTAATCCTAGGCCCGGCTATATTAAGCGGTTCCTAATCCTAGGCCCGGCTATATTACGCGGTTCCTAATCCTAGGTCCGGCTATATTACGCCGTTCCTTATCATAGGTCCGGCTATATTACGCGGTTCCTAATCCTAGGTCCGGCTATATTAAGCGGTTCCTAATCCTATGTCCGGCTATATTACGCGGTTCATAATCCTAGGCCCGGCTATATTATGCCGTTCCTAATCCTAGGCCCGGCTATATTACGCCGTTCCTAATCCTAGGTCCGGCTATATTACGCCGTTCCTTATCCTAGTTCCGGCTATATTACGCGGTTCCTAATCCTAGGTCCGGCTATATTAAGCGGTTCCTAATCCTAGGACCGGCTATATTAAGCGGTTCCTAATCCTAGGTCCGGCTATATTAAGCGGTTCCTAATCCTAGGTCCGGCTATATTAAGCGGTTCCTAATCCTAGGTCCGGCTATATTAAGCGGTTCCTAATCCTAGGCCCGGATATATTACGCGGTTCCTAATCCTAGGCCCGGCTATATTACGCGGTTCCTAATCCTAGGTCCGTCTATATTAAGCGGTTCCTAATCCTAGGTCCGGCTATATTAAGCGGTTCCTAATCCTAGGTCCGGCTATATTAAGCGGTTCCTAATCCTAGGTCCGGCTATATTAGGCGG
This sequence comes from Arenicola marina, assembly GCA_964019135.1. Taxonomy (NCBI): domain Eukaryota; kingdom Metazoa; phylum Annelida; class Polychaeta; family Arenicolidae; genus Arenicola; species Arenicola marina. The sequence goes on along the minus strand of OZ025253.1, from coordinate 455,088 downwards.
TTCTTAGTCCTAGGCCCGGCTATATTATGCCGTTCCTAATCCTAGGCCCAGCTATATTAAGCGGTTCCTAATCCTAGGTCCGGCTATATTAAGCGGTTCCTAATCCTAGGTCCGGCTATATTACGCGGTTCCTAATCCTAGGTCCGGCTATATTCAGCGGTTCCTAATCCTAGGTCCGGCTATATTAAGCGGTTCTTAGTCCTAGGTCCGGCTATATTACGTCGTTCCTAATCATAGGTCCGGCTATATTAAGCGGTTCCTAATCCTAGGTCCGGCTATATTACGCGGTTCCTAATCCTAGGTCTGGCTATATTAGGCGGTTCTTAGTCCTAGGCCCGGCTATATTACGCGGTTCCTAATCCTAGGTCCGGCTATATTAAGCGGTTCCTAATCCTAGGTCCGGCTATATTACGCGGTTCCTAATCCTAGGTCCGGCTATATTACGCTGTTCCTAATCCTAGGTCCGGCTATATTAAGCGGTTCCTAATCCTAGGCCCGGCTATATTACGCCGTTCCTAATCCTAGGTCCGGCTATATTAAGCGGTTCCTAATCCTAGGTCCGGCTATATTACGCGGTTCCTAATCCTAGGTCTGGCTATATTAGGCGGTTCTTAGTCCTAGGCCCGGCTATATTACGCGGTTCCTAATCCTAGGTCCGGCTATATTAAGCGGTTCCTAATCCTAGGCCCGGCTATATTACGCGGTTCCTAATCCTAGGTCCGGCTATATTAAGCGGTTCCTAATCCTAGGTCTGGCTATATTAGGCGGTTCTTAGTATTAGGCCCGGCTATATTACGCGGTTCCTAATCCTAGGTCCGGCTATATTAAGCGGTTCCTAATCCTAGGCCCGGCTATATTACGCGGTTCCTAATCCTAGGTCCGGCTATATTAAGCGGTTCCTAATCCTAGGCCCGGCTATATTACGCCGTTCCTAATCCTAGGTCCGGCTATATTACGCGGTTCCTAGTCCTAGGCCCGGCTATATTATGCCGTTCCTACTCCTAGGCCCGGCTATATTACGCCGTTCCTAATACTAGGCCCGGCTATATTACGCCGTTCCTAATCCTAGGTCCGGCTATATTAAGCGCTTCCCAATCCTAGGTCCGGCTATATTAAGCGGTTCTAGTCCTAGGTCCGACTATATAAAGCGGTTCCTAATCCTAGGCCCGGCTATATTAAGCGGTTCCTAATCCTAGGCCCGGCTATATTACGCGGTTCCTAATCCTAGGTCCGGCTATATTAAGCGGTTCCTAATCCTAGGTCCGGCTATATTACGCCGTTCCTAATCCTAGGTCCGGCTATATTAAGCGGTTCCTAATCCTAGGTCCGGCTATATTAAGCTGTTCCTAATCCTAGGTCCGGCTATATTAAGCGGTTCCTAATCCTAGGTCTGGCTATATTAGGCGGTTCTTAGTCCTAGGCCCGGCTATATTATGCCGTTCCTACTCCTAGGCCCGGCTATATTAAGCCGTTCCTAATCCTAGGCCCGGCTATATTACGCCGTTCCTAATCCTAGGTCCGGCTATATTAAGCGCTTCCCAATCCTAGGTCCGGCTATATTAAGCGGTTCTAGTCCTAGGTCCGACTATATAAAGCGGTTCCTAATCCTAGGCCCGGCTATATTAAGCGGTTCCTAATCCTAGGCCCGGCTATATTACGCGGTTCCTAATCCTAGGTCCGGCTATATTAAGCGGTTCCTAATCCTAGGTCCGGCTATATTACGCCGTTCCTAATCCTAGGTCCGGCTATATTAAGCGGTTCCTAATCCTAGGCCCGGCTATATTAAGCGGTTCCTAATCCTAGGTCCGGCTATATTAAGCGGTTCCTAATCCTAGGTCTGGCTATATTAGGCGGTTCTTAGTCCTAGGCCCGGCTATATTATGCCGTTCCTACTCCTAGGTCCGGCTATATTACGCCGTTCCTAATCCTAGGTCCGGCTGTATTAAGCGCTTCCCAATCCTAGGGCCGGCTATATTAAGCGGTTCTAGTCCTAGGTCCGACTATATAAAGCGGTTCCTAATCCTAGGCCCGGCTATATTAAGCGGTTCCTAATCCTAGGCCCGGCTATATTACGCGGTTCCTAATCCTAGGTTCGGCTATATTAAGCGGTTCCTAATCCTAGGTCCGGCTATATTACGCCGTTCCTAATCCTAGGTCCGGCTATATTAAGCGGTTCCTAATCCTAGGCCCGGCTATATTAAGCGGTTCCTAATCCTAGGTCCGGCTATATTAAGCGGTTCCTAATCCTAGGTCTGGCTATATTAGGCGGTTCTTAGTCCTAGGCCCGGCTATATTATGCCGTTCCTACTCCTAGGTCCGGCTATATTAAGCGGTTCCTAATCCTAGGTCCGGCTATATTACGCGGTTCCTAATCCTAGGTCTGGCTATATTAGGCGGTTCTTAGTCCTAGGCCCGGCTATATCACGCGGTTCCTAATCCTAGGTCCGGCTATATTAAGCGGTTCCTAATCCTAGGCCCGGCTATATTACGCGGTTCCTAATCCTAGGTCCGGCTATATTAAGCGGTTCCTAATCCTAGGTCTGGCTATATTAGGCGGTTCTTAGTCCTAGGCCCGGCTATATTACGCGGTTCCTAATCCTGGGTCCGGCTATATTAAGCGGTTCCTAATCCTAGGCCCGGCTATATTACGCGGTTCCTAATCCTAGGTACGGCTATATTGAGCGGTTCCTAATCCTAGGCCCGGCTATATTACGCCGTTCCTAATCCTAGGTCCGGCTATATTACGCGGTTCCTAATCCTCGGTCCGGCTATATTAAGCGGTTCTTAATCCTAGGTCCGGCTATATTAAGCGGTTCCTAATTCTAGGTCCGGCTATATTAAGCGGTTCCTAATCCTAGGCCCGGCTATATTACGCGGTTCCTAATCCTAGGCCCGGCTATATTACGCGGTTCCTAATCCTAGGTCCGGCTATATTAAGCGGTTCCTAATCCTAGGTCTGGCTATATTAGGCGGTTCTTAGTCCTAGGCCCGGCTATATTATGCCGTTCCTAATCCTAGGCCCAGCTATATTAAGCGGTTCCTAATCCTAGGTCCGGCTATATTAAGCGGTTCCTAATCCTAGGCCCGGCTATATTACGCGGTTCCTAATCCTAGGTCCGACTATATTAAGCAGTTCCTAATCCTTGGTCCGGTTTTTTACTACGCGGTTCCAAATCCTAGGTCCGGCTATATTAAGCGGTTCCTAATCCTAGGCCCGGCTATATTACGCGGTTCCTAATCCTAGGTCCGGCTATATTACGCGGTTCCTAATCCTAGGTCCGGCTATATTAAGCAGTTCCTAATCCTAGGTCCGGCTATATTAAGCGGTTCCTAATCCTAGGTCTGGCTATATTAGGCGGTTCTTAGTCCTAGGCCCGGCTATATTATGCCGTTCCTACTCCTAGGCCCGGCTATATTACGCCGTTCCTAATCCTAGGCCCGGCTATATTGCGCCGTTCCTAATCCTAGGTCCGGCTATATTAAGCGCTTCCCAATCCTAGGTCCGGCTATATTAAGCGGTCCTAGTCCGAGGTCCGACTATATAAAGCGGTTCCTAATCCTAGGCCCGGCTATATTAAGCGGTTCCTAATCCTATGCCCGGCTATATTACGCGGTTCCTAATCCTAGGTCCGGCTATATTAAGCGGTTCCTAATCCTAGGTCCGGCTATATTACGCCGTTCCTAATCCTAGGTCCGGCTATATTAAGCGGTTCCTAATCCTAGGCCCGGGTATATTATGCCATTCCTAATCCTAGGCCCGGCTATATTACGCCGTTCCTAATCCTAGGTCCGGCTATATTACGCCGTTCCTTATCCTAGGTCCGGCTATATTACGCGGTTCCTAATCCTAGGTCCGGCTATATTAAGCGGTTCCTAATCCTAGGTCTGGCTATATTAGGCGGTTCCTAGTCCTAGGTCCGGCTATATTACGCCGTTCCTAATCCTAGGTCCGGCTGTATTAAGCGCTTCTCAATCCTAGGGCCGGCTATATTAAGCGGTTCTAGTCCTAGGTCCGACTATATAAAGCGGTTCCTAATCCTAGGCCCGGCTATATTAAGCGGTTCCTAATCCTAGGCCCGGCTATATTACGCGGTTCCTAATCCTAGGTTCGGCTATATTAAGCGGTTCCTAATCCTAGGTCCGGCTATATTACGCCGTTCCTAATCCTAGGTCCGGCTATATTAAGCGGTTCCTAATCCTAGGCCCGGCTATATTAAGCGGTTCCTAATCCTAGGTCCGGCTATATTAAGCGGTTCCTAATCCTAGGTCTGGCTATATTAGGCGGTTCTTAGTCCTAGGCCCGGCTATATTATGCCGTTCCTACTCCTAGGTCCGGCTATATTAAGCGGTTCCTAATCCTAGGTCCGGCTATATTACGCGGTTCCTAATCCTAGGTCTGGCTATATTAGGCGGTTCTTAGTCCTAGGCCCGGCTATATCACGCGGTTCCTAATCCTAGGTCCGGCTATATTAAGCGGTTCCTAATCCTAGGCCCGGCTATATTACGCGGTTCCTAATCCTAGGTCCGGCTATATTAAGCGGTTCCTAATCCTAGGTCTGGCTATATTAGGCGGTTCTTAGTCCTAGGCCCGGCTATATTACGCGGTTCCTAATCCTGGGTCCGGCTATATTAAGCGGTTCCTAATCCTAGGCCCGGCTATATTACGCGGTTCCTAATCCTAGGTACGGCTATATTGAGCGGTTCCTAATCCTAGGCCCGGCTATATTACGCCGTTCCTAATCCTAGGTCCGGCTATATTACGCGGTTCCTAATCCTAGGTCCGGCTATATTAAGCGGTTCTTAATCCTAGGTCCGGCTATATTAAGCGGTTCCTAATTCTAGGTCCGGCTATATTAAGCGGTTCCTAATCCTAGGCCCGGCTATATTACGCGGTTCCTAATCCTAGGCCCGGCTATATTACGCGGTTCCTAATCCTAGGTCCGGCTATATTAAGCGGTTCCTAATCCTAGGTCTGGCTATATTAGGCGGTTCTTAGTCCTAGGCCCGGCTATATTATGCCGTTCCTAATCCTAGGCCCAGCTATATTAAGCGGTTCCTAATCCTAGGTCCGGCTATATTAAGCGGTTCCTAATCCTAGGCCCGGCTATATTACGCGGTTCCTAATCTTAGGTCCGACTATATTAAGCAGTTCCTAATCCTTGGTCCGGTTTTTTACTACGCGGTTCCAAATCCTAGGTCCGGCTATATTAAGCGGTTCCTAATCCTAGGCCCGGCTATATTACGCGGTTCCTAATCCTAGGTCCGGCTATATTACGCGGTTCCTAATCCTAGGTCCGGCTATATTAAGCAGTTCCTAATCCTAGGTCCGGCTATATTAAGCGGTTCCTAATCCTAGGTCTGGCTATATTAGGCGGTTCTTAGTCCTAGGCCCGGCTATATTATGCCGTTCCTACTCCTAGGCCCGGCTATATTACGCCGTTCCTAATCCTAGGCCCGGCTATATTGCGCCGTTCCTAATCCTAGGTCCGGCTATATTAAGCGCTTCCCAATCCTAGGTCCGGCTATATTAAGCGGTCCTAGTCCGAGGTCCGACTATATAAAGCGGTTCCTAATCCTAGGCCCGGCTATATTAAGCGGTTCCTAATCCTATGCCCGGCTATATTACGCGGTTCCTAATCCTAGGTCCGGCTATATTAAGCGGTTCCTAATCCTAGGTCCGGCTATATTACGCCGTTCCTAATCCTAGGTCCGGCTATATTAAGCGGTTCCTAATCCTAGGCCCGGGTATATTATGCCATTCCTAATCCTAGGCCCGGCTATATTACGCCGTTCCTAATCCTAGGTCCGGCTATATTACGCCGTTCCTTATCCTAGGTCCGGCTATATTACGCGGTTCCTAATCCTAGGTCCGGCTATATTAAGCGGTTCCTAATCCTAGGTCTGGCTATATTAGGCGGTTCCTAGTCCTAGGCCCGGCTATATTATGCCGTTCCTACTCCTAGGCCCGGCTATATTACGCCGTTCCTAATCCTAGGCCCGGCTATATTACGCCGTTCCTAATCCTAGGTCCGGCTACATTAAGCGCTTCCCAATCCTAGGTCCGGCTATATTAAGCGGTTCTAGTCCTAGGTCCGACTATATAAAGCGGTTCCTAATCCTAGGCCCGGCTATATTAAGCGGTTCCTAATCCTAGGCCCGGCTATATTACGCGGTTCCTAATCCTAGGTCCGGCTATATTAAGCGGTTTCTAATCCTAGGTCCGGCTATATTACGCCGTTCCTAATCCTAGGTCCGGCTATATTAAGCGGTTCCTAATCCTAGGCCCGGCTATATTAAGCTGTTCCTAATCCTAGGTCCGGCTATATTAAGCGGTTCCTAATCCTAGGTCTGGCTATATTAGGCGGTTCTTAGTCCTAGGCCCGGCTATATTATGCCGTTCCTACTCCTAGGCCCGGCTATATTAAGCCGTTCCTAATCCTAGGCCCGGCTATATTACGCCGTTCCTAATCCTAGGTCCGGCTACATTAAGCGTTTCCCAATCCCAGGGCCGGCTATATTAAGCGGTTCTAGTCCTAGGTCCGACTATATAAAGCGGTTCCTAATCCTAGGCCCGGCTATATTAAGCGGTTCCTAATCCTAGGCTCGGCTATATTACGCGGTTCCTAATCCTAGGTCCGGCTATATTAAGCGGTTCCTAATCCTAGGTCCGGCTATATTACGCCGTTCCTAATCCTAGGTCCGGCTATATTAAGCGGTTCCTAATCCTAGGCCCGGCTATATTAAGCGGTTCCTAATCCTAGGTCCGGCTATATTAAGCGGTTCCTAATCCTAGGTCTGGCTATATTAGGCGGTTCTTAGTCCTAGGCCCGGCTATATTATGCCGTTCCTACTCCTAGGTCCGGCTATATTAAGCGGTTCCTAATCCTAGGTCTGGCTATATTACGCGGTTCCTAATCCTAGGTCTGGCTATATTAGGCGGTTCTTAGTCCTAGGCCCGGCTATATTACGCGGTTCCTAATCCTAGGTCCGGCTATATTAAGCGGTTCCTAATCCTAGGCCCGGCTATATTACGCGGTTCCTAATCCTAGGTCCGGCTATATTAAGCGGTTCCTAATCCTAGGTCTGGCTATATTAGGCGGTTCTTAGTCCTAGGTCCGGCTATAATAAGCGGTTCCTAATCCTAGGTCTGGCTATATTAGGCGGTTCTTAGTCCTAGGCCCGGCTATATTATGCCGTTCCTACTCCTAGGTCCGGCTATATTAAGCGGTTCCTAATCCTAGGTCCGGCTATATTACGCGGTTCCTAATCCTAGGTCTGGCTATATTAGGCGGTTCTTAGTCCTAGGCCCGGCTATATCACGCGGTTCCTAATCCTAGGTCCGGCTATATTAAGCGGTTCCTAATCCTAGGCCCGGCTATATTACGCGGTTCCTAATCCTAGGTCCGGCTATATTAAGCGGTTCCTAATCCTAGGTCTGGCTATATTAGGCGGTTCTTAGTCCTAGGCCCGGCTATATTACGCGGTTCCTAATCCTGGGTCCGGCTATATTAAGCGGTTCCTAATCCTAGGCCCGGCTATATTACGCGGTTCCTAATCCTAGGTTCGGCTATATTGAGCGGTTCCTAATCCTAGGCCCGGCTATATTACGCCGTTCCTAATCCTAGGTCCGGCTATATTACGCGGTTCCTAATCCTAGGTCCGGCTATATTAAGCGGTTCCTAATCCTAGGTCCGGCTATATTAAGCGGTTCCTAATTCTAGGTCCGGCTATATTAAGCGGTTCCTAATCCTAGGCCCGGCTATATTACGCGGTTCCTAATCCTAGGCCCGGCTATATTACGCGGTTCCTAATCCTAGGTCCGGCTATATTAAGCGGTTCCTAATCCTAGGTCTGGCTATATTAGGCGGTTCTTAGTCCTAGGCCCGGCTATATTATGCCGTTCCTACTCCTAGGCCCGGCTATATTACGCCGTTCCTAATCCTAGGCCCGGCTATATTACGCCGTTCCTAATCCTAGGTCCGGCTATATTAAGCGCTTCCCAATCCTAGGTCCGGCTATATTAAGCGGTCCTAGTCCGAGGTCCGACTATATAAAGCGGTTCCTAATCCTAGGCCCGGCTATATTAAGCGGTTCCTAATCCTATGCCCGGCTATATTACGCGGTTCCTAATCCTAGGTCCGGCTATATTAAGCGGTTCCTAATCCTAGGTCCGGCTATATTACGCCGTTCCTAATCCTAGGTCCGGCTATATTAAGCGGTTCCTAATCCTAGGCCCGGCTATATTATGCCATTCCTAATCCTAGGCCCGGCTATATTACGCCGTTCCTAATCCTAGGTCCGGCTATATTACGCCGTTCCTTATCCTAGGTCCGGCTATATTACGCGGTTCCTAATCCTAGGTCCGGCTATATTAAGCGGTTCCTAATCCTAGGTCTGGCTATATTAGGCGGTTCCTAGTCCTAGGCCCGGCTATATTATGCCGTTCCTACTCCTAGGCCCGGCTATATTACGCCGTTCCTAATCCTAGGCCCGGCTATATTACGCCGTTCCTAATCCTAGGTCCGGCTATATTAAGCGCTTCCCAATCCCAGGTCCGGCTATATTAAGCGGTTCTAGTCCTAGGTCCGACTATATAAAGCGGTTCCTAATCCTAGGCCCGGCTATATTAAGCGGTTCCTAATCCTAGGCCCGGCTATATTACGCGGTTCCTAATCCTAGGTCCGGCTATATTAAGCGGTTCCTAATCCTAGGTCCGGCTACATTACGCCGTTCCTAATCCTAGGTCCGGCTATATTAAGCGGTTCCTAATCCTAGGCCCGGCTATATTAAGCTGTTCCTAATCCTAGGTCCGGCTATATTAAGCGGTTCCTAATCCTAGGTCTGGCTATATTAGGCGGTTCTTAGTCCTAGGCCCGGCTATATTATGCCGTTCCTACTCCTAGGCCCGGCTATATTAAGCCGTTCCTAATCCTAGGCCCGGCTATATTACGCCGTTCCTAATCCCAGGTCCGGCTATATTAAGCGCTTCCCAATCCTAGGTCCGGCTATATTAAGCGGTTCTAGTCCTAGGTCCGACTATATAAAGCGGTTCCTAATCCTAGGTCTGGCTATATTAGGCGGTTCTTAGTCCTAGGCCCGGCTATATTATGCCGTTCCTACTCCTAGGTCCGGCTATATTACGCCGTTCCTAATCCTAGGTCCGGCTACATTAAGCGCTTCCCAATCCTAGGGCCGGCTATATTAAGCGGTTCTAGTCCTAGGTCCGACTATATAAAGCGGTTCCTAATCCTAGGCCCGGCTATATTAAGCGGTTCCTAATCCTAGGCCCGGCTATATTACGCGGTTCCTAATCCTAGGTCCGGCTATATTAAGCGGTTCCTAATCCTAGGTCCGGCTATATTACGCCGTTCCTAATCCTAGGTCCGGCTATATTAAGCGGTTCCTAATCCTAGGTCCGGCTATATTAAGCGGTTCCTAATCCTAGGTCTGGCTATATTAGGCGGTTCTTAGTCCTAGGCCCGGCTATATTATGCCGTTCCTACTCCTAGGTCCGGCTATATTAAGCGGTTCCTAATCCTAGGTCTGGCTATATTACGCGGTTCCTAATCCTAGGTCTGGCTATATTAGGCGGTTCTTAGTCCTAGGCCCGGCTATATTACGCGGTTCCTAATCCTAGGTCCGGCTATATTAAGCGGTTCCTAATCCTAGGCCCGGCTATATTACGCGGTTCCTAATCCTAGGTCCGGCTATATTAAGCGGTTCCTAATCCTAGGTCTGGCTATATTAGGCGGTTCTTAGTCCTAGGCCCGGCTATATTACGCGGTTCCTAATCCTGGGTCCGGCTATATTAAGCGGTTCCTAATCCTAGGCCCGGCTATATTACGCGGTTCCTAATCCTAGGTCCGGCTATATTAAGCGGTTCCTAATCCTAGGCCCGGCTATATTACGCCGTTCCTAATCCTAGGTCCGGCTATATTACGCGGTTCCTAATCCTAGGTCCGGCTATATTAAGCGGTTCCTAATCCTAGGCCCGGCTATATTAAGCGGTTCCTAATCCTAGGCCCGGCTATATTACGCGGTTCCTAATCCTAGGCCCGGTTATATTACGCGGTTCCTAATCCTAGGCCCGGCTATATTACGCGGTTCCTAATCCTAGGTCCGGCTATATTAAGCGGTTCCTAATCCTAGGTCTGGCTATATTAGGCGGTTCTTAGTCCTAGGCCCGGCTATATTATGCCGTTCCTAATCCTAGGCCCAGCCATATTAAGCGGTTCCTAATCCTAGGTCCGGCTATATTAAGCGGTTCCTAATCCTAGGCCCGGCTATATTACGCGGTTCCTAATCCTAGGTCCGACTATATTAAGCAGTTCCTAATCCTTGGTCCGGTTTTTTACTACGCGGTTCCTAATCCTAGGTCCGGCTATATTAAGCGGTTCCTAATCCTAGGCCCGGCTATATTACGCGGTTCCTAATCCTAGGTCCGGCTATATTACGCGGTTCCTAATCCTAGGTCCGGCTATATTAAGCGGTTCCTAATCCTAGGTCCGGCTATATTAAGCGGTTCCTAATCCTAGGTCTGGCTATATTAGGCGGTTCTTAGTCCTAGGCCCGGCTATATTATGCCGTTCCTACTCCTAGGCCCGGCTATATTACGCCGTTCCTAATCCTAGGCCCGGCTATATTACGCCGTTCCTAATCCTAGGTCCGGCTATATTAAGCGCTTCCCAATCCTAGGTCCGGCTATATTACGCGGTTCTAGTCCTAGGTCCGACTATATAAAGCGGTTCCTAATCCTAGGCCCGGCTATATTAAGCGGTTCCTAATCCTAGGCCCAGCTATATTACGCGGTTCCTAATCCTAGGTCCGGCTATATTAGGCGGTTCCTAATCCTAGGTCCGGCTATATTACGCCGTTCCTAATCCTAGGTCCGGCTATATTAAGCGGTTCCTAATCCTAGGCCCGGCTATATTAAGCGGTTCCTAATCCTAGGTCCGGCTATATTACGCCGTTCCTAATCCTAGGTCCGGCTATATTAAGCGGTTCCTAATCCTAGGTCCGGCTATATTAAGCGGTTCCTAATCCTAGGTCTGGCTATATTAGGCGGTTCTTAGTCCTAGGCCCGGCTATATTATGCCGTTCCTACTCCTAGGTCCGGCTATATTAAGCGGTTCCTAATCCTAGGTCTGGCTATATTACGCGGTTCCTAATCCTAGGTCTGGCTATATTAGGCGGTTCTTAGTCCTAGGCCCGGCTATATTACGCGGTTCCTAATCCTAGGTCCGGCTATATTAAGCGGTTCCTAATCCTAGGCCCGGCTATATTACGCGGTTCCTAATCCTAGGTCCGGCTATATTAAGCGGTTCCTAATCCTAGGTCTGGCTATATTAGGCGGTTCTTAGTCCTAGGCCCGGCTATATTACGCGGTTCCTAATCCTGGGTCCGGCTATATTAAGCGGTTCCTAATCCTAGGCCCGGCTATATTACGCGGTTCCTAATCCTAGGTCCGGCTATATTAAGCGGTTCCTAATCCTAGGCCCGGCTATATTACGCCGTTCCTAATCCTAGGTCCGGCTATATTACGCGGTTCCTAATCCTAGGTCCGGCTATATTAAGCGGTTCCTAATCCTAGGTCCGGCTATATTAAGCGGTTCCTAATCCTAGGTCCGGCTATATTAAGCGGTTCCTAATCCTAGGCCCGGCTATATTACGCGGTTCCTAATCCTAGGCCCGGCTATATTACGCGGTTCCTAATCCTAGGTCCGGCTATATTAAGCGGTTCCTAATCCTAGGTCTGGCTATATTAGGCGGTTCTTAGTCCTAGGCCCGGCTATATTACGCGGTTCCTAATCCTAGGTCCGACTATATTAAGCGGTTCCTAATCCTAGGTCTGGCTATATTATGCCGTTCCTAATCCTAGGCCCAGCTAAGTTAAGCGGTTCCTAATCCTAGGTCCGGCTATATTAAGCGGTTCCTAATCCTAGGCCCGGCTATATTACGCGGTTCCTAATCCTAGGTCCGACTATATTAAGCAGTTCCTAATCCTTGGTCCGGTTTTTTACTACGCGGTTCCTAATCCTAGGTCCGGCTATATTAAGCGGTTCCTAATCCTAGGCCCGGCTATATTACGCGGTTCCTAATCCTAGGTCCGGCTATATTACGCGGTTCCTAATCCTAGGTCCGGCTATATTAAGCGGTTCCTAATCCTAGGTCCGGCTATATTAAGCGGTTCCTAATCCTAGGTCTGGCTATATTAGGCGGTTCTTAGTCCTAGGCCCGGCTATATTATGCCGTTCCTACTCCTAGGCCCGGCTATATTACGCCGTTCCTAATCCTAGGCCCGGCTATATTACGCCGTTCCTAATCCTAGGTCCGGCTATATTAAGCGCTTCCCAATCCTAGGTCCGGCTATATTAAGCGGTTCTAGTCCTAGGTCCGACTATATAAAGCGGTTCCTAATCCTAGGCCCGGCTATATTAAGCGGTTCCTAATCCTGTGCCCGGCTATATTACGCGGTTCCTAATCCTAGGTCCGGCTATATTAAGCGGTTCCTAATGCTAGGTCCGGCTATATTACGCCGTTCCTAATCCTAGGTCCGGCTATATTAAGCGGTTCCTAATCCTAGGCCCGGCTATATTAAGCGGTTCCTAATCCTAGGTCCGGCTATATTAAGCGGTTCCTAATCCTAGGTCTGGCTATATTAGGCGGTTCTTAGTCCTAGGCCCGGCTATATTATGCCGTTCCTACTCCTAGGCCCGGCTTTATTATGCCGTTCCTAATCCTAGGTCCGGCTATATTAAGCGGTTCCTAATCCTAGGTCCGGCTATATTACGCGGTTCTAGTCCTAGGTCCGACTATATAAAGCGGTTCCTAATCCTAGGCCCGGCTATATTAAGCGGTTCCTAATCCTAGGCCCAGCTATATTACGCGGTTCCTAATCCTAGGTCCGGCTATATTAGGCGGTTCCTAATCCTAGGTCCGGCTATATTACGCCGTTCCTAATCCTAGGTCCGGCTATATTAAGCGGTTCCTAATCCTAGGCCCGGCTATATTAAGCGGTTCCTAATCCTAGGCCCGGCTATATCACGCGGTTCCTAATCCTAGGTCAGGCTATATTAAGCGGTTCCTAATCCTAGGCCCGGCCATATTACGCGGTTCCTAATCCGAGGTCCGGCTATATTAAGCGGTTCCTAATCCTGTGCCCGGCTATATTACGCGGTTCCTAATCCTAGGTCCGGCTATATTAAGCGGTTCCTAATGCTAGGTCCGGCTATATTACGCCGTTCCTAATCCTAGGTCCGGCTATATTAAGCGGTTCCTAATCCTAGGCCCGGCTATATTAAGCGGTTCCTAATCCTAGGTCCGGCTATATTAAGCGGTTCCTAATCCTAGGTCTGGCTATATTAGGCGGTTCTTAGTCCTAGGCCCGGCTATATTATGCCGTTCCTACTCCTAGGCCCGGCTTTATTATGCCGTTCCTAATCCTAGGTCCGGCTATATTAAGCGGTTCCTAATCCTAGGTCCGGCTATATTACGCGGTTCTAGTCCTAGGTCCGACTATATAAAGCGGTTCCTAATCCTAGGCCCGGCTATATTAAGCGGTTCCTAATCCTAGGCCCAGCTATATTACGCGGTTCCTAATCCTAGGTCCGGCTATATTAGGCGGTTCCTAATCCTAGGTCCGGCTATATTACGCCGTTCCTAATCCTAGGTCCGGCTATATTAAGCGGTTCCTAATCCTAGGCCCGGCTATATTAAGCGGTTCCTAATCCTAGGCCCGGCTATATCACGCGGTTCCTAATCCTAGGTCAGGCTATATTAAGCGGTTCCTAATCCTAGGCCCGGCCATATTACGCGGTTCCTAATCCGAGGTCCGGCTATATTACGCCGTTCCTAATCCTAGGTCCGGCTATATTACGCGGTTCCTAATCCTAGGTCCGGCTATATTAAGCGGTTCCCAATCCTAGGTCCGCCTATATTAAGCGGTTCCTAATCCTAGGTCCCGCTATATTAAGCGGTTCCTAATCCTAGACCCGGCTATATTACGCGGTTCCTAATCCTAGGCCCGGCTATATTACGCGGTTCCTAATCCTAGGTCCGGCTATATTAAGCGGTTCCTAATCCTAGGTCTGGCTATATTAGGCGGTTCTTAGTCCTAGGCCCGGCTATATTATGCCGTTCCTAATCCTAGGCGCAGCTATATTAAGCGGTTCCTAATCCTAGGTCCGGCTATATTAAGCGGTTCCTAATCCTAGGTCCGGCTATATTAAGCGGTTCCTAATCCTAGGTCCGGCTATATTAAGCGGTTCCTAATCCTAGGTCCGGCTATATTAAGCGGTTCCTAATCCTAGGCCCGGCTATATTACGTCGTTCCTAATCCTAGGTCCGGCTATATTAAGCGGTTCCTAATCATAGGCCCGGCTATATTACGCGGTTCCTAATCCTAGGTCCGGCTATATTAAGCGGTTCCTAATCCTAGGTCCGGCTATATTACGCGGTTCCTAATCCTAGGCCCGGCTATATTATGCCGTTCCTAATCCTAGGCCCGGCTATATTATGCCGTTCCTAATCCTAGGCCCGGCTATGTTACGCGGTTCCTAATCCTAGGTCCGGCTATATTAAGCGGTTCCTAATCCTAGGTCCGGCTATATTAAGCGGTTCCTAATCCTAGGCCCGGCTATATTACGTCGTTCCTAATCCTAGGTCCGGCTATATTAAGCGGTTCCTAATCATAGGCCCGGCTATATTACGCGGTTCCTAATCCTAGGTCCGGCTATATTAAGTCATGTCTCTAGCTCACCGGACACGCTTCTAACGCCTCCTGGTCCAGTCCAAAGGCCTACACGCATGTCTCTAGCTCACCGGACACGGTTCTCACTCTTCCTGGTCCTGTCCAAAGGCCTACAGTCATGTCTCTAGCTCACCGGACACGCTTCTAACGCCTCCTGGTCCAGTCCAAGGGCCTACACTCATGTCTCTAGCTCACCGGACACGGTTCTCACTCCTGGTCCAGTCCAAAGGCCTACAGTCATGTCTCTAGCTCACTGGACACGCTTCTAACGTCTCCTGGTCCAGTCCAAAGGCCTACACTCATGTCTCCAGCTCACCGGACACGGTTCTCACTCCTGGTCCAGTCCAAAGGCCTACAGTCATGCCTCTAGCTCACCGGACACGGTTCTCACGCCTCCTGGTCCAGTCCAAAGGCCTACAGTTGTGTCTCTAGCTCACTGGACACGGTTCTAACGCCTCCTGGTCCAGTCCAAAGGCCTACAGTCATGTCTCTAGCTCACCGGACACGGTTCTCACGCCTCCTGGTCCAGTCCAAAGGTCTACAGATGTGTCTCTAGCTCACTGGACACGGTTCTAACGCCTCCTGGTCCTGTCCAAAGGCCTACAGTCATGTCTCTAGCTCACCGGACACGGTTCTCACTCTTCCTGGTCCAGTCCAAAGGCCTACAGTCATGTCTCTTCCTCATCGGACACGGTTCTCAATCCTCCTGGCCCAGTCCAAAGGCCTACAGTCATGTCTCTAGCTCACTGGACACGGTTCTCACTCATGGTCCAGTCCAAAAGCCTACAGTCATGTCTCTAGCGCACCGGACACGGTTCTCACTTCTCCTGGTCCAGACCAAAGGCCTACAGTCATGTCTCTAGCTCACCGGACACGGTTCTCACTCTTCCTGGTCCAGTCCAAAGGCCTACAGTCATGTCTCTTCCTCATCGGACACGGTTCTCACTCCTCCTGGCCCAGTCCAAAGGCCTACAGTCATGTCTCTAGCTCACTGGACACGGTTCTCACTCCTGGTCCAGACCAAAGGCCTAAAGTCATGTCTCTAGCTCACTGGACACGGTTCTCACTCCTGCTGGTCCAGTCCAAAGGCCTACAGTAATGTCTCTAGCTAACTGGACACGGTTCTCACTCCTCCTGGTCCAGTCCAAAGGCCTACAGTCATGTCTCTAGCTCACCGGGCACGGTTCTCACTCCTCCTGGTAGAGTCTAAAGGCCTACAGTCATGTCTCTAGCTCACCGGACACGGTTCTCACTCCTGGTTCAGTCCAAAGGCCAACAGTCATGTCTCTAGCTCACCGGACACGGTTCTCACTCCTCCTGGTCCAGTCCAAAGGCCTACAGTCATGTCTCTAGCTCACCGGACACGGTTCTCACTTCTCCTGGTCCAGACCAAAGGCCTACAGTCATGTCTCTAGCTCACCGGACACGGTTCTCACTCTTCCTGGTCCAGTCCAAAGGCCTACAGTCATGTCTCTACCTCATCGGACACGGTTCTCACTCCTCCTGGCCCAGTCCAAAGGCCTACAGTCATGTCTCTAGCTCACCGGACACGGTTCTCAGTCCTCCTGGTCCAGTCCAAAGGCCTACAATCAGGTCTCTAGCTCACTGGACACGGTTCTCACTCCTGGTCCAGTCCAAAGGCCTACAGTCATGTCTCTAGCTCACCGGACACGGTTCTCACTCCTCCTGGTCTAGTCCAAAGGCCTACAGTCATGTCTCTAGCTCACCGGACACGGTTCTCACTCCTGCTGGTCCAGTCTAAAGGCCTACAGTCATGTCTCTAGCTCACCGGACACGGTTCTCACTCCTCCTGGTCCAGTCCAAAGGCCTACAGTCATGTTTCTAGCTCACTGGACACGGTTCTCACTCCCCCTGGTCCAGTCCAAAGGCCTACAGTCATGTCTCTAGCTCACCGGACACGGTTCTCACGCCTCCTGGTCCAGTCCAAAGGCCTACAGTCATGTCTCTAGCTCACCGGACACGGTTCTCACTCCTCCTGGTCCAGTCCAAATGCCTACAGTCATGTCTCTAGCTCACGGGACACGGTTCTCACTCCTCCTGGTCCAGTCCAAATGCCTACAGTCATGTCTCTAGCTCACCGGACACGGTTCTCACTCCTCCTAATCCAGTCCAAAGGCCTACAGTCATGTCTTTAGCTCAAGGGACACGGTTCTCACTCCTCCTGGTCCAGTCAAAAGGCCTACAGTCATGTCTCTAGCTCACCGGACACGGTTCTCAGTCCTCCTGGTCCAGTCCAAAGGCCTACAGTTGTGTCTCTAGCTCACTGGACACGGTTCTCACTCCTGGTCCAGTCCAAAGGCCTACAGTCATGTCTCTAGCTCACCGGACACGGTTCTCACTCTTCCTGGTCTAGTCCAAAGGCCTACAGTCATGTCTCTAGCTCACCGGACACGGTTCTCACTCCTCCTGGTCTAGTCCAAAGGCCTACACTCATGTCTCTAGCTCACCGGACACGGTTCTCACTCCTGGTCCAGTCCAAAGGCCTACACTCATGTCTCTAGCTCACCGGACACGGTTCTCACTCCTCCTAATCCAGTCCAAAGGCCTACAGTCATGTCTCTAGCTCACCGGACACGGTTTTCACTCTTCCTGTTCCAGTCCAAAGGCCTACAGTCATGTCTCTAGCTCACTGGACACGGTTCTCACTCCTCCTGGTCCAGTACAAAGGCCTACACTCATGTCTCTAGCTCACCGGACACGGTTCTCACTCCTGGTCCAGTCCAAAGGCCTACAGTCATGTCTCTAGCTCACCGGACACGGTTCTCACGCCTCCTGGTCCAGTCCAAAGGCCTACAGTCATGTCTCTAGCTCACTGGACACGGTTCTCACTCCTGCTGGTAGAGTCTAAAGGCCTACAGTCATGTCTCTAGCTCACCGGACAGGGTTCTCACTCCTGGTCCAGTCCAAGGGCCTACAGTCATGTCTCTGGCTGACTGGACACGGTTCTCACGCCTCCTGGTCCAGTCCAAAGGCCTACAGTCATGTCTCTAGCTCACTGGACACGGTTCTCACTCCTCCTGGTCCAGTCCAAGGGCCTACAGTCATGTCTCTAGCTCACTGGACACGGTTCTCACGCCTCCTGGTCCAGTCCAAAGGCCTACAGTCATGTCTCTAGCTCACCGGACACGGTTCTCACTCCTGGTCCAGTCCAAAGGCCTACAGTCATGTCTCTAGCTCACTGGACACGGTTCTCACTCCTCCTAGTCCAGTCCAAAGGCCTACACTCATGTCTCTAGCTCACCGGACACGGTTCTCACTCCTGGTCCAGTCCAAAGGCCTACAGTCCTGTCTGTAGCTCACCGGACACGGTTCTCACTCCTCCTAATCCAGTCCAAAGGCCTACAGTCATGTCTCTAGCTCACCCGATACGGTTCTCACTCCTCCTGGTCCAGTCTAAAGGCCTACAGTCATGTCTCTAGCTCACCGGACACGGTTCTCACTCCTCCTGGTCCAGTCCAAAGGCCTACAGTCATGTCTCTAGCTCACCGGACACGGTTCTCAGTCCTACTGGTCCAGTCCAAAGGCCTACAATCAGGTCTCTAGCTCACTGGACACGGTTCTCACTCCTGGTCCAGTCCAAAGGCCTACAGTCATGTCTCTAGCTCACCGGACACGGTTCTCACTCCTCCTGGTCTAGTCCAAAGGCCTACAGTCATGTCTCTAGCTCACCGGACACGGTTCTCACTCCTGCTGGTCCAGTCTAAAGGCCTACAGTCATGTCTCTAGCTCACCGGACACGGTTCTCACTCCTCCTGGTCCAGTCCAAAGGCCTACAGTCATGTTTCTAGCTCACTGGACACGGTTCTCACTCCTCCTGGTCCAGTCCAAAGGCCTACAGTCATGTCTCTAGCTCACCGGACACGGTTCTCACGCCTCCTGGTCCAGTCCAAAGGCCTACAGTCATGTCTCTAGCTCACCGGACACGGTTCTCACTCCTCCTGGTCCAGTCCAAATGCCTACAGTCATGTCTCTAGCTCACGGGACACGGTTCTCACTCCTCCTGGTCCAGTCCAAATGCCTACAGTCATGTCTCTAGCTCACCGGACACGGTTCTCACTCCTCCTAATCCAGTCCAAAGGCCTACAGTCATGTCTCTAGCTCACCGGACACGGTTCTCACTCCTCCTGGTCCAGTCAAAAGGCCTACAGTCATGTCTCTAGCTCACCGGACACGGTTCTCAGTCCTCCTGGTCCAGTCCAAAGGCCTACAGTTGTGTCTCTAGCTCACTGGACACGGTTCTCACTCCTGGTCCAGTCCAAAGGCCTACAGTCATGTCTCTAGCTCACCGGACACGGTTCTCACTCTTCCTGGTCTAGTCCAAAGGCCTACAGTCATGTCTCTAGCTCACCGGACACGGTTCTCACTCCTCCTAATCCAGTCCAAAAAGCCTACAGTCATGTCTCTAGCTCACCGGACACGGTTCTCACTCCTCCTGGTCCAGTCTAAAAGCCTACAGTCATGTCTCTAGCTCACCGGACACGGTTCTCAGTCCTCCTGGTCCAGTCCAAAGGCCTACAGTTGTGTCTCTAGCTCACTGGACACGGTTCTCACTCCTGGTCCAGTCCAAAGGCCTACAGTCATGTCTCTAGCTCACCGGACACGGTTCTCACTCCTCCTGGTCTAGTCCAAAGGCCTACACTCATGTCTCTAGCTCACCGGACACGGTTCTCACTCCTCCTAATCCAGTCCAAAGGCCTACAGTCATGTCTCTAGCTCACCGGACACGGTTTTCACTCTTCCTGGTCCAGTCCAAAGGCCTACAGTCATGTCTCTAGCTCACTGGACACGGTTCTCACTCCTCCTGGTCCAGTCCAAAGGCCTACACTCATGTCTCTAGCTCACCGGACACGGTTCTCACTCCTGGTCCAGTCCAAAGGCCTACAGTCATGTCTCTAGCTCACCGGACACGGTTCTCACGCCTCCTGGTCCAGTCCAAAGGCCTACAGTCATGTCTCTAGCTCACTGGACACGGTTCTCACTCCTGCTGGTAGAGTCTAAAGGCCTACAGTCATGTCTCTAGCTCACCGGACAGGGTTCTCACTCCTGGTCCAGTCCAAGGGCCTACAGTCATGTCTCTGGCTGACTGGACACGGTTCTCACGCCTCCTGGTCCAGTCCAAAGGCCTACAGTCATGTCTCTAGCTCACTGGACACGGTTCTCACTCCTCCTGGTCCAGTCCAAGGGCCTACAGTCATGTCTCTAGCTGACTGGACACGGTTCTCACGCCTCCTGGTCTAGTCCAAAGGCCTACAGTCATGTCTCTAGCTCATCGGACACGGTTCTCACTCCTGGTCCAGTCCAAAGGCCTACAGTCATGTCTCTAGCTCACTGGACACGGTTCTCACTCCTCCTAGTCCAGTCCAAAGGCCTACACTCATGTCTCTAGCTCACCGGACACGGTTCTCACTCCTGGTCCAGTCCAAAGGCCTACAGTCCTGTCTGTAGCTCACCGGACACGGTTCTCGCTCCTCCTGGTCTAGTCCAAAGGCCTACAGTCATGTCTCTAGCTCACCGGACACGGTTCTCACGCCTCCTGGTCCAGTCCAAAGGCCTACAGTCATGTCTCTAGCTCACCGGACACGGTTCTCACTCCTGGTCCAGTCTAAAGACCTACAGTCATGTCTCTAGCTCACCGGACACGGTTCTCACTCCTCCTGGTCCAGTCCAAATGCCTACAGTCATGTCTCTAGCTCACGGGACACGGTTCTCACTCCTGGTCCAGTCGAAAGGCCTACAGTCATGTCTCTAGCTCACCGGACACGTTTCTCACTCCTGGTCCAGTCCAAAGGCCTACAGTCTTGTCTCTAGCTCACCGGACACGGTTCTCACGCGTCCTGGTCAAGTCCAAAGGCCTACAGTCATGTCTCTAGCTCACCGGACACGGTTCTCACTCCTGGTCCAGTCTAAAGACCTACAGTCATGTCTCTAGCTCACCGGACACGGTTCTCACTCCTCCTGGTCCAGTCCAATAGCCTACAGTCATGTCTCTAGCTCACCGGTCACGGTTCTCACGCCTCCTGGTCCAGTCCAAAGGCCTACAGTCATATCTCTAGCTCACCGGACACGGTTCTCACTCCTCCTGGTCCAGTCCAAATGCCTACAGTCATGTCTCTAGCTCACGGGACACGGTTCTCACTCCTCCTGGTCCAGTCCAAAGGCCTACAGTCATGTCTCTAGCTCACGGGACACGGTTCTCACTCCTGGTCCAGTCCAAAGGCCTACAGTCATGTCTCTAGCTCACCGGACACGGTTCTCACGCCTCCTGGTCCAGACCAAAGGCCTACAGTCATGTCTCTAGCTCACCGGACACGGTTCTCACTCCTCCTGGTCCAGTCCAATAGCCTACAGTCATGTCTCTAGCTCACCGGACACGGTTCTCACGCCTCCTGGTCCAGTCCAAAGGCCTACAGTCATGTCTCTAGCTCACCGGACACGGTTCTCACTACTCCTGGTCCAGTCCAAATGCCTACAGTCATGTCTCTAGCTCACGGGACACGGTTCTCACTCCTCCTGGTCCAGTCCAAATGCCTACAGTCATGTCTCTAGCTCACCGGACACGGTTCTTACTCCTGGTCCAGTCCAAAAGCCTACAGTCATGTCTCTAGCTCACCGGACACGGTTCTCACTCCTCCTGGTCCAGTCAAAAGGCCTACAGTCATGTCTCTAGCTCACCGGACACGGTTCTCACTCTTCCTGGTCTAGTCCAAAGGCCTACAGACATGTCTCTAGCTCACCGGACACGGTTCTCACTCCTCCTAATCCAGTCTAAAGGCCTACAGTCATGTCTCTAGCTCACCGGACACGGTTCTCACTCCTCCTGGTCCAGTCTAAAGGCCTACAGTCATGTCTCTAGCTCACCGGACACGGTTCTCACTCCTCCTGGTCCAGTCCAAAGGCCTACAGTCATGTCTCTAGCTCACCGGACACGGTTCTCAGTCCTCCTGGTCCAGTCCAAAGGCTTACAATCAGGTCTCTAGCTCACTGGACACGGTTCTCACTCCTGGTCCAGTCCAAAGGCCTACAGTCATGTCTCTAGCTCACCGGACACGGTTCTCACTCCTCCTGGTCTAGTCCAAAGGCCTACAGTCATGTCTCTAGCTCACCGGACACGGTTCTCACTCCTGCTGGTCCAGTCTAAAGGCCTACAGTCATGTCTCTAGCTCACCGGACACGGTTCTCACTCCTCCTGGTCAAGTCCAAAGGCCTACAGTCATGTTTCTAGCTCACCGGACACAGTTCTCACTCCTCCTGGTCCAGTCCAAAGGCCTACACTCATGTCTCTAGCTCACCGGACACGGTTCTCACTCCTGGTCCAGTCTAAAGGCCTACAGTCATGTCTCTAGCTCACCGGACACGGTTCTCACGCCTCCTGGTCCAGTCCAAAGGCCTACAGTCATGTCTCTAGCTCACCGGACACGGTTCTCACTCCTCCTGGTCCAGTCCAAATGCCTACAGTCATGTCTCTAGCTTACGGGACACGGTTCTCACTCCTCCTGGTCCAGTCCAAATGCCTACAGTCATGTCTCTAGCTCACCGGACACGGTTCTCACTCCTCCTGGTCCAGTCTAAAGGCCTACAGTCATGTCTCTAGCTCACCGGACACGGTTCTCACTCCTCCTGGTCCAGTCCAAAGGCCTACAGTCATGTTTCTAGCTCACTGGACACGGTTCTCACTCCTCCTGGTCCAGTCCAAAGGCCTACAGTCATGTCTCTAGCTCACCGGACACGGTTCTCACGCCTCCTGGTCCAGTCCAAAGGCCTACAGTCATGTCTCTAGCTCACCGGACACGGTTCTCACTCCTCCTGGTCCAGTCCAAATGCCTACAGTCATGTCTCTAGCTCACGGGACACGGTTCTCACTCCTCCTGGTCCAGTCCAAATGCCTACAGTCATGTCTCTAGCTCACCGGACACGGTTCTCACTCCTCCTAATCCAGTCCAAAGGCCTACAGTCATGTCTCTAGCTCACCGGACACGGTTCTCACTCCTCCTGGTCCAGTCAAAAGGCCTACAGTCATGTCTCTAGCTCACCGGACACGGTTCTCAGTCCTCCTGGTCCAGTCCAAAGGCCTACAGTTGTGTCTCTAGCTCACTGGACACGGTTCTCACTCCTGGTCCAGTCCAAAGGCCTACAGTCATGTCTCTAGCTCACCGGACACGGTTCTCACTCTTCCTGGTCTAGTCCAAAGGCCTACAGTCATGTCTCTAGCTCACCGGACACGGTTCTCACTCCTCCTAATCCAGTCCAAAAAGCCTACAGTCATGTCTCTAGCTCACCGGACACGGTTCTCACTCCTCCTGGTCCAGTCTAAAAGCCTACAGTCATGTCTCTAGCTCACCGGACACGGTTCTCAGTCCTCCTGGTCCAGTCCAAAGGCCTACAGTTGTGTCTCTAGCTCACTGGACACGGTTCTCACTCCTGGTCCAGTCCAAAGGCCTACAGTCATGTCTCTAGCTCACCGGACACGGTTCTCACTCCTCCTGGTCTAGTCCAAAGGCCTACACTCATGTCTCTAGCTCACCGGACACGGTTCTCACTCCTCCTAATCCAGTCCAAAGGCCTACAGTCATGTCTCTAGCTCACCGGACACGGTTTTCACTCTTCCTGGTCCAGTCCAAAGGCCTACAGTCATGTCTCTAGCTCACTGGACACGGTTCTCACTCCTCCTGGTCCAGTCCAAAGGCCTACACTCATGTCTCTAGCTCACCGGACACGGTTCTCACTCCTGGTCCAGTCCAAAGGCCTACAGTCATGTCTCTAGCTCACCGGACACGGTTCTCACGCCTCCTGGTCCAGTCCAAAGGCCTACAGTCATGTCTCTAGCTCACTGGACACGGTTCTCACTCCTGCTGGTAGAGTCTAAAGGCCTACAGTCATGTCTCTAGCTCACCGGACAGGGTTCTCACTCCTGGTCCAGTCCAAGGGCCTACAGTCATGTCTCTGGCTGACTGGACACGGTTCTCACGCCTCCTGGTCCAGTCCAAAGGCCTACAGTCATGTCTCTAGCTCACTGGACACGGTTCTCACTCCTCCTGGTCCAGTCCAAGGGCCTACAGTCATGTCTCTAGCTGACTGGACACGGTTCTCACGCCTCCTGGTCTAGTCCAAAGGCCTACAGTCATGTCTCTAGCTCATCGGACACGGTTCTCACTCCTGGTCCAGTCCAAAGGCCTACAGTCATGTCTCTAGCTCACTGGACACGGTTCTCACTCCTCCTAGTCCAGTCCAAAGGCCTACACTCATGTCTCTAGCTCACCGGACACGGTTCTCACTCCTGGTCCAGTCCAAAGGCCTACAGTCCTGTCTGTAGCTCACCGGACACGGTTCTCGCTCCTCCTGGTCTAGTCCAAAGGCCTACAGTCATGTCTCTAGCTCACCGGACACGGTTCTCACGCCTCCTGGTCCAGTCCAAAGGCCTACAGTCATGTCTCTAGCTCACCGGACACGGTTCTCACTCCTGGTCCAGTCTAAAGACCTACAGTCATGTCTCTAGCTCACCGGACACGGTTCTCACTCCTCCTGGTCCAGTCCAAATGCCTACAGTCATGTCTCTAGCTCACGGGACACGGTTCTCACTCCTGGTCCAGTCGAAAGGCCTACAGTCATGTCTCTAGCTCACCGGACACGTTTCTCACTCCTGGTCCAGTCCAAAGGCCTACAGTCTTGTCTCTAGCTCACCGGACACGGTTCTCACGCGTCCTGGTCAAGTCCAAAGGCCTACAGTCATGTCTCTAGCTCACCGGACACGGTTCTCACTCCTGGTCCAGTCTAAAGACCTACAGTCATGTCTCTAGCTCACCGGACACGGTTCTCACTCCTCCTGGTCCAGTCCAATAGCCTACAGTCATGTCTCTAGCTCACCGGTCACGGTTCTCACGCCTCCTGGTCCAGTCCAAAGGCCTACAGTCATATCTCTAGCTCACCGGACACGGTTCTCACTCCTCCTGGTCCAGTCCAAATGCCTACAGTCATGTCTCTAGCTCACGGGACACGGTTCTCACTCCTCCTGGTCCAGTCCAAAGGCCTACAGTCATGTCTCTAGCTCACGGGACACGGTTCTCACTCCTGGTCCAGTCCAAAGGCCTACAGTCATGTCTCTAGCTCACCGGACACGGTTCTCACGCCTCCTGGTCCAGACCAAAGGCCTACAGTCATGTCTCTAGCTCACCGGACACGGTTCTCACTCCTCCTGGTCCAGTCCAATAGCCTACAGTCATGTCTCTAGCTCACCGGACACGGTTCTCACGCCTCCTGGTCCAGTCCAAAGGCCTACAGTCATGTCTCTAGCTCACCGGACACGGTTCTCACTACTCCTGGTCCAGTCCAAATGCCTACAGTCATGTCTCTAGCTCACGGGACACGGTTCTCACTCCTCCTGGTCCAGTCCAAATGCCTACAGTCATGTCTCTAGCTCACCGGACACGGTTCTTACTCCTGGTCCAGTCCAAAAGCCTACAGTCATGTCTCTAGCTCACCGGACACGGTTCTCACTCCTCCTGGTCCAGTCAAAAGGCCTACAGTCATGTCTCTAGCTCACCGGACACGGTTCTCACTCTTCCTGGTCTAGTCCAAAGGCCTACAGACATGTCTCTAGCTCACCGGACACGGTTCTCACTCCTCCTAATCCAGTCTAAAGGCCTACAGTCATGTCTCTAGCTCACCGGACACGGTTCTCACTCCTCCTGGTCCAGTCTAAAGGCCTACAGTCATGTCTCTAGCTCACCGGACACGGTTCTCACTCCTCCTGGTCCAGTCCAAAGGCCTACAGTCATGTCTCTAGCTCACCGGACACGGTTCTCAGTCCTCCTGGTCCAGTCCAAAGGCTTACAATCAGGTCTCTAGCTCACTGGACACGGTTCTCACTCCTGGTCCAGTCCAAAGGCCTACAGTCATGTCTCTAGCTCACCGGACACGGTTCTCACTCCTCCTGGTCTAGTCCAAAGGCCTACAGTCATGTCTCTAGCTCACCGGACACGGTTCTCACTCCTGCTGGTCCAGTCTAAAGGCCTACAGTCATGTCTCTAGCTCACCGGACACGGTTCTCACTCCTCCTGGTCAAGTCCAAAGGCCTACAGTCATGTTTCTAGCTCACCGGACACAGTTCTCACTCCTCCTGGTCCAGTCCAAAGGCCTACACTCATGTCTCTAGCTCACCGGACACGGTTCTCACTCCTGGTCCAGTCTAAAGGCCTACAGTCATGTCTCTAGCTCACCGGACACGGTTCTCACGCCTCCTGGTCCAGTCCAAAGGCCTACAGTCATGTCTCTAGCTCACCGGACACGGTTCTCACTCCTCCTGGTCCAGTCCAAATGCCTACAGTCATGTCTCTAGCTTACGGGACACGGTTCTCACTCCTCCTGGTCCAGTCCAAATGCCTACAGTCATGTCTCTAGCTCACCGGACACGGTTCTCACTCCTCCTGGTCCAGTCAAAAGGCCTACAGTCATGTCTCTAGCTCACCGGAGACGGTTCTCAGTCCTCCTGGTCCAGTCCAAAGGCCTACAGTTGTGTCTCTAGCTCACTGGACACGGTTCTCACTCCTGGTCCAGTCCAAAGGCCTACAGTCATGTCTCTAGCTGACCGGACACGGTTCTCACTCTTCCTGGTCTAGTCCAAAGGCCTACAGTCATGTCTCTAGCTCACCGGACACGGTTCTCACTCCTCCTAATCCAGTCCAAAGGCCTACAGTCATGTCTCTAGCTCACCGGACACGGTTCTCACTCCTCCTGGTCCAGTCTAAAGGCCTACAGTCATGTCTCTAGCTCACCGGACACGGTTCTCAGTCCTCCTGGTCCAGTCCAAAGGCCTACAGTTGTGTCTCTAGCTCACTGGACACGGTTCTCACTCCTGGTCCAGTCCAAAGGCCTACAGTCATGTCTCTAGCTCACCGGACACGGTTCTCACTCCTCCTGGTCTAGTCCAAAGGCCTACACTCATGTCTCTAGCTCACCGGACACGGTTCTCACTCCTCCTAATCCAGTCCAAAGGCCTACAGTCATGTCTCTAGCTCACCGGACACGGTTCTCACTCCTGCTGGTCCAGTCTAAAGGCCTACAGTCATGTCTCTAGCTCACCGGACACGGTTCTCACTCTTCCTGGTCCAGTCCAAAGGCCTACAGTCATGTCTCTAGCTCACTGGACACGGTTCTCACTCCTCCTGGTCCAGTCCAAAGGCCTACACTCATGTCTCTAGCTCACCGGACACGGTTCTCACTCCTGGTCCAGTCCAAAGGCCTACAGTCATGTCTCTAGCTCACCGGACACGGTTCTCACGCCTCCTGGTCCAGTCCAAAGGCCTACAGTCATGTCTCTAGCTCACTGGACACGGTTCTCACTCCTGCTGGTAGAGTCTAAAGGCCTACAGTCATGTCTCTAGCTCACCGGACACGGTTCTCACTCCTGGTCCAGTCCAAGGGCCTACAGTCATGTCTCTGGCTGACTGGACACGGTTCTCACGCCTCCTGGTCCAGTCCAAAGGCCTACAGTCATGTCTCTAGCTCACTGGACACGGTTCTCACTCCTCCTGGTCCAGTCCAAGGGCCTACAGTCATGTCTCTAGCTGACTGGACACGGTTCTCACGCCTCCTGGTCCAGTCCAAAGGCCTACAGTCATGTCTCTAGCTCACCGGACACGGTTCTCACTCCTGGTCCAGTCCAAAGGCCTACAGTCATGTCTCTAGCTCACTGGACACGGTTCTCACTCCTCCTAGTCCAGTCCAAAGGCCTACAGTCATGTCTCTAGCTCACCGGACACGGTTCTCACTCCTGGTCCAGTCCAAAGGCCTACAGTCCTGTCTGTAGCTCACCGGACACGGTTCTCGCTCCTCCTGGTCTAGTCCAAAGGCCTACAGTCATGTCTCTAGCTCACCGGACACGGTTCTCACGCCTCCTGGTCCAGTCCAAAGGCCTACAGTCATGTCTCTAGCTCACCGGACACGGTTCTCACTCCTGGTCCAGTCTAAAGACCTACAGTCATGTCTCTAGCTCACCGGACACGGTTCTCACTCCTCCTGGTCCAGTCCAAATGCCTACAGTCATGTCTCTAGCTCACGGGACACGGTTCTCACTCCTGGTCCAGTCGAAAGGCCTACAGTCATGTCTCTAGCTCACCGGACACGTTTCTCACTCCTGGTCCAGTCCAAAGGCCTACAGTCTTGTCTCTAGCTCACCGGACACGGTTCTCACGCCTCCTGGTCCAGTCCAAATGCCTACAGTCATGTCTCTAGCTCACGGGACACGGTTCTCACTCCTGGTCCAGTCCAAAGGCCTACAGTCATGTCTCTAGCTCACCGGACACGGTTCTCACTCCTCCTGGTCCAGTCCAAATGCCTACAGTCATGTCTCTAGCTCACGGGACACGGTTCTCACTCCTGGTCCAGTCCGAAGGCCTACAGTCATGTCTCTAGCTCACCGGACACGGTTCTCACTCCTGGTCCGGTCCAAAGGCCTACAGTCATGTCTCTAGCTCACGGGACACGGTTCTCACTCCTGGTCCAGTCCAAAGGCATACAGTCATGTCTCTAGCTCACCGGACACGGTTCTCACGCCTTCTGGTCCAGTCCAAAGGCCTACAGTCATGTCTCTAGCTCACCGGACACGGTTCTCACTCCTCCTGGTCCAGTCCAAAGGCCTACAGTCATGTCTCTAGCTCACCGGACACGGTTCTCACTCCTCCTGGTCCAGTCCAAAGGCCTACAGTGATGTATCTAGCTCACTGGACACGGTTCTCACTCCTCCTGGTCCAGTCCAAAGGCCTACACTCATGTCTCTAGCTCACCGGACACGGTTCTCACTCCTGGTCCAGTCCAAAGGCCTACAGTCATGTCTCTAGCTCACCGGACACGGTTCTCACGCCTCCGGGTCCAGTCCAAAGGCCTACAGTCATGTCTCTAGCTCACCGGACACGGTTCTCACTCCTCCTAATCCAGTCCAAAGGCCTACAGTCATGTCTCTAGCTCACCGGACACGGTTCTCACTCCTGGTCCAGTCCAAAGGCCTACAGTCATTTCTGTAGCTCACCGGACACGGTTCTCACTCCTCCTGGTCCAGTCCAAAGGCCTACAGTCATGTCTTTAGCTCACCGGACACGGTTCTCATGCCTCCTGGTCCAGTCCAAAGGCCTACAGTCATGTCTCTAGCTCACTGGACACGGTTCTCACTCCTCCTGGTCCAGTCCAAAGGCCTACAGTCATGTCTCTAGCTCACCGAACACGGTTCTCACTCCTCCTGGTCCAGTCCAAAGGCCTACAGTCATGTCTCTAGCTCACCGGACACGGTTCTCACTCCTGGTCCAATCCAAAGGCCTACAATCATGTCTCTAGCTCACGGGACACGGTTCTCACTCCTGGTCCAGTCCAAAGGCCTACAGTCATGTCTCTAGCTCACCGGACACGGTTCTCACTCCTGGTCCGGTCCAAAGGCCTACAGTCATGTCTCTAGCTCACGGGACACGGTTCTCACTCCTGGTCCAGTCCAAAGGCATACAGTCATGTCTCTAGCTCACCGGACACGGTTCTCACGCCTTCTGGTCCAGTCCAAAGGCCTACAGTCATGTCTCTAGCTCACCGGACACGGTTCTCACTCCTCCTGGTCCAGTCCAAAGGCCTACAGTGATGTATCTAGCTCACTGGACACGGTTCTCACTCCTCCTGGTCCAGTCCAAAGGCCTACACTCATGTCTCTAGCTCACCGGACACGGTTCTCACTCCTGGTCCAGTCCAAAGGCCTACAGTCATGTCTCTAGCTCACCGGACACGGTTCTCACGCCTCCTGGTCCAGTCCAAAGGCCTACAGTCATGTCTCTAGCTCACCGGACACGGTTCTCACTCCTCCTAATCCAGTCCAAAGGCCTACAGTCATGTCTCTAGCTCACCGGACACGTTTCTCACTCCTGGTCCAGTCCAAAGGCCTACAGTCATTTCTGTAGCTCACCGGACACGGTTCTCACTCCTCCTGGTCCAGTCCAAAGGCCTACAGTCATGTCTTTAGCTCACCGGACACGGTTCTCATGCCTCCTGGTCCAGTCCAAAGGCCTACAGTCATGTCTCTAGCTCACTGGACACGGTTCTCACTCCTCCTGGTCCAGTCCAAAGGCCTACAGTCATGTCTCTAGCTCACCGAACACGGTTCTCACTCCTCCTGGTCCAGTCCAAAGGCCTACAGTCATGTCTCTAGCTCACTGGACACGGTTCTCACTCCTGGTCCAATCCAAAGGCCTACAGTCATGTCTCTAGCTCACCGGACACGGTTCTCACTCCTCCTGGCCCAGTCCAAAGGCCTACAGTCATGTCTCTAGCTCACTGGACACGGTTCTCACTCCTGGTCCAATCCAAAGGCCTACAGTCATATCTCTAGCTCACCGGACACGGTTCTCACTCCTCCTGGCCCAGTCCAAATGCCTACAGTCATGTCTCTAGCTCACCGGACACGGTTCTCACTCCTGGTCCAATCCAAAGGCCTACAGTCATGTCTCTAGCTCACCGGACACGGTTCTCACTCCTCCTGGCCCAGTCCAAAGGCCTACAGTCATGTCTCTAGCTCACTGGACACGGTTCTCACTCCTGGTCCAAGCCAAAGGCCTACAGTCATGTCTCTAGCTCACCGGACACGGTTCTCACTCCTCCTGGCCCAGTCCAAAGGCCTACAGTCATGTCTCTAGCTCACTGGACACGGTTCTCACTCCTGGTCCAATCCAAAGGCCTACAGTCATGTCTCTAGCTCACCGGACACGGTTCTCACTCCTCCTGGCCCAGTCCAAAGGCCTACAGTCATGTCTCTAGCTCACTGGACACGGTTCTCACTCCTGGTCCAGTCCAAAGGCCTACAGTCATGTCTCTAGCTCACTGGACACGGTTCTCACTCCTGGTCCAATCCAAAGGCCTACAGTCATGTCTTTAGCTCACCGGACACGGTTCTCACTCCTCCTGGTCCAGTCCAAAGGCCTACAGTCATGTCTCTAGCTCACCGGACACGGTTCTCACTCCTCCTGGTCCAGTCCAAAGACCTACAGTTGTGTCTCTAGCTCACCGGACACGGTTCTCACTCCTCCTGGTCCAGTCCAAAGACCTACAGTTGTGTCTCTAGCTCACTGGACACGGTTCTCACTCCTCCTGGTCCAGTCCAAAAGCCTACAGTCATGTCTCTAGCTCACCGAACACGGTTCTCACTTCTCCTGGTCCAGTCCAAAGGCCTACAGTCATGTCTCTAGCTCACTGGACACGGTTCTCACTCCTGGTCCAATCCAAAGGCCTACAGTCATGTCTCTAGCTCACCGGACACGGTTCTCACTCCTCCTGGTCCAGTCCAAAGGCCTACAGTCATGTCTCTAGCTCACTGGACACGGTTCTCACTCCTGGTCCAGTCCAAAGGCCTACAGTCATGTCTCTAGCTCACTGGACACGGTTCTCACTCCTGGTCCAGTCCAAAGGCCTACAGTCATGTCTCTAGCTCACCGGACACGGTTCTCACTCCTCCTGGTCCAGTCCAAAGGCCTACAGTCATGTCTCTAGCTCACCGGACACGGTTCTCACTCCTCCTGGTCCAGTCCAAAGGCCTACAGTTGTGTCTCTAGCTCACTGGACACGGTTCTCACTCCTGGTCCAGTCCAAAGGCCTACAGTCATGTCTCTAGCTCACTGGACACGGTTCTCACTCCTGGTCCAGTCCAAAGGCCTACAGTCATGTCTCTAGCTCACTGGACACGCTTCTCACGCCTCCTGGTCCAGTTCAAAGGCCTACAGTCATGTCTCTAGCTCACCGGACACGGTTCTCACTCCTGGTCCAGTCCAAAGGCCTACAGTCATGTCTCTAGCTCACCGGACACGATTCTCACTCCTGGTCCAGTCCAAAGACCTACAGTCATGTATCTGGCTTACCGGAAACGGTTCTCGCGCCTCCTGGATAACGAAACCTTCGATGATATGTGTCAGGATCTGCGGTTTGACGATAGCTTGTTGTTTCTCGCCAGGCGCAGGGGAGGGTCGGCCAGGATCGCGCCGCTCCTGACCCGGGGTCGGAGAAGGTCTCTCCTGAAGAGAGCCGTGGACGGCGCCCCGCTCTCCTCCCACAAGCGGCGGTGGCAGCCTCTCCTCGGGCTGCTCTGTCTGCTCGTTGGCTACGGTAAAAAAGAAGTGTTATCTAGGGTTAAGTATCAATAAAAGAAAATGTATTTATTATTGAGTAGTCTTCCACACGATATATTACCATCTTTGGTTGCTCGCAGGGGTTTTCAGGCGAAACATTACCTTGGTTGGTTTCCATGCTAGGGTTGCCAGGCGCCGCTGCTTGTGCCATGGTCTCGGTTGGCGGGTCTGATACTCCGGCGTCCACCTCCATGGCCTCCTCCTCCTCCTCCTCCTCTTCCTCGTCCTCTTCCTCACCCGCCTTGGCATCCGAGTCTTCCCCAGAGGCCTCCTGGGGTGCGCCGACAGGGGGCGCGCCGACAGGGGGCGCGCCGGCAGAGGGCGCGCTGGAAGGGGGCGCACCGACAGGGGGGGAGGCGGCATCAGTATTGCCGTTGTTAATAGCGGCAGTGCCGGTACCGGTGGATGCTGATGGTGGTCGCACGGCACCAGCCATTGACACCCCTGCCACAATGGGGGGCCGAATGTTGAGGATGCGGGGGCCGTGCGCGCGCATCATCCTGGGGTGGGGTCCGGAGCCGATGAGCCCCGTTCCAGGCACAAGCTGTCGGACGCCCCCACCGCCGCCACCCATAGTCGCAAACCCCCGCTGGATGGGGTGGGGCTTGGGCTGTACCATGACGGTCGGCGGTCGTGTGGCAACACCCGTACCAGTGGCCCTGATGGCAGTCGCCACATGCTGAAGGAAATGGACCACGTGTCAACACCAAAGACAAAACAAACTTTCTATAGAAGGTGGCTGCTTTAAAGTGCCCTTAATTGATAATAAATGCATAACGTGTGGCAGACTGTAGGACTGAATGCATAAAGTGTAGCATACTGCAAGGCTGAATGCATGAAGTGCGGCAGACTGCAAGGCTGAATGCATAAAGTGTAGCATACTGCAAGGCTGAATGCATAAAGTGCGGCAGATTGTAAGGCTGAATGCATAAAGTGCGGCAGACTAAGGCTGAATGCATAAAGTGTGGCAGACTGCAAGGCTGAATGCATAAAGTGTGGCAGACTGCAAGGCTGAATGCATAAAGTGTAGCATACTGCAAGGCTGAATGCATAAAGTGCGGCAGACTGCAAGGCTGAATGCACGAAGTGTGGCAGACTAAGGCTGAATGCATAAAGTGTGGCAGACTGCAAGGCTGAATGCATAAAGTGTGGCAGACTGCAAGGCTGAATGCATAAAGTGTGGCAGACTGCAAGGCTGAATGCATAAAGTGTAGCATACTGCAAGGCTGAATGCATAAAGTGCGGCAGACTGCAAGGCTGAATGCACGAAGTGTGGCAGACTAAGGCTGAATGCATAAAGTGTGGTAGACTAAGGCTGAATGCATAAAGCGTGGCAGATTGTCAGACTGCATGCATAAAGTGTGGCAGACTGTAAGGCTGAATGCATAAAGTGTGGCAGAGTAAGGTTGAATGCATAAAGTGTGGCAGACTGCAAAGCTGAATGCATAAAGTGTGGCAGACTGTAAGACTGAATGCATAAAGTGTGGCAGACTAAGGCTGAATGCATAAAGTGTGGCAGACTGCAAGACTGAATGCATGAAGGATGGCAGACTGTAAGGCTGAATGCATAAAGTGTGGCAGAGTAAGGCTGAATGCATAAAGTGTGGCAGACCGCAAGGCTGAATGCATAAAGTGTGGCAGACTAAGGCTGAATGCATAAAGTGTGGCAGACTGTAAGGCTGAATGAATAAAGTGTGGCAGACTGCAAGACTGAATGCATAAAGTGTGGCAGATTGTAAGGCTGAATGCATAAAGTGTGACAGACTGCAAGGCTGAACGCATAAAGTGTGGCAGACTAAGGCTGAATGCATAAAGTGTGGCAGACTGCAAGGCTGAATGCATAAAGTGTGGCAGACTGCCAGGCTGAATGCATAAAGTGTGGCCGACTGCAAGGCTGAATGCACAAAGTGTGGCAGACTGTAAGGCTGAATGCATAAAGTGTGGCAGACTAAGGCTGAATGCATCAAGCGTGGCAGACTGCCAGGCTGAATGCATAAAGTGTGGCAGACTGCAAGGCTGAATGCATAAAGTGTGGCAGACTGCCAGGCCGAATGCATAACGTGTGGCAGACTAAGGCTGAATGCATAAAGTGTGGCAGACTGTAAGGCTGAAAGCATAAAGTGTGGCAGACTGTAAGGCTGAATGCCTAAAGTCTGGCAGACTAAGGCTGAATGCATAAAGTGTGGCAGACTAAGGCTGAATGCATAAAGTGTGGCAGACTAAGGATGAATGCATAAAGTGTGGCAGACTGTAAGGCTGAATGCATAAAGTGTGGCAGACTGTAAGGCTGAATGCATAAAGTGTGGCAGACTAAGGCTGAATGCATAAAGTTTGGCAGACTAAGGCTGAATGCATAAAGTGTGGCAGACTGCCAGGATGAATGCATAAAGTGGGGCAGACTGCAAGGCTGAATGCATAAAGTGTGGCAGACTGCAAGGCTGAATGCATGAAGTGTGGCAGACTGCAAAGCTGAATGCATAAAGTGTGGCAGACTACGGCTGAATGCATAAAGTGTGGCAGACTGTAAGGCTGAATGCATAAAGTGTGGCAGGCTGCAAGGCTGAATGCATAAAGTGTGGCTGACTAAGGCTGAATGCATAAAGTGTGGCAGACTAAGGCTGAATGCATAAAGTGTGGCAGACTGTAAGGCTGAATGCATAAAGTGTGGCAGACTACGGCTGAATGCATAAAGTGTGGCAGACTGTAAGGCTGAATGCATAAAGTGTGGCAGGCTGCAAGGCTGAATGCATAAAGTGTGGCTGACTAAGGCTGAATGCATAAAGTGTGGCAGACTAAGGCTGAATGCACGAAGTGTGGCAGACTAAGGCTGAATGCATAAAGTGTGGCAGACTGTAAGGCTGAATGCATAAAGTGTGGCAGACTGTAAGGCTGAATGCATAAAGTGTGGCAGACTAAGGCTGAATCCATCAAGTGTGGCAGACTGTAAGGCTGAATGCATAAAGTGTGGCAGACTAAGGCTGAATGCATAAAGTGTGGCAGACTAAGGCTGAATGCATGAAGTGTGGCAGACTAAGGCTGAATGCATGAAGTGTGGCAGGCTGTAAGGCTGAATGCATAAAATGTGGCAGACTAAGGCAGAATGCATAAATTGTGGCAGACTGTCAGGCTGAATGCATAAAATGTGGCAGACTAAGTCTGAATGCATAAAGTGTGGCAGACTGTAAGGCTGAATGCATAAAGTGTGGCAGACTAAGGCTGAATGCATAAAGTGTGGCAGACTAAGGCTGAATGCATAAAGTGTGGCAGACTGCCAGGCTGAATGCATAAAGTGTGGCAGACTAAGGCTGAATGCATAAAGTGTGGCAGACTAAGGCTGAATCCATAAAGTGTGGCAGACTGCAAGGCTGAATGCATAAAGTGTGGCAGACTAAGGCTGAATGCATAAAGTGTGGCAGACTAAGGCTGAATGCATCAAGTGTGGCAGACTGCAAGGCTGAATGCATGAAGTGTGGCAGACTAAGGCTGAATGCATAAAGTGTGGCAGACTGCAAGGCTGAATGCATAAAGTGTGGCAGACTAAGGCTGAATGCATCAAGTGTGGCAGACTGCCAGGCTGAATGCATAATGTGTGGCAGATTGCAAGGCTGAATGCATAAAGTGTGGCAGACTGGAGGGCTGAATGCATAAAGTGTGGCAGACTGCAAGGCTGAATGCATAAGGCGTGGCAGACTAAGGCTGAATGCATAAAGTGTGGCAGACTAAGGCTGAATGCATAAAGTGTGGCAGACTTCAAGGCTGAATGCATAAAGTGTGGGAGGCTAAGGCTGAATGCATAAAGTGTGGCAGACTTCAAGGCTGAATGCATAAAGTGTGGGAGGCTAAGGCTGAATGCATCAAGTGTGGGAGACTGCAAGGCTGAATGCATAAAGTGTGGCAGACTAAGGCTGAATGCATAAAGTGTGGCAGACTAAGGCTGAATGCATAAAGTGTGGCAGACTAAGGCTGAATGCATAACGTGTGGCAGACTGTCAGGCTGAATGCATCAAGTGTGGCAGACTAAGGCTGAATGCATCAAGTGTGGCAGACTAAGGCTGAATGCATAAAGTGTGGCAGACTGCAAGGCTGAATGCATAAAGTGTGGCAGACTGCCAGGCTGAATGCATCAAGTGTGGCGTACAGTAAGGCTGAATGCATAAAGTGTGGCAGACTGCCAGGATGAATGCATAAAGTGTGTCAGACTGTAAGGCTGAATGCATAAAGTGTGGCAGACTAAGGCTGAATGCATCAAGTGTGGCAGACTGTAAAGCTGAATGCCTAAAGTGTGGCAGACTGTAAGGCTGATTGCATAATGTGTGGTAGACTGAGGCTGAATGCATAAAGTGTGGCAGACTGCAGGACTGAATGCATGAAGTGTGGCAGACTGCAAGGCTGAATGCATAAAGTGTGGCAGACTGTAAAGCTGAATGCATAAAGTGTGTCAGACTGTAGGGCTGAATGCATAAAGTGTGGAAGACTGTAAGGCTGAATGCATGAAGTGTGGCAGACTAAGGCTGAATGCATAAAGTGTGTCAGACTAAGGCTGAATGCATAAAGTGTGGCAGACTAAGGCTGAATGCATGAAGTGTGGCAGACTGTAAGGCTGAATGCATAAAGTGTGTCAGACTGTAAGGCTGAATGCATAAAGTGTGGCAGACTAAGGCTGAATGCATTAAGTGTGGCAGACTGCAAGGCTGAATGCATAAAGTGTGGCAGACTAAGGCTGAATGCATAAAGTGTGGCAGCCTGCCAGGCTGAATGCATAATGTGTGGCAGACTAAGGCTGAATGCATAAAGTGTGGCAGACAGCAAGGCTGAATTCATAAAGTGTGGCAGACTAAGGCTGAATGCATAAAGTGTGGCAGACTAAGGCTGAATGCATAAAGTGTGGCAGCCTGCCAGGCTGAATGCATAATGTGTGGCAGACTAAGGCTGAATGCATAAAGTGTGGCAGACAGCAAGGCTGAATTCATAAAGTGTGGCAGACTAAGGCTGAATGCATAAAGTGTGGCAGACTGTCAGGCTGAATGCATAAAGTGTGGCAGACTAAGGCTGAATGCATAAAGTGTGGCAGCCTGCCAGGCTGAATGCATAATGTGTGGCAGACTAAGGCTGAATGCATAAAGTGTGGCAGACAGCAAGGCTGAATTCATAAAGTGTGGCAGACTAAGGCTGAATGCATAAAGTGTGGCAGACTGTAAGGCTGAATGCATAAAGTGTGGCAGACTGTAAGGCTGAATGCATAAAGTGTGGCAGACTGTAAGGCTGAATGCATAATGTGTGGCAGACTAAGGCTGAATGCATGAAGTGTGGCAGACTGCAAGGCTGAATGCATAAAGTGTGGCAGACTAAGGCTGAATGCATAAAGTGTGGGAGGCTAAGGCTGAATGCATAAAGTGTGGCAGACTGCAAGGCTAAATGCCTAAAGTGTGACAGACTGTAAGGCTGAATGCATAAAGTGTGGCAGACTAAGGCTGAATGCATAAAGTGTGGCAGACTGCCAGGATGAATGCATAAAGTGTGGCAGACTGCAAGGCTGAATGCATAAAGTGTGGCAGACTAAGGCTGAATGCATAAAGTGTGGCAGACTGTAAGGCTGAATGCATAAAGTGTGGCAGACTGCCAGGATGAATGCATAAAGTGTGGCAGACTGCAAGGCTCAATGCATAAAGTGTGGCAGACTAAGGCTGAATGCATAAAGTGTGGCAGACTAAGGCTGAATGCATAAAGTTTGGCAGACTAAGGCTGAATGCATAAAGTGTGGCAGACTGCAAGGCTGAATGCATAAAGTGTGGCAGACTAAGGCTGAATGCATAAAGTGTGGCAGACTGCAAGGCTGAATGCATAAAGTGTGGCAGACTAAGGCTGAATGCATCAAGTGTGGCAGACTGCCAGGCTGAATGCATAATGTGTGGCAGACTGCAAGGCTGAATGCATAAAGTGTGGCAGACTGCCAGGCTGAATGCATAATGTGTGGCAGACTAAGGCTGAATGCATAAAGTGTGGCAGACTGCCAGGCTGAATGCATAATGTGTGGCAGACTGCAAGGCTGAATGCATAAAGTGTGGCAGACTGCCAGGCTGAATGCATAATGTGTGGCAGACTAAGGCTGAATGCATCAAGTGTGGCAGACTGCCAGGCTGAATGCATAATGTGTGGCAGACTGCCAGGCTGAATGCATAAAGTGTGGCAGACTGCCAGACTGAATGCATAATGTGTGGCAGACTAAGGCTGAATGCATAAAGTGTGGCAGACTGCAAGGCTGAATGCATAAGGTGTGGCAGACTAAGGCTGAATGAATAAAGTGTGGCAGACTTCAAGGCTGAATGCATAAAGTGTGGGAGGCTAAGGCTGAATGCATAAAGTGTGGGAGACTGCAAGGCTGAATGCATAAAGTGTGGCAGACTGTAAGGCTGAATGCATAAAGTGTGGCAGACTAAGGCTGAATGCATAAAGTGTGGCAGACTGCCAGGATGAATGCATAAAGTGTGTCAGACTGTAAGGCTGAATGCATAAAGTGTGTCAGACTAATGCCGAATGCATAAATTGTGGCAGACTGTAAAGCTGAATGCCTAAAGTGTGGCAGACTGTAAGGCTGAATGCATAAGGTGTGGTAGACTGAGGCTGAATGCATAAAGTGTGGCGGACTGCAAGACTGAATGCATGAAGTGTGGCAGACTGCAAAGCTGAATGCATAAAGTGTGGCCGAC
The DNA here is from genome assembly GCA_964019135.1 of Arenicola marina. NCBI lineage: Eukaryota > Metazoa > Annelida > Polychaeta > Arenicolidae > Arenicola > Arenicola marina. The sequence goes on along the minus strand of OZ025253.1, from coordinate 416,470 downwards.
TGCAAGGCTGAATGCATAAAGTGTGGCATACTGTAAGGCTGAATGCATAAAGTGTGGCAGACTGCAAGGCTGAATGTATAAAGTGTGGCAGACTGCAAGGCTGAATGCATAAAGTATGGGAGACTAAGGCTGAATGCATAAAGTGTGGCAGACTGTAAGGCTGAATGCATGAAGTGTGGCAGACTACAAGGCTGAATGCATAAAGTGTGGCAGACTGTAAGGCTGAATGCATAAAGTGTGGCAGACTGTAAGGCTGAATGCATAAAGTGTGGCAGACTGCAAGGCTGAATGCATAAAGTGTGGTAGACTAAGGCTGAATGCATAAAGTGTGGCAGACTAAGGCTGAATGCATAAAGTGTGGGAGACTGTAAGGCTGAATGCATAAAGTGTGGCAGGCTGCAAGGCTGAATGCATAAAGTGTGGCAGACTAAGGCTGAATGCATCAAGTGTGGCAGACTAAGGCTGAATGCATGAAGTGTGGCAGACTAAGGCTGAATGCATAAAGTGTGGCAGACTGTAAGACTGAATGCCTAAAGTATGGCAGACTGTAAGGCTGAATGCATAAAGTGTGGCAGACAAAGGCTGAATGCATAAAGTGTGGCAGACTGTAAGGCTGAATGCATACAATGTGGCAGACTAAGGCTGAATGCATAAAGTGTGGCAGACTAAGGCTGAATGCATAAAGTGTGGCAGACTAAGGCTGAATGCATAAAGTGTGGCGTACAGTAAGGCTGAATGCATAAGGTGTGGTAGACTGAGGCTGAATGCATAAAGTGTGGCAGACTGCAAGACTGAATGCATGAAGTGTGGCAGACTGCAAGGCTGAATGCATAAAGTGTGGCCGACTGCAAGGCTGAATGCATAAAGTGTGGCCGACTGCAAGGCTGAATGCATAAAGTGTGGCAGACTGCAAGGCTGAATGCATAAAGTGTGGCAGACTGCAAGGCTGAATGCATAAAGTATGGGAGACCAAAGATGAATGCATAAAGTGTGGCAGACTGTAAGGCTGAATGCATGAAGTGTGGCAGACTAAGGCTGAATGCATAAAGTGTGGTAGACTAAGGCTGAATGCATAAAGTGTGGCAGACTGTAAGGCTGAATGCATAAAGTGTGGCAGACTGTGAGGCTGAATGCATTAAGTGTGGCAGACTAAGGCTGAATGCATAAAGTGTGGCAGACTGCAAGGCTGAATGCATAAAGTGTGGCAGACTGTAAGGCTGAATGCATAAAGTGTGGCAGACTAAGGCTGAATGCATAAAGTGTGGCAGACTGCCAGGATGAATGCATAAAGTGTGTCAGACTGTAAGGCTGAATGCATAAAGTGTGGCAGACTAAGGCTGAATGCATAAAGTGTGGCAGACTGTAAGGCTGAATGCATAAAGTGTGGCAGGCTGCAAGGCTGAATGCATAAAGTGTGGCTGACTAAAGCTGAATGCATAAAGTGTGGCAGACTGTAAGGCTGAATGCATAAAGTGTGTCAGACTAAGGCTGAATGCATGAAGTGTGGCAGACTAAGGCTGAATGCATAAAGTGTGGCAGACTGTAAGGCTGAATGCATAAAGTGTGGCAGACTGTAAGGCTGAATGCATAAAGTGTGGCAGACTAAGGCTGAATCCATAAAGTGTGGCAGACTGTAAGGCTGAATGCATAAAATGTGGCAGACTAAGGCAGAATGCATAAATTGTGGCAGACTGTAAGGCTGAATGCATAAAATGTGGCAGACTAAGGCTGAATGCATAAAGTGTGGCAGACTGTAAGGCTGAATGCATAAAGTGTGGCAGACTAAGGCTGAATGCATAAATTTTGGCAGACTAAGGCTGAATCCATAAAGTGTGGCAGACTGCAAGGCTGAATGCATAAAGTGTGGCAGACTAAGGCTGAATGCATAAAGTGTGGCAGACTGCAAGGCTGAATGCATAAAGTGTGGCAGACTAAGGCTGAATGCATGAAGTGTGGCAGACTGCCAGGCTGAATGCATAATGTGTGGCAGACTGCAAGGCTGAATGCATAAAGTGTGGCAGACTGGCAGGCTGAATGCATAATGTGTGGCGGACTAAGGCTGAATGCATAAAGTGTGGCAGACTGCAAGGCTGAATGCATAAGGTGGGGCAGACTAAGGCTGAATGCATAAAGTGTGGCAGACTGCAAGACTGAATGCATAAAGTGTGGCCGACTGTAAGGCTGAATGCATAAAGTGTGGCAGACTGCAAGGCTGAATGCATAAAGTGTGGCAGACTAAGGCTAAATGCATAAAGTGTGGCAGACTGCAAGGCTGAATGCATAAAGTGTGGCAGACTAAGGCTGAATGCATAAAGTGTGGCAGACTGCCAGGCTGAATGCATAATGTGTGGCAGACTGCAAGGCTGAATGCATAAAGTGTGGCAGACTGCCAGGCCGAATGCATAATGTGTGGCAGACTAAGGCTGAATGCATAAAGTGTGGCAGACTGCAAGGCTGAATGCATAACGTGTGGCAGACTAAGGCTGAATGCATAAAGTGTGGCAGACTTCAAGGCTCAATGCATAAAGTGTGGGAGGCTATGGCTGAATGCATCAAGTGTGGGAGACTGCAAGGCTGAATGCATAAAGTGTGGCAGACTGTAAGGCTGAATGCATAAAGTGTGGCAGACTAAGGCTGAATGCATAAAGTGTAGCAGACTGTAAGGCTGAATGCATAAGGTGTGGCAGACTAAGGCTGAATGCACTGCATAAAGTGCGGCAGACTAAGGCTGAATGCAAAAAGTGTGGCAGATTGGAAGGCTGAATGCATAAAGTGTGGCAGACTGCAAGGCTGAATGCATAAAGTGTGGCCGACTGCAAGGCTGAATGCATAAAGTGTGGCATACTGTAAGGCTGAATGCATAAAGTGTGGCAGACTGCAAGGCTGAATGTATAAAGTGTGGCAGACTGCAAGGCTGAATGCATAAAGTATGGGAGACTAAGGCCGAATGCATCAAGTGTGGCAGACTGTCAGGCTGAATGCATAAAGTTTGGCAGACTAAGGCTGAATGCATAAAGTGTGGCAGACTGCCAGGATGAATGCATAAAGTGTGTCAGACTGTAAGGCTGAATGCATAAAGTGCGGCAGACTAAGGCTGAATGCATAAAGTGTGGCAGACTGTGACGCTGAATGCATAAAGTGTGTCAGGCTGCAAGGCTGAATGCATAAAGTGTGGCAGACTAAGGCTGAATGCATAAAGTGTGGCAGACTAAGGCTGAATGCATAAAGTGTGGCAGACTGCAAGGCTGAATGCATGAAGTGTGGCAGACTGCAAGGCTGAATGCCTAAAGTGTGGCAGACTGTAAGCCTGAATGCCTAAAGTGTGGCAGACTATAAGGCTGAATGCATAAAGTGTGGCAGACTATGGCTGAATGCATAAAGTGTGGCAGACTGTAAGGCTGAACGCATAAAATGTGGCAGACTAAGGCTGAATGCATAAAGTGTGGCGTACAGTAAGGCTGAATGCATAAAGTGTGGCTGACTGCCAGGATGAATGCATAAAGTGTGTCAGACTGTAAGGCTGAATGCATAAAGTGTGGCAGACTAAGGCTGAATGCATCAAGTGTGGCAGACTGTAAAGCTGAATGCCTAAAGTGTGGCAGACTGTAAGGCTGAATGCATAAGGTGTGGTAGACTGAGGCTGAATGCATAAAGTGTGGCAGACTGCAGGACTGAATGCATGAAGTGTGGCAGACTGCAAGGCTGAATGCATAAAGTGTGGCCGACTGCAAGGCTGAATGCATAAAGTGTGGCCGACTGCAAGGCTGAATGCATAAAGTGTGGCAGACTGCAAGGCTGAATGCATGAAGTGTGGCAGACTAAGGCTGAATGCATAAAGTGTGGTAGACTGAGGCTGAATGCATAAAGTGTGGCACACTGTAAGACTGAATGCACAAAGTGTGGCAGACTGTAAGGCTGAATGCATAAAGTGTGGCAGACTAAGGCTGAATGCATAAAGTGTGGCACACTGTAAGACTGAATGCACAAAGTGTGGCAGACTGTAAGGCTGAATGCATAAAGTGTGGCAGACTAAGGCTGAATGCATAAAGTGTGGCAGACTGCAAGGCTGAATGCATAAAGTGTGGCAGACTAAGGCTGAATGCATAAAGTGTGGCAGACTGCCAGGCTGAATGCATAATGTGTGGCAGACTGCAAGGCTGAATGCATAAAGTGTGGCAGACTGCCAGGCCGAATGCATAACGTGTGGCAGACTAAGGCTGAATGCATAAAGTGTGGCAGACTGCAAGGCTGAATGCATAACGTGTGGCAGACTGCAAGGCTGAATGCATGAAGTGTGGTAGACTGAGGCTGAATGCATAAAGTGTGGCAGACTGTAAGACTGAATGCATAAAGTGTGGCAGACTGTAAGGCTGAATGCATAAAGTGTGGCAGACTAAGGCTGAATGCATAAAGTGTGGCAGACTGCAAGGCTGAATGCATAAAGTGTGGCATACTGTAAGGCTGAATGCATAAAGTGTGGTAGACTGAGGCTGAATGCATAAAGTGTGGCAGACTGTAAGACTGAATGCATAAAGTGTGGCAGACTGTAAGGCTGAATGCATAAAGTGTGGCAGACTAAGGCTGAATGCATAAAGTGTGGCAGACTGCAAGGCTGAATGCATAAAGTGTGGCAGACTGTAAGGCTGAATGCATAAAGTGTGGCAGACTAAGGCTGAATGCATGAAGTGTGGTAGACTGTAAGGCTGAATGCATAAAGTGTGTCAGACTGTAAGGCTGAATGCATAAAGTGTGGCAGACTGTAAGGCTGAATGCATAAAGTGTGGCAGACTACGGTTGAATGCATAAAGTGTGTCAGACTGTAAGGCTGAATGCATAAAGTGTGTCAGACTGTAAGGCTGAATGCATAAAGTGTGGCAGACTACGGTTGAATGCATAAAGTGTGGCAGACTGTAAGGCTGAATGCATAAAGTGTGGCAGGCTGCAAGGCTGAATGCATAAAGTGTGGCTGACTAAGGCTGAATGCATAAAGTGTGTCAGACTGTAAGGCTGAATGCATAAAGTGTGTCAGACTGTAAGGCTGAATGCATAAAGTGTGGCAGACTACGGTTGAATGCATAAAGTGTGGCAGACTGTAAGGCTGAATGCATAAAGTGTGGCAGGCCGCAAGGCTGAATGCATAAAGTGTGGCTGACTAAGGCTGAATGCATAAATTGTGGCAGACTAAGGCTGAATGCATAAAGTGTGGCAGACTAAGGCTGAATGCATAAAGTTTGGCAGACTGCCAGGATGAATGCATAAAGTGTGGCAGACTGTGAGGCTGAATGCATGAAGTGTGGCAGACTAAGGCTGAATGCATAAAGTGTGGAAGACTGCCAGGATGAATGCATAAAGTGTGGCTGACTAAGGCTGAATGCATAAAGTGTGGCAGGCTGCAAGGCTGAATGCATAAAGTGTGGCTGACTAAGGCTGAATGCATAAAGTGTGTCAGACTGTAAGGCTGAATGCATAAAGTGTGTCAGACTGTAAGGCTGAATGCATAAAGTGTGGCAGACTACGGTTGAATGCATAAAGTGTGGCAGACTGTAAGGCTGAATGCATAAAGTGTGGCAGGCTGCAAGGCTGAATGCATAAAGTGTGGCTGACTAAGGCTGAATGCATAAAGTGTGGCAGACTAAGGCTGAATGCATAAAGTGTGGCAGACTAAGGCTGAATGCATAAAGTGTGGCAGACTGCCAGGATGAATGCATAAAGTGTGGCAGACTGTGAGGCTGAATGCATGAAGTGTGGCAGACTAAGGCTGAATGCATAAAGTGTGGCAGACTGTAAGGCTGAATGCATAAAGTGTGGCAGACTAAGGCTGAATCCATAAAGTGTGGCAGACTGTAAGGCTGAATGCATAAAATGTGGCAGACTAAGGCTGAATGCATAAAGTGTGGCAGACTGCCAGGCTGAATGCATAAAGTGTGGCAGACTGTAAGGCTGAATGCATGAAGTGTGGCAGACTAAGGCTGAATGCATAAAGTGTGGCAGACTGTAAGGCTGAATGCATAAAGTGTGGCAGACTGTAAGGCTGAATGCATAAAGTGTGGCAGACTAAGGCTGAATCCATAAAGTGTGGCAGACTGTAAGGCTGAATGCATAAAATGTGGCAGACTAAGGCTGAATTCATAAAGTGTGGCAGACTAAGGCTGAATGCATAAAGTGTGGCAGACTAAGGCTGAATGCATAAAGTGTGGCAGACTGCAAGGCTGAATGCATAAAGTGTGGCAGACTGCAGAACTGAATGCATAAAGTGTGGCAGACTAAGGCTGAATTCATAAAGTGTGGCAGACTAAGGCTGAATGCATAAAGTGTGGCAGACTAAGGCTGAATGCATAAAGTGTGGCAGACTGTAAGGCTGAATGCATAAAGTGTGGCAGACTAAGGCTGAATGCATAAAGTGTGGCAGACTGCCAGGCTGAATGCATAATGTGAGGCAGACTGCAAGGCTGAATGCATAAAGTGTGGCAGACTGGCAGGCTGAATGCATAATGTGTGGCGGACTAAGGCTGAATGCATAAAGTGTGGCAGACTGCAAGGCTGAATGCATAAGGCGTGGCAGACTAAGGCTGAATGCATAAAGTGTGGCAGACTTCAAGGCTGAATGCATAAAGTGTGGCAGACTTCAAGGCTGAATGCATAAAGTGTGGGAGGCTAAGGCTGAATGCATAAAGTGTGGGAGACTGCAAGGCTGAATGCATAAAGTGTGGCAGACTAAGGCTGAATGCATAAAGTGTGGCAGACTAAGGCTGAATGCATAAAGTGTGGCAGACTAAGGCTGAATGCATAAAGTGTGGCAGACTGTAAGGCTGAATGCATCAAGTGTGGCAGACTAAGGCTGAATGCATAAAGTGTGTCAGACTAAGGCTGAATGCCTAAAGTGTGGCAGACTGTAAGACTGAATGCCTAAAATGTGGCAGACTGTAAGACTGAATGCCTAAAGTGTGGCAGACTGCAAGACTGAATGCCTAAAGTGTGGCAGACTAAGGCTGAATGCATAAAGTGTGGCAGATTGTAAGGCTGAATGCATAAAGTGTGGCAGACTGCAAGGCTGAATGCATAAAGTGTGGTAGACTAAGGCTGAATGCATAAAGTGTGGCAGACTAAGGCTGAATGCATAAAGTGTGGCAGACTAAGGCTGAATGCATAAAGTGTGGCAGACTGCAAGGCTGAATGCATAAAGTGTGGCAGACTGCAAGATTGAATGCATAAAGTGTAGCAGACTGCAGAACTGAATGCATAAATTGTGGAAGACTAAGGCTGAATGCATAAAGTGTGGCAGACTGTAAGGCTGAATGCATGAAGTGTGGTCTCACTTGTGGCGGTATGTGAGTTAGGGTTAAGGTCTCACCTGTGGCGGTATGTGAGTTAGGGTTAAGGTCTCACCTGTGGCGGTATGTGAGTTAGGGTTAAGGTCTCACCTGTGGCGGTATGTGAGTTAGGGTTAAGGTCTCACCTGTGGCGGTATGTGAGTTAGGGTTAAGGTCTCACCTGTGGCGGTATGTGAGTTAGGGTTAAGGTCTCACCTGTGGCGGTATGTGAGTTGCGGTTAAGGTCTCACCTGTGGCGGTATCCTGCTCTGAGTGAGGACTTGGGCCGCCTGGGTCCCGGTCGACTTTTCCTGAGGCTTCAAGGCACGTACTTTTGACACCTAACAATCACCAAAAAATACTAAAAAATCCAGACACAGTCTCTATGTACTGTTAACATTGTAGAAATAATCTAAACACATTCTAGCAAAAATCTCATAATATCATTGCAACAACAACTGAGGCTTCCGAATGAGTCCCTAAATGGAAGTGTTGCGAAGACGTTTGGGGAGGCGCACCTGTTTCACCTGCGCGGTCTGCACGCCCTTGGCTGACGTTGTCTGAGCAACCAAGGTGGATCCCTGAAGTTGCACCTGTTGCAAAGTTGAAGCCATGGCCAGCTGTGGCCGTGCCGTCTGGGGCAGAATGTTGGCCACACCTGAAAGCCGACAACAGAAGTTTGCTATCAACTACTACAGAACAAAGAACACTGGTTTCGCCACCTGATGTACCCTCAAAACAAAAGTCTTTACATGAAGCGTCTCTAGCTCCGCCACCTGATGTACCCTCAAAACAAATGTCTTTACATTAAGCGTCTCTGGCTCCGCCACCTGATGTACCATCAAAACAAAGGTCTTTACATGAAGCGTCTCTGGCTCCGCCACCTGATGTACCATCAAAACAAGTCTTTACATGAAGCGTCTCTGGCTCCGCCACCTGATGTACCATCAAAACAAGTCTTTACATGAAGCGTCTCTGGCTCCGCCACCTGATGTACCATCAACACAAAGGTCTTTACATGAAGCGTCTCTGGCTCCGCCACCTGATGTACCATCAACACAAAGGTCTTTACATGAAGCGTCTCTGGCTCCGCCACCTGATGTACCATCAAAACAAAGGTCTTTACATGAAGCGTCTCTGGCTCCGCCCCCTGATGTACCATCAAAACAAAGGTCTTTACATGAAGCGTCTCTGGCTCCGCCACCTGATGTACCCTCAAAGCAAGTCTTCACATGAAGCGTCTCTGGCTCCGCCACCTGATATACCCTCAAAACAAGTCTTTACATGAAGCGTCTCTGGCTCCGCCACCTGATGTACCATCAAAACAAAGGTCTTTACATGAAGCGTCTCTGGCTCCGCCACCTGATGTACCATCAAAACAAAGGTCTTTACATGAAGCGTCTCTGGCTCCGCCACCTGATGTACCATCAAAACAAAGGTCTTTACATGAAGCGTCTCTGGCTCCGCCACCTGATGTACCCTGAAAACAAGTTTTACATGAAGCGTCTCTGGCTCCGCCACCTGATGTACCATCAAAACAAAGGTCTTTACATGAAGCGTCTCTGGCTCCGCCACCTGATGTACCATCAACACAAAGGTCTTTACATGAAGCGTCTCTGGCTCCGCCACCTGATGTACCCTCAAAACAAGTCTTTACATGAAGCGTCTCTGGCTCCGCCACCTGATGTACCATCAACATAAAGGTCTTTACATGAAGCGTCTCTGGCTCCGCCACCTGATGTACCATCAACACAAAGGTCTTTACATGAAGCGTCTCTGGCTCCGCCACCTGATGTACCATCAAAACAAAGGTCTTTACATGAAGCGTCTCTGGCTCCGCCACCTGATGTACCCTGAAAACAAGTCTTTACATGAAGCGTCTCTGGCTCCGCCACCTGATGTACCATCAAAACAAAGGTCTTTACATGAAGCGTCTCTGGCTCCGCCACCTGATGTACCCTCAAAACAAGTCTTTACATGAAGCGTCTCTGGCTCCGCCACCTGATGTACCATCAAAACAAAGGTCTTTACATGAAGCGTCTCTGGCTCCGCCCCCTGATGTACCATCAAAACAAAGGTCTTTACATGAAGCGTCTCTGGCTCCGCCACCTGATGTACCCTCAAAACAAGTCTTTACATGAAGCGTCTCTGGCTCCGCCACCTGATGTACCATCAACACAAAGGTCTTTACATGAAGCGTCTCTGGCTCCGCCACCTGATGTACCATCAACACAAAGGTCTTTACATGAAGCGTCTCTGGCTCCGCCACCTGATGTACCATCAAAACAAAGGTCTTTACATGAAGCGTCTCTGGCTCCGCCCCCTGATGTACCATCAAAACAAAGGTCTTTACATGAAGCGTCTCTGGCTCCGCCACCTGATGTACCCTCAAAACAAGTCTTCACATGAAGCGTCTCTGGCTCCGCCACCTGATATACCCTCAAAACAAGTCTTTACATGAAGCGTCTCTGGCTCCGCCACCTGATGTACCATCAAAACAAAGGTCTTTACATGAAGCGTCTCTGGCTCCGCCACCTGATGTACCATCAAAACAAAGGTCTTTACATGAAGCGTCTCTGGCTCCGCCACCTGATGTACCATCAAAACAAAGGTCTTTACATGAAGCGTCTCTGGCTCCGCCACCTGATGTACCCTCAAAACAAGTTTTACATGAAGCGTCTCTGGCTCCGCCACCTGATGTACCATCAAAACAAAGGTCTTTACATGAAGCGTCTCTGGCTCCGCCACCTGATGTACCATCAACACAAAGGTCTTTACATGAAGCGTCTCTGGCTCCGCCACCTGATGTACCCTCAAAACAAGTCTTTACATGAAGCGTCTCTGGCTCCGCCACCTGATGTACCATCAACATAAAGGTCTTTACATGAAGCGTCTCTGGCTCCGCCACCTGATGTACCATCAAAACAAAGGTCTTTACATGAAGCGTCTCTGGCTCCGCCACCTGATGTACCATCAAAACAAAGGTCTTTACATGAAGCGTCTCTGGCTCCGCCACCTGATGTACCCTGAAAACAAGTCTTTACATGAAGCGTCTCTGGCTCCGCCACCTGATGTACCATCAAAACAAAGGTCTTTACATGAAGCGTCTCTGGCTCCGCCACCTGATGTACCCTCAAAACAAGTCTTTACATGAAGCGTCTCTGGCTCCGCCACCTGATGTACCATCAAAACAAAGGTCTTTACATGAAGCGTCTCTGGCTCCGCCCCCTGATGTACCATCAAAACAAAGGTCTTTACATGAAGCGTCTCTGGCTCCGCCACCTGATGTACCCTCAAAACAAGTCTTCACATGAAGCGTCTCTGGCTCCGCCACCTGATATACCCTCAAAACAAGTCTTTACATGAAGCGTCTCTGGCTCCGCCACCTGATGTACCATCAACACAAAGGTCTTTACATGAAGCGTCTCTGGCTCCGCCACCTGATGTACCATCAAAACAAAGGTCTTTACATGAAGCGTCTCTGGCTCCGCCACCTGATGTACCATCAAAACAAAGGTCTTTACATGAAGCGTCTCTGGCTCCGCCACCTGATGTACCCTCAAAACAAGTTTTACATGAAGCGTCTCTGGCTCCGCCACCTGATGTACCATCAAAACAAAGGTCTTTACATGAAGCGTCTCTGGCTCCGCCACCTGATGTACCATCAAAACAAGTCTTTACATTAAGCGTCTCTGGCTCCGCCACCTGATGTACCATCAAAACAAGTCTTTACATGAAGCGTCTCTGGCTCCGCCACCTGATGTACCATCAACACAAAGGTCTTTACATGAAGCGTCTCTGGCTCCGCCACCTGATGTACCATCAAAGCAAAAGTCTTTACATGAAACGTCTCAGGTTTTCATACCTTTAACTGCGGATGACGTCACGACCGTTTTGACCTGGGTGCCCGTGCTCTTCATCTGGACGCCTCCGCCCGTGTCGCCCGCCGGCTTCATGGCCTTCGCACTGTGGACCATTGTCTGCACATTACCCATAATGCCTTGCTGGTGGTGGATGGGCCCGGCGGACCGAATGTAGAGCGGCTGGGTGCCTATGATGGCGGTGGCTGACTGCGAGGCCAACATCTGTTGATGGGCGATGGGGATGTTCTGCTGCAGATGCGCCATCTAACAGTGGAAAGAAAGAAACGGTTCTAAGACAGAATATATCGGGAGGAAAGAAATTGTAGCCTTTTTTAGGCCACTCTAATGTAGCTGTTTTAGGCCACTTTAATTTAGCTGTTTTAGGCCACTCTAATGTAGCTGTCTTAGGCCACTCTAAAAACACAAACGAGTCTATCCTATCCACAATACTCGGACAGAAGATTTACCACAAACGAGTCTATCCTCTCCATAATACTCGGACAAAGATTTACCACAAACGAGTCTATCCTCTCCATAATACTCGGACAAAGAGATTTATCACAAACGAGTCTATCCACTCCATAATACTCGGACAAAAGATTTACCACAAACGAGTCTATCAACTCCATAATACTCGGACAAAGAGATTTACCACAAAAGAGTCTATCCACTCCATAATACTCGGACAAAGAGATTTACCACAAACAAGTCTATCCACTCCATAATACTCGGACAAAGAGATTTACCACAAACAAGTCTATCCTATCCACAATACTCGGACAAAGTGATTTACCACAAACGAGTCTATCCTCTCCATAATACTCGGACAAAGAGATTTACCACAAACAAGCCTATCCTATCCACAATACTCGGACAAAGAGATTTACCACAAACGAGTCTATCCTCTCCATAATACTCGGACAAAGAGATTTACCACAAACGCGTCTATCCACTCCATCATACTCGGACAAAGATATTTACCACAAACGAGTCTATCCACTCCATAATACTCGGAGAGCGAGATTTACCACAAACGAGTCTATCCTCTCCATAATGCTCGGAGAGCGAGATTTATCCCTCGCTGACTGTTGCACTCTAAGCTTGAAATCATACTCAAAGGCGGTCAGAACAGAATGTATGGTTGGTTGGTTGGTTATTCAGGACGCATTAACCACTTTTGCTCATATCGCGTCAATGGGAGAAGGAAGGGAGGGTGGAGCCATGTCCCCGGGGGTAACCCCCTACTCTTTACGAAGAAAGACATGGGATCTTTATCCTGCGACCACACAGACATGGCCACAGCAGGGGTCGAACCACCGACCCACGCGCCGTAAGGCTCTCAGGTGACCAGAGCACTCAAAGCGAGCGCTCTAGCCCACTGAGCTGTCGCGCCGGCCCCTCAGAATGTATGGTGAATATGGTGTAAAACAAGAATCTGCCATTGCCGCTGCCATCCCGCGTGTACCTGCAGCTGGTTGAACATGGCGGGGCTGATGATCTGGCCCTGGGTCGTCACAAATGTAGGATGGGTGGAGAAGCGTATCTGCGTCGGGCTTCCCAGCATCTGATTGCCCTGGGCTATGGTGACCGAGGGAGACTTGGGCTGCGTCACGATCTGCTGGGTGCCCGCATTCGACAACACACCTGATGTAAACAAATGACACTGCAGTGGTTGCCTGGCGAGAAACGTGTCAAGGATACTGTTTCACTTGCCTGTCAATAAACGTTTTCTATTCTAACATTTTGGCAGACAATTAGAGGTAAGCGTAGATGTATGCATGCAACGCAATATATGTAACCGAAAAAAATTAACTGGGAACGCCTCAAGTTATTGCTTCAACGTCACGGTTAATATATAATCTCTCACAAATATTCTAAGCACAAACATCAACTCAAAGAGGGTCGAAAAAATCAAAATATTACCATCTCCGTCAGGTGTTTTCTTACCATCTCCAGACAGGTAGTCTTACAACCTGCAGACAAGTGGTCTTACAACCTGCAGACAGGTGGTCTTACAACCTGCAGACATGTAGTCTTACAACCTGCAGACAGGGAGTCTTACAACCTGCAGACAGGTGGTCTTACAACCTGCAGACAGGTAGTCTTAAAACCTGCAGACAGGTGGTCTTACAACCTGCAGACAGGTAGTCTTACAACCTGCAGACAGGTGGTCTTACAACCTGCAGACATGTAGTCTTACAACCTTCAGACAAGTGGTCTTACAACCTGCAGACAGGTGGTCTTACAACCTGCAGACAGGGGGTCTTACCATCAGCAGACAGGTGGTCTTACCATCAGCAGACAGGTGGTCTTACAACCTGCAGACAGGTGGTCTTACCATCGGCAGACAGGTGGTCTTACAACCTGCAGACAGGTGGTCTTACCATCAGCAGACAGGTGGTCTTACCATCTGCAGACAGGTGGTCTTCCCATCTGCAGACAGGTTGTCTTACCATCAGCAGACAGGTGGTCTTACCATCGGCAGACAGGTGGTCTTACCATCTGCAGACAGGTGGTCTTCCCATCTGCAGACAGGTGGTCTTACCATCAGCAGACAGGTGGTCTTACCATCGGCAGACAGGTGGTCTTCCCATCTGCAGACAGGTGGTCTTACCATCAGCAGACAGGTGGTCTTACCATCGGCAGACAGGTGGTCTTACAACCTGCAGACAGGTGGTCTTCCCATCTGCAGACAGGTGGTCTTCCCATCTGCAGACAGGGGGTCTTACCATCTGCAGACAGGGGGTCTTACTATCAGCAGACAGAGGGTCTTCCCATCTGCAGACAGGTGGTCTTCCCATCTGCAGACAGGTGGTTTTCCCATCTGCAGACAGGTGGTCTTCCCATCTGCAGACAGGTGGTCTTACCATCAGCAGACAGGTGGTCTTCCCATCTGCAGACAGATGGTCTTCCCATCTGCAGACAGGTGGTCTTCCCATCTGCAGACAGATGGTCTTCCCATCTGCAGACAGGTGGTCTTACAACCTGCAGACAGGTGGTCTTCCCATCTGCAGACAGGTGGTCTTACAACCTGCAGACAGGTGGTCTTCCCATCTGCAGACAGGGGGTCTTCCCATCTGTAGACAGGTGGTCTCCCCATCTGCAGACAGGGGTCTTACCCTCAGCAGACAGGGGGTCTTCCCATCTGCAGACAGGTGGTCTTCCCATCTGCAGACAGGTGGTCTTCCCATCTGCAGACAGGTGGTCTTACAACCTGAAGACAGGTGGTCTTACCATCAGCAGACAGGGAGTCTTACCATCTGCAGACAGGTGGTCTTCCCATCTGCAGACAGGGGGTCTTACCATCAGCAGACAGGTGGTCTTACCATCTGCAGACAGGAGGTCTTACCATCAGCAGACAGGTGGTCTTCCCATCTGCAGACAGGGGGTCTTACCATCAGCAGACAGGTGGTCTTCCCATCTGCAGACAGGGGGTCTTACCATCTGCAGACAGTTGGTCTTCCCATCTGTAGACAGGTGGTCTTCCCATCTGCAGACAGGTGGTCTTACAACCTACAGACAGGTAGTCTTGCCATCTGCAGACAGGTGGTCTTCCCATCTGCAGACAGGGGCTCTTACAATCTGCAGACAGGTGGTCTTACCATCTGCAGACAGGTGGTCTTCCCATCTGCAGACAGATGGTCTTCCCATCTGCAGACAGGTGGTCTTACAACCTGCAGACAGGTGGTCTTCCCATCTGCAGACAGGTGGTCTTACAACCTGCAGACAGGTGGTCTTCCCATCTGCAGACAGGGGGTCTTCCCATCTGTAGACAGGTGGTCTCCCCATCTGCAGACAGGGGTCTTACCCTCAGCAGACAGGGGGTCTTCCCATCTGCAGACAGGTGGTCTTCCCATCTGCAGACATGTGGTCTTCCCATCTGCAGACAGGTGGTCTTACAACCTGAAGACAGGTGGTCTTACCATCAGCAGACAGGGAGTCTTACCATCTGCAGACAGGTGGTCTTCCCATCTGCAGACAGGGGGTCTTACCATCAGCAGACAGGTGGTCTTACCATCTGCAGACAGGAGGTCTTACCATCAGCAGACAGGTGGTCTTCCCATCTGCAGACAGGGGGTCTTACCATCAGCAGACAGGTGGTCTTCCCATCTGCAGACAGGGGGTCTTACCATCTGCAGACAGTTGGTCTTCCCATCTGTAGACAGGTGGTCTTCCCATCTGCAGACAGGTGGTCTTACAACCTACAGACAGGTAGTCTTGCCATCTGCAGACAGGTGGTCTTCCCATCTGCAGACAGGGGCTCTTACAATCTGCAGACAGGTGGTCTTACCATCTGCAGACAGGTGTTCATACCACTCCGTAAGATACACTAATTGTCAATGCATTACGCATGCCACACAAACGGTATTCACTACGTGCTACATACTGTACTGATCCCCTGTCAGTACAGTGTGTATTCCGCATTTACCAGTTACATTGTATTTACTATCCGCCAAACACTGTATTGAGCGACTACCAGATACAGTAGGTCAGACACAGAGACCCATACCTATTTGTCCAATGACAAGAGGCTGTCCAGAAGCTGCCGCCCGTTGGAGGACTTTTGTGCCGTAGACAGTCTGCTGTTGTTGTAGCAGAGTCTTAGCCCCAACCATGCCGCCACCTTTAGCAGCCTGGTTCCCTGCCATCACCACATCTGACGGCGCCACCGTCTTCAGCGTCACGGTGCCCTGGTTGGGAGGAATAATAGTAACAGAGAGAAAAATCAGTGTCAATATTGTATTAGCGGTGATATAACTGTCTATACTGTACTGGCGGTGATACAACTGTCTATACTGTACTGGCGGTGATACAACTGTCTATACTGTACTGGCGGTGATACAACTGTCTATACTGTACTGGCGGTTATACAGGTGTTTATACTGTACTGGCGGTGATACAACTGTCTATACTGTACTGGCGGTTATACAACTGTCTATACTGTACTGGCGGTGATACAACTGTCTATACTGTACTGGCGGTTATACAGGTGTTTATACTGTACGGGCGGTGATACAAGTGTCTATACTGTACTGGCGGTTATACAACTGTCTATACTGTACTGGCGGTGATACAAGTGTCTATACTGTACTGGCGGTTATACAACTGTCTATACTGTACTGGCGGTGATACAAGTGTCTATACTGTACTGGCGGTTATACAACTGCCTATACTGTACTGGCGGTGATACAACTGTCTATACTGTACGTGTTTGGCTGGACAAAGCACCAGACACTGAGGAGTTAATTAGAGGAGTGACAATGTGTTCGACTGAACAAAGCACCAGACACCGAGGAGTTAATGAGAGGACTAACGATGTGTTTGACAGAACAAAGCACCAGACACTGAGGAGTTAATGAGAAGACTAACGATGTGTTTGACAGAACAAAGCACCAGACACTGACGAGTTAATGAGAGGACTAACGATGCGTTTGACAGAACAAAGCACCAGACACTGAGGAGTTAATGAGAGGACTAACGATGTGTTTGACAGAATAAAGCACCAGACACTGAGGAGTTAATGAGAGGACTAACGATGTATTTGACAGAACAAAGCACCAGACACTGAGGAGTTAATGAGAGGACTAACAATGTGTTTGACAGAATAAAGCACCAGACACTGAGGAGTTAATGAGAGGACTAACAATGTGTTTGACAGAACAAAGCACCAGACACTGACGAGTTAATGAGAGGACTAACGATGCGTTTGACAGAACAAAGCACCAGACACTGAGGAGTTAATGAGAGGACTAACAATGTGTTTGACAGAATAAAGCACCAGACACTGAGGAGTTAATGAGAAGACTAACGATGTGTTTGACAAAACAAAGCACCAGACACTGAGGAGTTAATGAGAAGACTAACGATGTGTTTGACAGAATAAAGCACCAGACACTGAGGAGGTAATGAGAGGACTGACCGGAGCTCCCGGTGTGGCTGCCATGACACTCGGACTCTTCGGTCCTCCGGAAGACGGGCGTCCCTGCCCCCCTGATGGAGGACGTGCCTGTCCCCCCGAGGGCGGCCGGCCATGGACCGTACCCAGGCTCACCTGTTGGGGTAGGGCCTGGGCCTGAGCCTGCATTGCTGCAACAAAAACCTGGCAAGTCATCGTTCGGTGACAGATTTAGACATTTTATGAAATGGATCTTGGGCAGTTTATGAGAGACAGATGTTGTGCAACTGCTGAGCTGTTGTGTATTAGCTTTTGATAGCTGAGCTTATAATAAGACTGACCCTGTACACTTTGGAGGTAGAGCTGCTGTTGAATCAACTGTTGTTGGACAAAGGGATGGCCATGAATGACTTGGATACCCTGCGGCAGGGACGACCTGACGACCGCCCCAGCCGGGGTGTTGGGGTGCTGCATCGACGTCGGGTTGTGATGGGCCGACGCTACAATCTGAGTCATGGCCTGTGGGACGGCTAAGTGTGACGTCATCTGGCCGTGGGAGAGGGCAGCCGACGTGGAAACGGCCGTCGGCGTTGCCATGGTAGCCATGGCTGGTCCCACGGTAGTTGCTATTACGAAAGTCTGTGCTCCTGTGCTATGCGATGCATAGGCAACAGGGACACCAACCGTGTTCCCTGTGGTGGAGGAAGCTATGCCCAGGGCAGCGGCGCCGAGGGATGCAGCCCCCGGCGCTGGGGTTCCTGTGCTGCCGGCCACTGGCGGGGTGCACGGCCCACCAGACATGGGGCGTCGCGGGGGGTCGGACATCTGGAAAACATAATTAACCGGTAAAAACAAACGGGAAAAAAAGAGACACACTGTTGTAATGTTTAAACACTGGGAAAGTAGACAGGGTTTCTTGACCGAGGAGACTCACATTAAGACTGCTAGGCAGTCGCTAGCATGTGAACCACCTCAAAATACAACAACTAAACAAATTTAACACAAGCCAGTTACGCTAAAACGTAAAACCTAAGACAATTGGCTGTATGATTCACAGATTCACAATTGCTCTCGTTAATTTGGCAGTCAATGCAACAGAAGCAGTGAACAAAATACAAAACTCCATCGGTCGTGAAATGCAATGAAACGTTGGTATCATACCTCCCTAGGTCCAAGCTAGGTTTGGACCTCAAAATATAAGAATTATCATATAATAGAATTTTGTAAAATATATAAGCATTTTTTTATGAATATAACAATATATCCATAAATAGCATTATCAGGTTTTTTTGTGTAATTTGGCAGTAACCACACAGGTTTATTCATAAGCTCTTGCACTGGACACATAAAGAAAACCGCACCTACAACTTGCTCCAGTGATATACATAGTAACTAGATATCAGGAGTTTGTCTAACCAATGGATGGATGTCTTAAATCTCCCCAGACTTCATGAGAACAACCTCATCCAGAATGAAGGCCGTATTCTGCGTCCATCTTAGTTGATGGCTTTTCCTTTAGCCAGTTTTGGAGAAGTTGTCGTCATACAACTAGGGCTTTATCCATTGATCCATTGTGCAGATAGAAGCTCTTTTTGAGAAAATCCCGTGAACATGAGGAAGACTGTGACAAGTCTGATCTCGATGTCACTTTCTTTCCAGGTTTATTCTAAAGACTATGAGTCCTATTTTACTAAACATGGCTATGGGAGGTATACACTTAACCATTCTGCTGTCAAAAGTATCACTTTTAGATCACGAAAAGACAATGTTTCTTCATTCTTTGTAAATTTTGTGTTTGAGCATTAGGTCTGTTATCTGGTCTTTTTCGCTGTGCATGGAACACTATTACATGTTAAAGCCCCTTTATTATGCGACTCCCTCGCTAATGCGACTTGCGACCAACATTTCGGCTCGTTATACGACCGGCACACAATTTAATCCTGTTGTTAACTCGCTACATGGTGGCGCGGCGTGGCAGTCGACCCCATGGGCTAAACAAACAACACGTTGACCTAATCTGACTGGTTGTTAAGAAGCCGACGTTTAATAGCACATCATTGCTGGAAGATGGAAGCGAAATGAGCAGCGTGTCAATGCAATTTAACGGCACACACCCGGAAAAAAAACATAATCAAATGTTAGACTGAATGCTGATGCTATCATGGATAAGTGGGAAAGAGGATCCAGAGCTGCATCAAAGCTTAGGAAAATAGTGTAGGATAAGCTTTACAGAGTGATGTTCAACTGGTTCAGCACAGTACAGTCCAAGAACATTCCTCTGACAGGAAAACTCTTATATATTGATCTTCTCTCTGGACCTAGACTTAAATGATTTATCCGCTTATAAGGGGTGGCTGAACACCTTCCAGCGACGCCACAATATAAAAGCA
This sequence comes from Arenicola marina, assembly GCA_964019135.1. Lineage (NCBI taxonomy): Eukaryota > Metazoa > Annelida > Polychaeta > Arenicolidae > Arenicola > Arenicola marina. The sequence goes on along the minus strand of OZ025253.1, from coordinate 397,011 downwards.
ACAGTGCTGAGTTGGCCGAAGTTAACTCGAAGATGATTGTTGATTGGTATTTGCGATACTTGAGCAAAAACTGCCCATCTTAGGGCATCCCTCGATTATACGACTCCCTCCATTATGCGGTCTTTTCGGGGTGGCAGAACAGAAGTCGTATAACGCAGGGACCACTGTATATCGTTTTGTGCAGCTATATTTTTTTAATATTTTTAATCATATTGCTAGGCCTTCTGCAATGGACCCACCCCTTGACGCCTGGCTGTTGCACAGATTGGTGCTGGTTCCCCGGCTCTGTTTTTGCGTAACATATACGTCGCAGATAGTCCGGATGCCAGTGTCTGCAGAGATCTCATTCTGAACACATGCTTTGGTTGTTTGTCCCCCAAATAAGTAAACCGGAAGTCTTGGCGAATGAGACTTTATAGCCCTATTGAGAGAATGATTACTATAGCAACAGCTTTAGAGCTAACTCTTTGAAAAAAAATACACATATTGTCTTAGGGGTTTCTCGCTGTGCCAATCCGGATCTGAAAGTGGTCAAATTTGGATATGAGCAGTCAAATCTAGATGAAGGGTCAATCTGGATTTAAGAGTTCAAATCTGGATCTAAGGTGTCAAATTTGGATCTGACGGTCAAATTTGGATCTGACGGTCAAAGCTGGATCTAAGGGGTCAAATCTGGATCTGAGGGTCAAAGCTCGATCTTAGGGGTCGATCTGGATCTCAATGGGTCAATCTGTATCTGATAGGCCTAATCCAGATCTGAGGGGTCAATCTCGATCTGAAGGGTCAAACATAGCATTTTTGTCATCATCCTTCATGCTGTAAGTGACAGTCTTGTTTCTATGTCATTAGTCTAGTAGAATGAGATCACTGCATGCAGCATCCAGGCTTTGGGTCCGATATGCTGGCCTTTTAAATTTGTGAAAGCTACAACTGATAATCAGGTATCAACTGGGCTCGCGTTAGCATTCGCCAATAGCCATTTGGCAAGAAAATTCTGGATTTGGCGATGATAACAACTTCCTGGACACTCGCCAAAATGGTGAATATAAAATTTCAACTACAAACACATTTTTATTCATGTCTTTTTCAACAAATATATTTGGCTAATTTCGGCTAATGTTTTTCCACAGAATTAGCCAAATTGGCTATCAAAAAAAATATCCTAGCGCGAGCCCAGATCAAGAATATGAAAAGGAAAAGATGACATGAGTTGAATATCTTTGTATTGCATAAATGTATGGGGCCTCCTTGACAAAGTCTGATGTTGTTGATTGATTGACCAGAAAAAGTGCATCAGCCTACTTGAGAGACTGGAATTAACAGACTGTGAGTTAATCACCCCTAAACAAGATGCTTTATATGGACAAACTGATAGTGGAAAAAACAAAAAGCTAGGTTAGACCTTTTTTTTTAGTCAACTGATATGCATAGTTTGAAAAGTAAGGCTGATATAGCACCAGAGTATAAGACAGATCACTTGTTTATAAGTATTGACATAGACTTTTATCTTGCAGAAAGGGGTAAAGGTTTTTGGCAATTAAATACTTCTGTTCTGCTGGACAAGGAATATGTAGATATAGGTAAAAGGAGAACAATTAGCAATAATGAAATTAACCAAATAACAGATATAGACAAAGTTATCATTAATCACTGGCTATTTTTTGAAATGTTAAAACTAGAAATATGAGGTAAAACGATGTTATTCAGGGTTCCCACAAGAAATACAAAAACAATTCCCTGATGTCTCCCTGAGCTATTTAAAGTTTCCCTGAGTAACCAAAAAATATGTAGCCTCTAACCTCCCCTCATTACAAATTCATGGTAAAATTAAATAATTGAATTACCGGCTTGAAGAGAAGTGGAAGATATTGAATTTATGTTAAATACCCTATATAGCTGACATGTTTTTAATAAAATTGGGAGAAAACTGAGAGAGTGAAGGTGCTGTTGCTCTACCACACTTTGCAGTATCAATATATATTTATTGTATACATACATGCCATCGCCCAATAAGATTGCTTCATTTTCGTCAGCTTGGTTGACACTCATCAGATTCTGGACAAGCAGTAGTGACTTCGCAGTAATCAGTTATTTCAAACATTTATGCTCAGTATGCTATTTTAACAACCCGTGCAGCATGCAACTATAGGGGAAAAGAAAGACAAGTTGCTTGAGCTGACTTTTAAAGAGAATACCCCAGCTTCACCAGCTTGCGCCTGTGTTAACACTGCCAGTTCTCTTCCCCCTTTTTACCCTATACTGATACTTCACACCTTAGATTGACGTATTATAAATATATAGTAAACAGACTATGCAATATTTTATTTAAATTAATGTCCCATTATTTTTTTCAGATATCGCATAATTTTAAGGAGCTCAGGGATCCTGGGACCTATCCACCGGCCTACTTATAAAAATGACTAATTATAAATCTATCAGATTTTTATTTACAGCTCAAAATTGAGTAAATCTTTCAGATCATATTAATTACATTGGTGCATTGGCCACCATCTTGGCGTTATAGAATCTCTTTTCTGCCACTTTCCGCAGGGTAATTTACTTTTTATTTAGAGTCAAACTTTTGCTTAATATTCAACTTTCAAGCAAAGGGTAAGCAAACTAGCTATGTCTACCTGCAGTAAATTAATTTGCAAACATTTAGAAAAAGATATTGCCCGCCTAATGCCCTAAAAAATGTAAAAGAGGTCAAGATTTCCTGCTAGATCGCCACTGCCGGTCCCAGCGTTCTCCTACTCCTTGTCCCGTCCAGGACGGCGTCCTAACGCAGGGATTCTCGGGATTCGCTATTACATTCACAGCTGGGTACCCAGTCAGTGTAGACTACTGTAGTTATAGGAAAACAGAAAAAAGGACAAATAACTTTCGGCCACGAAACCATGATGGGATTTCCCCTTGCATGAGCGTCTTTGGTTTCTCTGAGTATCATCGTCAAGACAGTCATTACAAACGCGATCAACGTGACCTACTTTCACAAAGGAAAACGGTTTCGTTCAAGCATTTCAGCGACAATATTTAACTTCACGGCTTTGTCCAGCTTGACCGGAAGTTGTCGCTTCGCTTCAGACACAACGCGACGTCATAGAAAGGAGTTATCCGAGTTTAGAATTTGGCAAATGGAATGTTGGGGTTTAATCTTCTGGGGTTGTTTTATATGTGTAGCAGAGTCAAACCATTCATACTAGCCTCGGCTAGAAGGATCAACCCTTTAGCCGAAGAGGTAGAGTGGTTGACTTGAGATCGGGAGTTCGACTCCCGCTGGGGACCAAACCGGCCCCCGCCGTTACATTTTCAGAGCGTTTTTTCATTCTCGACTTACGTACGTTTACATACACCTTTACTTAAACCTTCATCTATATTGACATGGGAACAAAACTCTGACCAGGAGTGTAGAGTTATAACTAGTGCTAAATCACCCCTTCATCAAAGATGTACACAACAGTGGTCAGGGTGATTTAGCATACATTCATTGTATAGCTCTGAGGGCCCGCAGCGGCCACTTTTTAGATTAATTAAAAGGAATATCATTAACCTATTAAAAATAAAGGATTAAGCAATTCGCAACAATTTTAAGCTAAAAATTCTGCTATCGGCTCTAAAAGTTTAGAGCGGTAGTTTTCCTGCCAAGTGACTGGGCTACCTCAGTTGGTAGATCATCTCGAGATCAGGCCGTCATGTGCTCGAGATCAGGCGGTCATGTGCTCGAGTCGAGATCAGGCGGTCATGTGCTCGAGATCAGGCGGCCATGTGCTCGGGATCAGGCGGTCATATGTGCTCGAGATCAGGCGGTCATGTGCTCGAGATCAGGCGGTCATGTGCTCGAGATCCGGCGGTCATGTGCTCGAGATCAGGCGGTCATGTGCTCGAGATCAGGCGGTCATGTGCTCGAGCTCGATTAAATAAGAAGTAAGACGCAATTAATTCACGAGAGCGAGCATATTTGACTCGATCCGGTATAGCGTGACAATCTGACCGCCGTTTTAAAGTGTCCTGGGGACGGATGTGCGCAGCGCATGCGCATCCGATGCAAATACCGTATCTTGCATCATTAGGTATACTCACTTGTCAGCGGGGCAAAGGGAACATAAGCGTGGGTCTCTCGTGGTAAACAAAATGCCGCGTGATATCGTTTGTAAGTAAGTATGTAACATAATTTAAATTGAAGTAATGAAGGGCCGCTGAGAAACGCGATTCAAGCGGTCAAAGCCGAACTTTACCTTAGTGTTTGGCGCAAACCCGCTTTTCTATAAATATTGCCACAATGGTGTCAATCTTAATTCCTTAGACGCGAGTCGGGAATCGAATGCGGCTTTTGCTGCAATGCGTACGTGTGTTAGGGGCCAAAACGTCATAGTGACGAAAACGTCAGACCACACGGTCTAAACCATCTAAGAACAAATGTACAGTTTTTACACTGTGCCTCGATCGCAGTGTCTTTTGACGGGGGCTATGAATATATGAGGTAGTGACTCTTCAGTTTCAGATATATTTCAGTGCTTTCATAAACGATGGAATATGGGTATCGCCCCCCCCCCCCCCCCCCACACCCTCCGGGTCTATCCCTTGGAACCTTCTATTCCAAGAAACCTTAGATTTCCTTATTTTTCTGCGCCTTAATTCGCAAATTTCGGCATCCAAGAGGTCTCTAATTGTCAATCAATCAATCCTTTAGCCCCGAATGGCCCCTCCCGGTCTCCTTCAGAAACGCCACGCAGGGTTGTGTGGGCGATAACCGGGATGGTTGAAATTAAACTTTAAACTGTATATTTCATTCTACCACGGTATGACGTTTTGGTCACTATGACGTTTTGGGTTCTAACATACGTGTACAATTATAGTGCTTACAATTATAGTGCTTATGGTGCTTACATATTCTACATACCTTGTTCTATCTTCTGACACCAAGAAAGTGTGTCAACACCTGGTTGTTTTGCATGGTTATATTTCCGCGAAGTTGGAGCATACGTCTTTTCCCTACCAACCGCCGTGCTCATGTGCAGCGCCATCTCTCAGACAGCGGGACGCATGATGCGTGAGTCCATGATTTGAAATTCCCACATTCTAGATATAGTACTATACATGTATGTAGAACGTTGCCTCTGACACTGGGTGCATGGGTATTGTGAGAAATTACTGGGTTTCTTTCTCGGGGGTCCAGCCATATCGAATGTGATAATATAGGTATATGGCATGGTTGTGCTTTTATATCCACCACACCACAGCCCCACATATTACATTCACATCTTTGGCTTTGCCGGCTGAGCTTAAGAAACCAAGCATGGGGCCGAAGTCACGGTGCCGAAACTAACCAGGGCCGAATTAACCTCCTAGTGTGATATCTCTCGGCCCGGCCCTCCGTGGACCCCTCCAAGGACCTACCCCTGTATACGGGGATCAAGGGTCACGAACTGACCCGGAAAGTTTTTCGGGTTCCCGCCATGGCTCGGGCTCGAACCACCGACCTCTCGCTTCCCAGGACGTTCGGAGCGTAACGTCAAACGCGATGCGCCAAAGGGGTAATCCCGTTGGCGCAGGTTGTTTTTGGTCTATTTATGTCGCACCGGACCGGTACGGAGATACTACACTAGCAATCAATTTGAATTTTAATTTACTACAATTTCCGTAAACATTCAATGGTCATTTATGATCACGAAGCAACACTTATATATAGGTAGCACCTATAGCAGATCACCTGTTTGAAAAGTCGCGTAACTTATGACTATTTTTTCTTACGGTATGATGACCACAGTTGTGACTTTCTGCGTTTAGACACAAAGGTATGCAGAATATCAACACGTGTTTTCATTGGCTGATAGCCGTCACATGCTCATGACGAATGAAGAACATGGCTTCTTGAGGTAGAAAGTTTTAAAACTTTCTGTTGGTTGTTCGCGTTTTTCTTTGTGTGAAGTGATATCTCAGGTGTGTAGTGTACTGGCAAATTGTTTTCAGTGTACTTGTGATGTGAGGCCGCTTATCGATTTCGCTTATGTTGTTAGTTTTTGACAGATGATCGTCACTTGTCACTGACTCAGTGACCAGTGACAGTGTTTACCAGGCCTGTCTCTAACTTATCACGGGGGGCCGTTACTGGCGTTAGAGCCAGGCAGCATTTGCTGTCTTTGCGGTGTAGCAGCGCATAATGGCGCGGGCTGGCGCTGATCGAATAAATGTGCCCAGAAAAAGCCCTGACATTGCAAGTTAGGACAATAAATCAAAGTATTTTCCTTGCGCCAGGTCAGTAAATTGCATAAGACTAAGTATTCTGGAAAGATCCATATTTTGTTGGCTAGTTAAAAACTGTGCGCCCTATACGCGAAAATATGCGCTGCAACATCGCAAAGACAGCAAATGCTGCCTGGCTCTAACGGCACCCCGTGATGCGTTGGAGATAGCCCTGTTGCATGCCCCTCCCTGGCTTATCCGCTCTGGGAAGCGGGCCGGAGGGCCATGAAGCCAGTGTCGGTTGCGATTGTTGATTTAAAAATCAGCGCCCTTCGGCCGTCGATTGCAGAAAGTACAGAAACAAACGGTCCTTATTAATTTGTCAAGTTGTTCTTCATACCTTTATAGTTCCAAGGGCAATGAGATTGAAAATAAACAAAATCCACCACTTTTTGTACTGGTGAAAGTTTTCAACAGAGGGCGTTACGCGTACGCCATAGTCCTAGGAAAAATTGTGATACGAGGAACGAGCTCCGTCTGCCGGGAGATCGACGAGAACTGTGACGTAACAGCGACATGGCGGCGGGGAGAGTTGTTGAAAATTGTTGTTGAAAACTTTCACCAGTACAAAACGTGGTGGATTTTGTTTGTTTTCAATCTCATTGCCCTTGGAACTATAAAGGTATGAAGAACAACTTGACAAATTGATAATCGACCATTTATTTCTGTACTTTCTGCAATCGACGGCCGAAGGGCGCTGATTTTTAAATCAACGCTCACAACCGAAACTGGCTTCATGGCTCTCTCTCGTCTCCTTTATGTGCGAGGTCAAGAGAGCCATGTGTCAAGGCTACGTTGGAGACAGGCCTGGTAATGACAGTGTGTGACTGGACACTTGTCACTTGTCAGCCTGAGTCAGGGCAGCAGTGTCAATGTCTGTCAGTATCGACAGTGTCATTGACACTGATAGTAGATAGTGATAGTGATAGCCTGAAACTCAGATGTTAATGTCCTGAGACAGTCTGAAGGAATCGATATTATGGATCAACATTAACTGTAATATTGTTCCCTCAGACTGTCTCACGACATTAGGCCTAACATCTGATAGGGCCGTCAGCGAATGCGTCACGTTATTAGTCCAACGACGTCAAAATTTGTCGCGGCCCTCAAAAATGGTACCATTTCAAAATGTGACATATCACACTGTTTTCGTTTGAGCCCAACAAGTTTTCAATGAATATTTAAACTGCCAATACCATCGCAAAGAGAACAACATGATCTTTCAGAAACCGTCAGTCGTTTGTTGATATCTTTAACGGTTTTTCCATAGCGGCGATTTGAAATGTTCCATTACGCATCACTCCGTCAATATTTATGTCAGAACCAAACGACTGAGTTATTTAAGGAGCAGAAAGAGTGCACTACAAGATAGAAAGAAAGTATCAGCACGAGCTATGAGTATTCACCTGCCTCAACGCACCCAAAGATCACATGACCCACACGGACAATGCGATGACGACACGCAACTTTCGTCACATGAGTGACAGGTCAAAATGGTGTCAGTGAGTATGGAGCGTGTGAGGTAAACTTGGAAAATCCGGAAATATCTCTAACAAAATGAGACATCCATCCTATTCATCTATAGATATTATAAAATTAGTGATCGTCATTTCATTTCGTATAATTTTCTGAGGGATGTACACCATATTTATTGAGAATTTTCATGGTTGTTTTCCTGACGTCCTTACAGTGTTTGTTTACAAATGTTGACAACATATAGCATGTGTAGAATGGCGATGACAGGTTGTTATAACTCTAATTTATACGTCAAATAGAAGAAAAAAAAAATGAAGTCCTGTTGAACACTGTCACTATTTGTTATGTTTATTCCAGAGCTGTTTTAGCTGTTTGTGTAAGCCTGTGACGACCTCCACACAGGCAGTACAGGCAGTAGAGGGGGGGGGGGGGGGGGGGGGGGAGGGTTAGGCCCCTGTCTTATGTTTAGGACCCCTGCCTCTAGCTGTCATGTGTTTGACCCCACCCCCACTCTAGCTGTCATGTTTTGACACCCTCATCCCTAGATATCATGTTTTGACACCCTCATCTCTAGATATCATGTTTCGACCCTCATCCCTGGCTGTTATGTTGTTGACCCCCCCCCCCCACCTTAGCTGTCATCATGTTTAGGACCCCCACCCCTTGTTGTTGTTGTCATGTTTTTACACCCCACTCCACCCCTAGCTGTCATCATGTCTAGGAGTAGAACCCATTTAATCATGTTAGAACACCCCAAGCCCGAACTGTAATCATGTTTAAGACCCCCCCCCCACCCCTATATATGTCTTGTTTTAAACCCACCACTCGCTGGTATCAAACCCAACCCCTAGCTGTCAATAATTCTGGGAGTAGCCCTGACCCCCTTGCTTAGCTGTCTTCACGTTTGGAACAAACTTTTGGTACAACTTTAGATTAGACTTGTGTTGTCCCACCTTGTTTTTTTCATAAATTAGGTCAGTTCATGTCCTTTGTTGTCACTTTTGGTAGCCCCCCCCCCCGCCCCCGCCCTCCCACCACACACATATATATATACATACCTGGACCAAGATTAAAGTTACTTACACAGTAACATTTCTCTGTGAAACTGTGGCATTGGCATTGGACGGAGGGGTAGGGAAGTGTCTGTTCCATGTAAAGTTTAATGGGTGTAGAGATGTGATGGAGTTGGACTGGGCGGATGATCTGAGGGATGGCGGTTAGGTTAGTTCCCTTGTGTGTGGATGATTTGACTGGGCGACAGATTTTGCATTTATGCAAGAATAATGAGACGAGTTGAGGCCTGGTTGGATGCTCTTGTGATTGTGTGTGTGAAGGAGCATCTAGTCTGAATCCGAAAATGTATCATGAGGCATGATAGGATGGACAAAAGCGTTAATGTGGATGATGATGAATATGATAGGGATCGAGAATGACATGAATTTTTTCCCTCTCCATTTATGGAGGATTATGTAAACGGTGATTTGAGGTGGCTTTAGATTAAATTGTTTGTAGCTTGGGACGGTTAGTGATGATGAAGGTGTAGATATTAGGGAAGGTTGTAGGCTACATAGTTTAAGTATACATTAATGAGGGTGATAAAGGTGTAGCTAATAACAGGTTGGATATGATGGGGGTGAAGGTGGGGTCATTAGGAGAGGCTAGAGTCTTGTCCCACAAATGCACAAATGAACTAAGAGAGAATAGCAGTATCACAAATGCTTGGCTTTCTGGTTTAAATCACATTGTTATCAATATTTCCAGCTGGCAAAATAATTTACACCAAATATACCCCAATACGTATACCCCCAATATATGTAACTGTTTTTATTGCGGAAAGCTGTTAGTTTATTTGATGTTTCCTTTCTTTTAGTTGACTGGTACCAAGGGAAGAGCATATACTTAAGAAGTCTCAAGCCAGGACCTGGTGTCTCCTACTTCACTGGTTTAGTGTCATTTCCCAAGTAACAAATCCGATATTCTGCTATACCCCTTTTACATTTTATTATATAAAAAATATATTATATCGAATGGAAATAAATGGGATCAATGTTATTACTTATTGTTATCATTGGTACAAAAAAAACTTGTATATATCATTTGATAATAATGCTTATGTAAATGATTTCAGTATATATGTAATACTTTGAATAAAATTTTTTTTGCTGAAATACCACTAAAATTATTGTTTTTTAAACAAGTGTTATTTAATTACCTAAAATTTAATATTATTAATATTGAAAAGACTTAATATATATTTTTTAGTTTAAATATTACATAAATAATCTAATTATAATCATTTCTTTACAGAAAATTGAATTTTATTTTTTTTTATTTTGAAAAAAAATTCAGCATGGTACCGTTCTTAGAATTTCTAAGTCCAAAACTGCTAAAGTGGCTATCCACACTTTTAACATGTGAAATTTAAACTGAAAATATGTATTTATATGAGTAAAAAGTGTTAATTAATTCATATCTACATGCATAACAATGAATAAATATCACATAAGCATTTAATACCTTATAATAAATGAACCAGGAACTCTTGAAATAGAGAAATAATTAGATATGCCAATTTTTAAAATAATGACATGGGCCGGACTAATTTTACCCCTCATTTTGAGGCACTAAAATGGCTATAACTTTGTAACCACTTAACATAATTAAGAAAAAGAAAAAAGCATGTTGATCTACTAATCAAGAGCTTTCATTTGAGCTATAGAAAGTGGCTAAACTCTAAAATAAAAAAAATGACTGCCCTACATCTGAATTTCAGGCTATGACACTGATAGCCCGTAGTGCAAGTGCCCCCAGGCAAGCCCGCTTCTCTAGGGGCACAATGGTGTCCATGCAAAGTTCTTTAGATGCCAGTCAGGAATCAACTGTAGCTTTTATCATAATACCGTAAACTGCCTATTTGAAGCCTCTCAACCCCTCTCCCCCCCCCCCCCCTCCTTGTATCCCTACTTAATCCTGTCAATGAAACTAAGCAATTAATTGTTTATACGAGCAGTCACGACTACTAACAACATTCACCTCTCCCTCTCCGATCGCAGCCTCTTATCAAGTGTCACACCAGTCGCTGGATATCCTGGCCCCTATGAAATCAATTAATTATTTATACCAGCAGTAGCGACTACTAACAACATTCAGCTCTCCCTCTCAGATCGAAGCTCTTATCAATTGTCACACCAGTGGCTGGCTCTCCTGGCTCTTACTGCATATTTATGAATCACTGTCGTTCCTACCCAGTATCAAGTTTCTGTCTGGCACAATTAACTTATTGCGTTTGGTGCTAGGCCGGCGCCAAGCCGTATTAATTTACACCACCTGAAATCTGGCCTCTGATCATTGGTATACAATAGGTGTGGGCGGGTCGCATGGCAGTAGTACTAAATAACACAACCGTAAGTAGCTCATTGTCAGTCTTGATTGCCACAGTAACACAATGCCTGGGAAAGAGCATCTTACGACACAGCTTTCAAGTTGAATTATCCCCCGACTTGCTGACTTATATGACGTTATGATGCAATACATTATTTTGGCAACACCGTTAATTTTCGTATTACTCCCCCCCCCCCCCCCCCCACAAACACAGCCTCGGCTTGTCTCATCACGCTCACTTTAAATCGGCAAAAGGCCCTATTTAAAGCCGCACCCTGACTTGCGACTAAAACCCAGAAAGTGGAACCTCTAACTTCCTAATATAAGCCGCGGCTTCAAATAGGCAGTTTACGGTATATACGTATACAATTATAGTGTTTATATATTCTCTATACCTTGTTCTATCTTCTGACATCAAGAAAGTTTGTAAATACTAGGTTGTTTCAGTTATATTTTTGGGAAGAAATATTGGAGCATAGTCTTTTCCCGACCAACTGCCATGTATATGTAGCGCTACCTGGCGAGTCCTGCCATCATTTGAACCATTTGTAGCCTGGGTCCCAGACTTTGTAACCATGAATTACCTGTGACAGAGGGCGCAGCTGTTGTCCTTAAGGTCAAAGTGAACAACTGACAACGCCCTCTAGCAGAGAGTCCTATGCTAACGGAGCGGGAACCAAGTTGCATTCACAGGTACTGGCATGCGCCAAAAACCAATATGGTGGATGATTGATCAGGGAAAGTTGTGTGCTCCAATATTTCTTTGCGAAAATAAACTGAAACAACCTAGTGTTAGCATACTTTCTTGATGTCAGAAGATAGAACAAGGTATATAGAATATATAAACACTATGATTGTACATGCACAAATTATGATAAAAGCTACAGACGATTCCCGACTGGTGTCTAAAGAATTTTGCATGGACACCGTTGTGCCCCTACAGAAGCGGGCTTGCCTGGGGGCACTTACGCCAATGATAGCCCCAAACTTGTGGCGTTGCAGAGAACGTTGTCAGACCGGGAGGTAGCCATAGGCTCAGCTCTGGGTCGGGGGCCTCCCTGGTGTAGTGGTTAGCGCACTAGACCGCAGATCAATAGGTCCTGGGTTCGAATCCGGGCTCGGGCACCTAATCTGGGGCATGTTTCATTCCTTCATCCTTCATCGTCCCGGGAGGTTCCTTGGCCCAATTTAGCCTGTATGTGCACAAAAGTGGCCTAAAACACCAACATTTCATTTCAGCTCTGGGTCATAGATGCAACCCTTCACATAACAATATTTTGGTAGCAAGAATGTAGACTAAACCGGTACATATGCAAGTGAAAATACGATAAGTTGGTTAATTAAATTTAACTTAATCAAGATATCAAATTAAAAAGGCGTAACATTATGAAATGAATCAGAGCTTTGCCCCAAACTGCCGAAACTTGGCAAATTTTAATGGCATATGAAGGGTTGCATCTATGACCTAGAACAAGTCTGCGGCTAGCAGGGAGGGAGGTATGACTGTATGCCTGTTAAAACTGGCATGTAACAAGACTATGATACTGACAGTGTAGCCTAAAAACAAGACGTTACTGTCGTAAGGCAGCTGGCAATGGGATGACTAGTAACATCTGACCTCATCCAATACATCCAATGGCGTTATTGCTGCTGTCAGTGGTCTGTATCATACACCCGATGCAGTTTATTTTGAAAATACTACTGGTATGTACAATACCAATAGTAACAGAAAATTATTTGTATTTCAGCCAGAATTTGAGGAACTAACAGACATAATCAAAATGCCTGCTAGAGAGAACATCATGGATGAGGATAATAACATCAGAATGAAAGCGGTTTATGGAGGGTAAGTTTGTTAACTTACTGAACTTAAAAAAAGGCTATTTTCAGGCTCATACATGTATATGGCCTGTATATGCTTATTTAACAACATTTTGACCAACTTTGATCAACTTTTACAAATACATTGTCTCTAGCTTCTACAGCCACCTGTTAACCAACTTCTACAAATACATTGTCATCAGCTTCTGCAGCCACCATTTGACCAATGTCTGCAAACACATTGTCACCAGCTTCTGCAGCCATCATTTGACCAACGTCTGCAAACACATTGTCACCAGCTCCTACAGCCATCATTTGACCAACGTCTGCAAACACATTGTCACCAGCTCCTACAGCCATCATTTGACCAACGTCTGAAAACACATTGTCACCAGCTCCTACAGCCATCATTTGACCAACGTCTGAAAACACATTGTCATCAGCTCCTACAGCCATCATTTGACCAACGTCTGAAAACACATTGTCACCAGCTCCTACAGCCACCATTTGACCAACGTCTGCAAACACATTGTCACCAGCTCCTACAGCCATCATTTGACCAACGTCTGCAAACACATTGTCACCAGCTCCTACAGCCATCATTTGACCAACGTCTGCAAACACATTGTCACCAGCTCCTACAGCCATCATTTGACCAACGTCTGCAAACACATTGGGACTTATTAAGTGTATTAACATTACACAGATGTCATTGTAGCCACATTGGAGAATGACGTCACATACCATGTGCAGGGTATAAGCCAGAGACCCACCTGCCCGCCAGATGGGCGGGCAGTTTTTAATTTTAGCAGGCAGATTTTCAGTTTGGCGGGCACTCAGGCGTTGTTTACCCACCAAAAAAGGGTCTTTTGATCAGGAGGTTTAGAAGCTAATCATGACCAGGGGCGGATCTGGGGGGCCGGGCGGGGGGGGGGGGTTAGGGGGGTTGTACCTCTCCCCCCCCTTGGGAACCACAACATACAACATACATGTTAAAGTCCCAAGTGGTCAGAGAGCAACCCCCCACCCCCTTGGGAAACTGTTAAAGTCAGGTTGTCTAATGCCCCCACTTCCCCCCCCCCCCTGGTCACAAGTCTTCAGAGAGCAACCCCTCTCCACCCCCCTCCCCACCCGGTCACAAGTCTTCAGAGCCCCTGCTCAGGTCAGAGACGCTCACAGTTTCATATGAACACTTTGTTCTTGCAAAAAAAAAATTGTGGCTAAGACCCTGACCATGTGTACTATTATTAAAGGGCTGTTATGGTAGCCACACGGGAGACTGACGTCACATACCTTGTGTATTATTATTACAGGGATGTTATGGTAGCCACATTAGAGAATGACGTCACATACCATGTGTATTATTATTACAGGGCTGTTATGGTAGCCACACGGGTGACTGACGTCACATACCTTGTGTATTATTATTAAAGGGCTGTTATGGTAGCCACACGGGAGACTGACGTCACATAGCATGTGTATTATTATTACAGGGATGTTATGGTAGCCACATTAGAGAATGACGTCACATACCATGTGTATTATTATTACAGGGCTGTTATGGTAGCCACATTAGAGAATGACATCACATACCATGTGTATTATTATTACAGGGCTGTTATGGTAGCCACACGGGAGACTGACGTCACATACCTTGTGTATTATTATTAAAGGGCTGTTATGGTAGCCACACGGGAGACTGACGTCACATAGCATGTGTATTATTATTACAGGGATGTTATGGTAGCCACATTAGAGAATGACGTCACATACCATGTGTATTATTATTACAGGGCTGTTATGGTAGCCACACGGGAGACTGACGTCACATACCTTGTGTATTATTATTAAAGGGCTGTTATGGTAGCCACACGGGAGACTGACGTCACATAGCATGTGTATTATTATTACAGGGATGTTATGGTAGCCACATTAGAGAATGACGTCACATACCATGTGTATTATTATTACAGGGCTGTTATGGTAGCCACATTAGAGAATGATATCACATACCATGTGTATTATTATTACAGAGATGTTATGGTAGCCACACGGGAGACTGACGTCACATAGCATGTGTATTATTATTACAGGGCTGTTATGGTAGCCACCTTAGAGAATGACGTCACATACCATGTGTATTATTATTATTACAGGGCTGTTATGGTAGCCACACGGGAGACTGACGTCACATACCTTGTGTATTATTATTACAGGGATGTTATGGTAGCCACATTAGAGAATGACGTCACATACCATGTGTATTATTATTACAGGGATGTTATGGTAGCCACACGGGAGACTGACGTCACATACCTTGTGTATTATTATTAAAGGGCTGTTATGGTAGCCACACGGGAGACTGACGTCACATAGCATGTGTATTATTATTACAGGGATGTTATGGTAGCCACATTAGAGAATGACGTCACATACCATGTGTATTATTATTACAGGGCTGTTATGGTAGCCACATTAGAGAATGACATCACATACCATGTGTATTATTATTACAGGGATGTTATGGTAGCCACACGGGAGACTGACGTCACATAGCATGTGTATTATTATTACAGGGATGTTATGGTAGCCACATTAGAGAATGACATCACATAGCATGTGTATTATTATTACAGGGATGTTATGGTAGCCACATTAGAGAATGACGTCACATACCATGTGTATTATTATTACAGGGCTGTTATGGTAGCCACATTAGAGAATGACATCACATACCATGTGTATTATTATTACAGGGATGTTATGGTAGCCACACGGGAGACTGACGTCACATACCATGTGTATTATTATTACAGGGATGTTATGGTAGCCACATTAGAGAATGACATCACATAGCATGTGTATTATTATTACAGGGATGTTATGGTAGCCACATTAGAGAATGACGTCACATACCATGTGTATTATTATTACAGGGATGTTATGGTAGCCACATTAGAGAATGACATCACATACCATGTGTATTATTATTACAGGGATGTTATGGTAGCCACACGGGAGACTGACGTCACATACCATGTGTATTATTATAACAGAGATGTTATGGTAGCCACATTAGAGAATGACATCACATACCATGTGTATTATTATTACAGGGATGTTATGGTAGCCACATTAGAGAATGACGTCACATACCATGTGTATTATTATTACAGGGATGTTATGGTAGCCACATTAGAGAATGACATCACATACCATGTGTATTATTATTACAGGGATGTTATGGTAGCCA
The DNA here is from genome assembly GCA_964019135.1 of Arenicola marina. Lineage (NCBI taxonomy): Eukaryota > Metazoa > Annelida > Polychaeta > Arenicolidae > Arenicola > Arenicola marina. The sequence continues at coordinate 380,837 of OZ025253.1, read as the reverse complement.
CATTAGAGAATGACATCACATACCATGTGTATTGTTATTACAGGGATGTTATGGTAGCCACATTAGAGAATGACGTCACATACCATGTGTATTATTATTACAGAGATGTTATGGTAGCCACATTAGAGAATGACGTCACATATCATGTGTATTATTATTACAGGGCTGTTATGGTAGCCACATTAGAGAATGACATCACATACCATGTGTATTATTATTACAGGGATGTTATGGTAGCCACACGGGAGACTGACGTCACATACCATGTGTATTATTATTACAGAGATGTTATGGTAGCCACACGGGAGACTGACGTCACATAGCATGTGTAATATTATTACAGAGATGTTATGGTAGCCACACGGGAGACTGACGTCACATACCCTGTGTATTATTATTACAGAGATGTTATGGTAGCCACACGGGAGACTGACGTCACATACCTTGTGTATTATTATTACAGAGATGTTATGGTAGCCACACGGGAGACTGACGTCACATACCTTGTGTATTATTATTACAGAGATGTTATGGTAGCCACACGGAAGACTGACGTCACATACCTTGTGTATTATTATTACAGAGATGTTATGGTAGCCACACGGGAGACTGACGTCACATAGCATGTGTATTATTATTACAGAGATGTTATGGTAGCCACACGGGAGACTGACGTCACATACCTTGTGTATTATTATTACAGAGATGTTATGGTAGCCACACGGGAGACTGACGTCACATAGCATGTGTATTATTATTACAGAGATGTTATGGTAGCCACACGGGAGACTGACGTCACATAGCATGTGTATTATTATTACAAAGATGTTATGGTAGCCACACGGGAGACTGACGTCACATACCTTGTGTATTATTATTACAGGGCTGTTATGGTAGCCACACGGGAGACTGACGTCACGTAGCATGTGTATTATTATTACAGAGATGTTATGGTAGCCACACGGGAGACTGACGTCACATACCTTGTGTATTATTATTACAGAGATGTTATGGTAGCCACACGGGAGACTGACGTCACATACCTTGTGTATTTTTATTAAAGGGCTGTTATGGTAGCCACACGGGAGACTGACGTCACATACCTTATGTATTATTATTACAGAGATGTTATGGTAGCCACACGGGAGACTGACGTCACATACCTTGTGTATTATTATTACAGAGATGTTATGGTAGCCACACGGGAGACTGACGTCACATACCTTGTGTATTATTATTAAAGGGCTGTTATGGTAGCCACACGGGAGACTGACGTCACATACCTTGTGTATTATTATTACAGAGATGTTATGGTAGCCACACGGGAGACTGACGTCACATACCTTGTGTATTATTATTAAAGGGCTGTTATGGTAGCCACACGGGAGACTGACGTCACATAGCATGTGTATTATTATTACAGGGATGTTATGGTAGCCACATTAGAGAATGACATCACATACCATGTGTATTATTATTACAGGGATGTTATGGTAGCCACATTAGAGAATGACATCACATACCATGTGTATTATTATTACAGGGCTGTTATGGTAGCCACATTAGAGAATGACATCACATACCATGTGTATTATTATTACAGGGCTGTTATGGTAGCCACATTAGAGAATGACATCACATACCATGTGTATTATTATTACAGGGCTGTTATGGTAGCCACATTAGAGAATGACATCACATACCATGTGTATTATTATTACAGGGCTGTTATGGTAGCCACATTAGAGAATGACATCACATACCATGTGTATTATTATTACAGAGCTGTTATGGTAGCCACACGGGAGACTGACGTCACATACCTTGTGTATTATTATTAAAGGGCTGTTATGGTAGCCACACGGGAGACTGACGTCACATAGCATGTGTATTATTATTACAGGGATGTTATGGTAGCCACTTTAGAGAATGACATCACATACCATGTGTATTATTATTACAGGGATGTTATGGTAGCCACATTAGAGATTGACATCACATAGTATGTGTATTATTATTACAGGGATGTTATGGTAGCCACAATAGAGAATGACATCACATACCATGTGTATTATTATTACAGGGATGTTATGGTAGCCACACGGGAGACTGACGTCACATACCATGTGTATTATTATTACAGAGATGTTATGGTAGCCACACGGGAGACTGACGTCACATAGCATGTGTAATATTATTACAGAGATGTTATGGTAGCCACACGGGAGACTGACGTCACATACCCTGTGTATTATTATTACAGAGATGTTATGGTAGCCACACGGGAGACTGACGTCACATACCTTGTGTATTATTATTACAGAGATGTTATGGTAGCCACACGGGAGACTGACGTCACATACCTTGTGTATTATTATTACAGAGATGTTATGGTAGCCACACGGAAGACTGACGTCACATACCTTGTGTATTATTATTACAGAGATGTTATGGTAGCCACACGGGAGACTGACGTCACATAGCATGTGTATTATTATTACAGAGATGTTATGGTAGCCACACGGGAGACTGACGTCACATACCTTGTGTATTATTATTACAGAGATGTTATGGTAGCCACACGGGAGACTGACGTCACATAGCATGTGTATTATTATTACAGAGATGTTATGGTAGCCACACGGGAGACTGACGTCACATAGCATGTGTATTATTATTACAAAGATGTTATGGTAGCCACACGGGAGACTGACGTCACATACCTTGTGTATTATTATTACAGGGCTGTTATGGTAGCCACACGGGAGACTGACGTCACGTAGCATGTGTATTATTATTACAGAGATGTTATGGTAGCCACACGGGAGACTGACGTCACATACCTTGTGTATTATTATTACAGAGATGTTATGGTAGCCACACGGGAGACTGACGTCACATACCTTGTGTATTTTTATTAAAGGGCTGTTATGGTAGCCACACGGGAGACTGACGTCACATACCTTATGTATTATTATTACAGAGATGTTATGGTAGCCACACGGGAGACTGACGTCACATACCTTGTGTATTATTATTACAGAGATGTTATGGTAGCCACACGGGAGACTGACGTCACATACCTTGTGTATTATTATTAAAGGGCTGTTATGGTAGCCACACGGGAGACTGACGTCACATACCTTGTGTATTATTATTACAGAGATGTTATGGTAGCCACACGGGAGACTGACGTCACATACCTTGTGTATTATTATTAAAGGGCTGTTATGGTAGCCACACGGGAGACTGACGTCACATAGCATGTGTATTATTATTACAGGGATGTTATGGTAGCCACATTAGAGAATGACATCACATACCATGTGTATTATTATTACAGGGATGTTATGGTAGCCACATTAGAGAATGACATCACATACCATGTGTATTATTATTACAGGGCTGTTATGGTAGCCACATTAGAGAATGACATCACATACCATGTGTATTATTATTACAGGGCTGTTATGGTAGCCACATTAGAGAATGACATCACATACCATGTGTATTATTATTACAGGGCTGTTATGGTAGCCACATTAGAGAATGACATCACATACCATGTGTATTATTATTACAGGGCTGTTATGGTAGCCACATTAGAGAATGACATCACATACCATGTGTATTATTATTACAGAGCTGTTATGGTAGCCACACGGGAGACTGACGTCACATACCTTGTGTATTATTATTAAAGGGCTGTTATGGTAGCCACACGGGAGACTGACGTCACATAGCATGTGTATTATTATTACAGGGATGTTATGGTAGCCACTTTAGAGAATGACATCACATACCATGTGTATTATTATTACAGGGATGTTATGGTAGCCACATTAGAGATTGACATCACATAGTATGTGTATTATTATTACAGGGATGTTATGGTAGCCACAATAGAGAATGACATCACATACCATGTGTATTATTATTACAGGGATGTTATGGTAGCCACATTAGAGAATTACATCACATACCATGTGTATTATTATTACAGGGATGTTATGGTAGCCACATTAGAGAATGACGTCACATACCATGTGTATTATTATTACAGGGATGTTATGGTAGCCACATTAGAGAATGACATCACATACCATGTGTATTATTATTACAGGGATGTTATGGTAGCCACACGGGAGACTGACGTCACATACCATGTGTATTATTATTACAGAGATGTTATGGTAGCCACATTAGAGAATGACATCACATACCATGTGTATTATTATTACAGGGATGTTATGGTAGCCACATTAGAGAATGACGTCACATACCATGTGTATTATTATTACAGGGCTGTTATGGTAGCCACATTAGAGAATGACATCACATACCATGTGTATTATTATTACAGGGCTGTTATGGTAGCCACATTAGAGAATGACATCACATACCATGTGTATTATTATTACAGAGATGTTATGGTAGCCACATTAGAGAATGACGTCACATACCATGTGTATTATTATTACAGGGCTGTTATGGTAGCCACATTAGAGAATGACATCACATACCATGTGTATTATTATTACAGGGATGTTATGGTAGCCACATTAGAGAATGACGTCACATACCATGTGTATTATTATTACAGAGATGTTATGGTAGCCACATTAGAGAATGACGTCACATACCATATGTATTATTATTACAGGGCTGTTATGGTAGCCACATTAGAGAATGACATCACATACCATGTGTATTATTATTACAGGGATGTTATGGTAGCCACATTAGAGAATGACGTCACATACCATGTGTATTATTATTACAGGGATGTTATTGTAGCCACATTAGAGAATGACGTCACATACCATTTGTATTATTATTACAGAGATGTTTTGGTAGCCACATTAGAGAATGACGTCACATACCATGTGTATTATTATTACAGGGCTGTTATGGTAGCCACATTAGAGAATGACGTCACATACCATGTGTATTATTATTACAGGGATGTTATGGTAGCCACATTAGAGAATGACATCACATACCATGTGTATTATTATTACAGGGATGTTATGGTAGCCACATTAGAGAATGACGTCACATACCATTTGTATTATTATTACAGAGATGTTATGGTAGCCACATTAGAGAATGACGTCACATACCATGTGTATTATTATTACAGGGCTGTTATGGTAGCCACATTAGAGAATGACGTCACATACCATGTGTATTATTATTACAGGGCTGTTATGGTAGCCACATTAGAGAATGACGTCACATACCATTTGTATTATTATTACAGAGATGTTATGGTAGCCACATTAGAGAATGACATCACATACCATGTGTATTATTATTACAGGGATGTTATGGTAGTCACACGGGAGACTGACGTCACATACCATGTGTATTATTATTACAGAGATGTTATGGTAGCCACACGGGAGACTGACGTCACATAGCATGTGTATCATTATTACAGAGATGTTATGGTAGCCACACGGGAGACTGACGTCACATACCTTGTGTATTATTATTACAGAGATGTTATGGTAGCCACACGGGAGACTGACGTCACATAGCATGTGCATTATTGTTACAGAGATGTTATGGTAGCCACACGGGAGACTGACGTCACAAACCTTGTGTATTATTATTAAAGGGCTGTTATGGTAGCCACACGGGAGACTGACGTCACATACCTTGTGTATTATTATTACAGAGATGTTATGGTAGCCACACGGGAGACTGACGTCACATACCTTGTGTATTATTATTACAGAGATGTTATGGTAGCCACACGGGAGACTGACGTCACATACCTTGTGTATTATTATTAAAGGGCTGTTATGGTAGCCACACGGGAGACTGACGTCACATACCTTGTGTATTATTATTACAGAGATGTTATGGTAGCCACACGGGAGACTGACGTCACATACCTTGTGTATTATTATTAAAGGGCTGTTATGGTAGCCACACGGGAGACTGACATCACATACCATGTGTATTATTATTACAGGGCTGTTATGGTAGCCACATTAGAGAATGACATCACATACCATGTGTATTATTATTACAGGGCTGTTATGGTAGCCACATTAGAGAATGACATCACATACCATGTGTATTATTATTACAGGGATGTTATGGTAGCCACATTAGAGAATGACATCACATACCATGTGTATTATTATTACAGGGCTGTTATGGTAGCCACATTAGAGAATGACATCACATACCATGTGTATTATTATTACAGGGATGTTATGGTAGCCACATTAGAGAATGACATCACATACCATGTGTATTATTATTACAGGGATGTTATGGTAGCCACATTAGAGAATGACATCACATACCATGTGTATTATTATTACAGGGCTGTTATGGTAGCCACATTAGAGAATGACATCACATACCATGTGTATTATTATTACAGGGCTGTTATGGTAGCCACATTAGAGAATGACATCACATACCATGTGTATTATTATTACAGGGCTGTTATGGTAGCCACATTAGAGAATGACATCACATACCATGTGTATTATTATTACAGGGATGTTATGGTAGCCACATTAGAGAATGACATCACATACCATGTGTATTATTATTACAGGGATGTTATGGTAGCCACATTAGAGAATGACATCACATACCATGTGTATTATTATTACAGGGCTGTTATGGTAGCCACATTAGAGAATGACATCACATACCATGTGTATTATTATTACAGGGATGTTATGGTAGCCACATTAGAGAATGACATCACATACCATGTGTATTATTATTACAGGGCTGTTATGGTAGCCACATTAGAGAATGACATCACATACCATGTGTATTATTATTACAGGGCTGTTATGGTAGCCACATTAGAGAATGACATCACATACCATGTGTATTATTATTACAGGGCTGTTATGGTAGCCACATTAGAGAATGACATCACATACCATGTGTATTATTATTACAGGGCTGTTATGGTAGCCACATTAGAGAATGACATCACATACCATGTGTATTATTATTACAGGGCTGTTATGGTAGCCACATTAGAGAATGACATCACATACCATGTGTATTATTATTACAGGGCTGTTATGGTAGCCACATTAGAGAATGACATCACATACCATGTGTATTATTATTACAGGGATGTTATGGTAGCCACATTAGAGAATGACATCACATACCATGTGTATTATTATTACAGGGCTGTTATGGTAGCCACATTAGAGAATGACATCACATACCATGTGTATTATTATTACAGGGATGTTATGGTAGCCACATTAGAGAATGACATCACATACCATGTGTATTATTATTACAGGGATGTTATGGTAGCCACATTAGAGAATGACATCACATACCATGTGTATTATTATTACAGGGATGTTATGGTAGCCACATTAGAGAATGACGTCACATAGCATGTGTATTATTATTACAGGGATGTTATGGTAGCCACATTAGAGAATGACATCACATACCATGTGTATTATTATTACAGGGCTGTTATGGTAGCCACATTAGAGAATGACATCACATACCATGTGTATTATTATTACAGGGATGTTATGGTAGCCACATTAGAGAATGACATCACATACCATGTGTATTATTATTACAGGGATGTTATGGTAGCCACATTAGAGAATGACATCACATACCATGTGTATTATTATTACAGGGATGTTATGGTAGCCACATTAGAGAATGACATCACATACCAGGGTCTCTGTGCTGAGATGAGGGATATCTGCAAGTTCGATGAACAGCAGCCCTTCACCATGAAATGGGTTGATGAGGAGGGTAGGTCATATTGTTAGCTAGCTTCTTAATTCGCGATCGTATATATGCACATGTATATACATGCATGTATATATCTATGACACAGCTTTTGTGTTCGTCGTGGCACCCAGGTCTCACTGGACTGGTAGGACACTCAGCAAATGGAAAGAGAAAAATGGAAAGAGGCGACACAGTTTATTGTGATCACTATTAGACAGTTGCCAATGGTACAAGAATAATTATCTATAATAAGTATTGTCTCTTTATAATCCATCGAGGCCACTAGGTTCACTGTTCGTTTCAAATGTGTACCAAAACAGGACAAAATGCCTAGATATTACAATCACACAAGCTGTTCTCATTTGAAGTCAGACAGAATGGCCGTTATTGTACCTCTCAAACATGTTATTGTTTACAGGCGGCCCTTGCACACTGACCTCTTAAGTTGTGATTGTTTACAGGCCGCCCTTGCACACTGACCTCTCAACATGTGATTGTTTACAGGCGGCCCTTGCACACTGACCTCTCAACATGTGATTGTTTACAGGCGGCCCTTGCACACTGACCTCTTAAGTTGTTATTGTTTACAGGCGGCCCTTGTACACTGACCTCAACATGTTATTGCTTACAAGCGGCCCTTGCACACTGACCTCTCAACATGTTATTGTTTACAGGCGGCCCTTGCACACTGACCTCTCAAGTTGTTATTGTTTACAGGCGGCCCTTGTACACTGACCTATCAACTTGTTATTGTTTACAGGCGGCCCTTGTACACTGACCTCAACATGTTATTGCTTACAAGCGGCCCTGGCACACTGACCTCTCAACATGTTATTGTTTACAGGCGGCCCTTGCACACTGGCCTCTCAAGTTGTTATTGTTTACAGGCGGCCCTTGTACACTGACCTATCAACTTGTTATTGTTTACAGGCCGCCCTTGTACACTGACCTCAACATGTTATTGCTTACAAGCGGCCCTGGCACACTGACCTCTCAACATGTTATTGTTTACAGGCGGCCCTTGCACACTGACCTCTCAACATGTTATTGTTTACAGGCGGCCCTTGCACACTGACCTCTCAACATGTTATTGTTTACAGGCGGCCCTTGTACACTGACCTCTTAACTTGTTTTTATTTACAGGCGGCCCTGGCACACTGACCTCTTAACTTGTTATTGTTTACAAGCGGCCCTTGCACACTGACCTCTCAATATGTTATTGTTTGCAGGCGGCCCTTGCACACTGACCTCTCAACATGTTATTGTTTACAGGCGGCCCTTGCACACTGACCTATCAACATGTTATTGTTTACAGGCTGCCCTTGTACACTGACCTCTCAACTTGTTATTGTTTACAGGTGATCCTTGTACACTGACCTCTCAACGTGAACTCGATGAAGCTATACGGCTGTACGAGCTCAACAAGGACTCTGAGATAGTCGTACATGGTGGGTCTACTACCACACGCCAACTTAGACGTCATTACAGCACCCCCTCCATGCCCCTCTTCCCCTATCACCCCGACCCCCTAACCATGGCCCCTCTTCCCCTGTCACCCCGACCCCCCCAACCATGGCCCCTCTTCCCCTATCACCCCGACCCCCTAACCATGGCCCCTCTTCCCCTGTCACCCGGACCCCCTAACCATTGCCCCCCTTCCCCTGTCACCCCGACCCCACCAACCATGGCCCCTCTTCCCCTGTCACCCCGACCCCCCAACCATGGCCCCACTTCCCCTATCACCCCGACCCCCCAACCCTGGCCCCTCTTCCCCTGTCCCCCCGACCTCCCAACCATGGCCCCTCTTCCCCTATCACCCCGACCCCCCAACCATGGCCCCTCTTCCCCTATCACCCCGACCCCCCAACCATGGCCCCTCTTCCCCTGTCACCCCGACCCCCCCAACCATGGCCCCTCTTCCCCTGTCACCCCGAACCCCCAACCATGGCCCCTCTTCCCCTGTCACCCCGACCCCCCATCCATGGCCCCTCTTCCCCTGTCACCCCGACCCCCTAACCATGGCTCCTCTTCCCCTGTCACCCCGACCACCCAACCATGGCCCCTTTTCCCCTATCACCCCGACCCCCCAACCATGGCCCCTCTTCCCCTATCACCCCGACCCCCCCAACCATGGCCTCTCTTCCCCTATCACCCCGACCCCACTACCATGGCCCCTCTTCCCCTGTCACCCAGACCCCCCCAACCATGGCCCCTCTTCCCCTATCACCCCGACCCCCCCAACCATGGCCCCTCTTCCCCTGTCACCCCGACCCCCCAACCAAGGCCCCTCTTCCCCTGTCACCCCGACCCCCCCAACCATGGCCCCTCTTCCCCTATTACCCCGACCCCCCAACCATGGCCCCTCTTCCCCTGTCACCCCGACCCCCCCAACCATGGCCCCTTTTCCCCTGTCACCCCGACCCCCCCAACCATGGCCCCTCTTCCCCTGTCACCCCGACCTCCCCAACCATGGCCCCTCTTCCCCTATCACCCCGACCCCCTAACCATGGCCCCTCTTCCCCTGTCACCCCGACCCCCCCAACCATGGCCCCTCTTCCCCTGTCACCCCGACCCCCCCAACCATGGCCCCTCTTCCCCTGTCACCCCGAACCCCCATCCATGGCCCCTCTTCCCCTGTCACCCCGACCCCCTAACCATGGCCCCTCTTCCCCTGTCACCCCGACCCCCCCAACCATGGCCCCTCTTCCCCTATCACCCCGACCCCCCCAACCATGGCCCCTCTTCCCCTGTCACCCCGACCCCCCAACCATGGCCCCTCTTCCCCTGTCACCCCGACCCCCCCAACCATGGCCCCTCTTCCCCTATCACCCCGACCCCCCAACCATGGCCCCTCTTCCCCTATCACCCCGACCCCCCAACCATGGCCCCTCTTCCCCTGTCACCCCGACCCCCCCAACCATGGCCCCTCTTCCCCTGTCACCCCGAACCCCCAACCATGGCCCCTCTTCCCCTGTCACCCCGACCCCCCATCCATGGCCCCTCTTCCCCTGTCACCCCGACCCCCTAACCATGGCTCCTCTTCCCCTGTCACCCCGACCACCCAACCATGGCCCCTTTTCCCCTATCACCCCGACCCCCCAACCATGGCCCCTCTTCCCCTATCACCCCGACCCCCCCAACCATGGCCTCTTTTCCCCTATCACCCCGACCCCACTACCATGGCCCCTCTTCCCCTGTCACCCAGACCCCCCCAACCATGGCCCCTCTTCCCCTATCACCCCGACCCCCCCAACCATGGCCCCTCTTCCCCTGTCACCCCGACCCCCCAACCAAGGCCCCTCTTCCCCTGTCACCCCGACCCCCCCAACCATGGCCCCTCTTCCCCTATTACCCCGACCCCCCAACCATGGCCCCTCTTCCCCTGTCACCCCGACCACGCCAACCATGGCCCCTTTTCCCCTGTCACCCCGACCCCCCCAACCATGGCCCCTCTTCCCCTGTCACCCCGACCTCCCCAACCATGGCCCCTCTTCCCCTATCACCCCGACCCCCTAACCATGGCCCCTCTTCCCCTGTCACCCCGACCCCCCCAACCATGGCCCCTCTTCCCCTGTCACCCCGACCCCCCCAACCATGGCCCCTCTTCCCCTGTCACCCCGACCCCCCCAACCATGGCCCCTCTTCCCCTGTCACCCCGACCCCCACCAAGGCCCCTCTTCCCCTGTCACCCCGACCCCCCCAACCATGGCCCCTCTTCCCCTGTCACCCCGACCCCGCACCCATGGCCCCTCTTCCCCTGTCACCCCGACCCCCCAACCATGGCCCCTCTTCCCCTGTCACCCCGACCCCCCCAACCATGGCCCCTCTTCCCCTATCACCCGACCCCCCAACCATGGCCCCTCTTCCCCTGTCACCCCGAGCCCCCAACCATGGCCCCTCTTCCCCTGTCACCCCGACCCCCCCAACCATGGCCCCTCTTCCCCTATCACCCGACCCCCCAACCATGGCCCCTCTTCCCCTATCACCCCGACCCCCCCAACCATGGCCCCTCTTCCCCTATCACCCCGACCCCCCAACCATGGCCCCTCTTCCCCTGTCACCCCGACCCCCCAACCATGGCCCCGCTTCCCCTGTCACCCCGACCCCCCATCCATGGCCCCTCTTCCCCTGTCACCCCGACCCCCCGTCCATGGCCCCTCTTCCCCTGTCACCCCGCCTCACCCATCACTCGACCTCACCCGTCACCCGACCTCACCCATCACCCCGCCTCACCCATCACCCGGCCTCACTTATCACCCGCCTCACCCATCACCCGGCCTCACCCATCACCCCACCTCACTCATCACCCGCCTCACCCATCACCCGGTCTCACCCATCACCCGGCCTCACCCACCACCCTGCCTCACTTATCACCCGGCCTCACCCACCACCCGGCCTCACTCATGACCCCGCCTCACTTATCTCCCCGCCTCACCCATCACCCGGCCTCACTTATCACCCCGCCTCACTCATCACCCCACCTCACTCATCACCCCGCCTCACCCATCACCCGGCCTCACCCATCACCCGCCTCACTCATCACCCCGCCTCACCCATCACCCCGCCTCACCCATCACCCGGCCTCACCCATCACCCGCCTCACTCATCACCCCGCCTCACCCATCACCCCGCCTCACTCATTACCCCGCCTCACCCATCACCCCGCCTCACCCATCATCCGCCTCCCATCACCCGGCCTCACCCATCACCCGCCTCCCATCAGCCGGCCTCACCCACCACCCGGCCTCACTCATGACCCCGCCTCACTTATCTCTCCGCCTCACCCATCACCCGGCCTCACCCATCACCCCGCCTTACTCATCACCCCGCCTCACCCATCACCCGGCCTCACTCATCACCCCGCCTCACTCATCACCCCGCCTCACTTATTACCCCGCCTCACCCATCACCCCGCCTCACCCATCACCTGGCCTCACTTATCACCCCGCCTCACTTATCACCCCGCCTCACTTATCACCCCGCCTCACCCATCACCCGGCCTCACCCATCACCCCGCCTCACCCATCACCCGCCTCACTCATCACCCCGCCTCACCCATCACCCCGCCTCACTCATTAGCCCGCCTCACCCATCACCCCGCCTCACTCATTACTCCGCCTCACCCATCACCCCACCTCACTCATCACCCCGCTTCACTCATCACCCCGGGGGCCTCCCTGGTGTAGTGGTTAGCGCACTAGACCGCAGATCAATAGGTCCTGGGTTCGAATCCGGGCTCGGGCACCTAATCTGGGGCATGTTTCATTCCTTCATCCTTCATCGTCTCGGGAGGTTCCTTGGCCCAATTTAGCCTGTATGTGCACAAAAGTGGCCTAAAACACCAACATTCCATTCCATTCCATCACTCATCACCCCGCCTCACCCATCACCCGGCCTCACCCATCACCCGCCTCACTCATCACCCCGCCTCACCCATCACCCCGCCTCACTCATTACCCCGCCTCACCCATCACCCCGCCTCACTCATCACCCCGCCTCACCCATCACCCGGCCTCACCCATCACCCCGCCTCACTCATCACCCCGCCTCACTTATTACCCCGCCTCACCCATCACCCCGCCTCACCCATCACCTGGCCTCACTCATCACCCCGCCTCACCCATCACCCGGCCTCACCCATCACCCGCCTCACTCATCACCCCGCCTCACCCATCACCCCGCCTCACTCATTACCCCGCCTCACCCATCACCCGCCTCCCATCACCCAGCCTCACCCATCACCCGCCTCCCATCACCCGGCCTCACCCACCACCCGGCCTCACTCATGACCCCACCTCCCATCGCCCGGCCTCACCCACCACCCGGCCTCAGCCATCACCCCGCCTCACCCATCACCCCGCCTCACTCATTACCCCGCCTCACCCATCACCCCGCCTCACCCATCACCCGCCTCCCATCACCCGGCCTCACCCATCACCCGCCTCCCATCACCCGGCCTCACCCACCACCCGCCACCCATCACCCGGCCTCACCCATCACCCGCCTCCCATCACCCGGCCTCACCCACCACCCGGCCTCACTCATGACCCCGCCTCCCATCGCCCGGCCTCCCCCACCACCCGGCCTCACTCATGACCCCGCCTCACTTATCTCCCCGCCTCACCCATCACCCGGCCTCACCCATCACCCCGCCTCACTCATCACCCCGCCTCACCCACCACCCGGCCTCACTCATAACCCCGCCTCACTTATCTCCCCGCCTCACCCATCACCCGGTCTCACCCATCACCCCGCCTCACTTATCACCCCGGCTCACCCATCACCCCGCCTCACCCATCACCCCGCCTCACCCATCACCCCGCCTCACCCATCACCCCGCCTCACCCATCACCCCGCCTCACCCATCACCCGGCCTCACCCATCACCCCGCCTCACTCATCACCCCGCCTCACTGATTACCCCGCCTCACCCATCACCCGGCCTCACCCATCACCTGGCCTCACTTATCACCCCGCCTCACTTATCACCCCGCCTCACCCATCACCCCGCCTCACCCATCACCCGGCCTCACCCATCACCCCGCCTCACCCATCACCCGGCCTCACCCATCACCCCGCCTCACCCATCACCCGCCTCACTTATCACCCAGCCTCACCCACCACCCGGCCTCACCCATCACCCCGCCTCACTTATCACCCCGCCTCACCCATCACCCCGCCTCACCCATCACCCGGCCTCACCCATCACCTGGCCTCACTTATCACCCCGCCTCACTTATCACCCCGCCTCACTTATTACCCCGCCTCACCCATCACCCCGCCTCACCCATCACCTGGCCTCACTTATCACCCCGCCTCACTTATCACCCCGCCTCACCCATCACCCGGCCTCACCCATCACCCCGCCTCACCCATCACCCGCCTCACTCATCACCCCGCCTCACCCATCACCCCGCCTCACTCATTACCCCGCCTCGCCCATCACCCCGCCTCACTCATTACCCCGCCTCACCCATCACCCCGCCTCACTCATCACCCCGCCTCACTCATCACCCCGGGGGCCTCCCTGGTGTAGTGGTTAGCGCACTAGACCGCAGATCAATAGGTCCTGGGTTCGAATCCGGGCTCGGGCACCTAAACTGGGGCATGTTTCATTCCTTCATCCTTCATCGTCTCGGGAGGTTCCTTGGCCCAATTTAGCCTGTATGTGCACAAAAGTGGCATAAAACACAAATATTCCATTCCATTCCATCACTCATCACCCCGCCTCACCCATCACCCGCCTCACTCATCACCCCGCCTCACCCATCACCCCGCCTCACTCATTAGCCCGCCTCACCCATCACCCCGCCTCACTCATTACCCCGCCTCACCCATCACCCCGCCTCACTCATCATCCCGCTTCACTCATCACCCCGGGGGCCTCCCTGGTGTAGTGGTTAGCGCACTAGACCGCAGATCAATAGGTCCTGGGTTCGAATCCGGGCTCGGGCACCTAATCTGGGGCATGTTTCATTCCTTCATCCTTCATCGTCTCGGGAGGTTCTATGGCCCAATTTAGCCTGTATGTGCACAAAAGTGGCCTAAAACACCAACATTCCATTCCATTCCATCACTCATCACCCCGCCTCACCCATCACCCGGCCTCACCCATCACCCGCCTCACTCATCACCCCGCCTCACCCATCACCCCGCCTCACTCATTACCCCGCCTCACCCATCACCCCGCCTCACTCATCACCCCGCCTCACCCATCACCCGGCCTCACCCATCACCCCGCCTCACTCATCACCCCGCCTCACTTATTACCCCGCCTCACCCATCACCCCGCCTCACCCATCACCTGGCCTCACTTATCACCCCGCCTCACTTATCACCCCGCCTCACTTATCACCCCGCCTCACCCATCACCCGGCCTCACCCATCACCCCGCCTCACCCATCACCCGCCTCACTCATCTCCCCGCCTCACCCATCACCCCGCCTCACTCATTACCCCGCCTCACCCATCACCCCGCCTCACTCATTACCCCGCCTCACCCATCACCCAACCTCACTCATCACCCCGCCTCACTCATCACCCCGCCTCACCCATCACCCGCCCTCACCCATCACCCGCCTCACTCATCACCCCGCCTCACCCATCACCCCGCCTCACTCATTACCCCGCCTCACCCATCACCCGCCTCCCATCACCCGGCCTCACCCACCACCCGGCCTCACTCATGACCCCACCTCCCATCGCCCGGCCTCACCCACCACCCGGCCTCAGCCATCACCCCGCCTCACCCATCACCCCGCCTCACTCATTACCCCGCCTCACCCATCACCCCGCCTCACCCATCACCCGCCTCCCATCACCCGGCCTCACCCATCACCCGCCTCCCATCACCCGGCCTCACCCACCACCCGCCTCCCATCACCCGGCCTCACCCATCACCCGCCTCCCATCACCCGGCCTCACCCACCACCCGGCCTCACTCATGACCCCGCCTCCCATCGCCCGGCCTCACCCACCACCCGGCCTCACTCATGACCCCGCCTCACTTATCTCCCCGCCTCACCCATCACCCGCCCTCACCCATCACCCCGCCTCACTCATCACCCCGCCTCACCCACCACCCGGCCTCACTCATAACCCCGCCTCACTTATCTCCCCGCCTCACCCATCACCCGGTCTCACCCATCACCCCGCCTCACTTATCACCCCGGCTCACCCATCACCCCGCCTCACCCATCACCCCGCCTCACCCATCACCCCGCCTCACCCATCACCCCGCCTCACCCATCACCCCGCCTCACCCATCACCCGGCCTCACCCATCACCCCGCCTCACTTATCACCCCGCCTCACTGATTACCCCGCCTCACCCATCACCCGGCCTCACCCATCACCTGGCCTCACTTATCACCCCGCCTCACTTATCACCCCGCCTCACCCATCACCCCGCCTCACCCATCACCCGGCCTCACCCATCACCCCGCCTCACCCATCACCCGGCCTCACACATCACCCCGCCTCACCCATCACCCGCCTCACTTATCACCCAGCCTCACCCACCACCCGGCCTCACCCATCACCCCGCCTCACTTATCACCCCGCCTCACCCATCACCCCGCCTCACCCATCACCCGGCCTCACCCATCACCTGGCCTCACTTATCACCCCGCCTCACTTATCACCCCGCCTCACTTATTACCCCGCCTCACCCATCACCCCGCCTCACCCATCACCTGGCCTCACTTATCACCCCGCCTCACTTATCACCCCGCCTCACTTATCACCCCGCCTCACCCATCACCCGGCCTCACCCATCACCCCGCCTCACCCATCACCCGCCTCACTCATCACCCCGCCTCACCCATCACCCCGCCTCACTCATTACCCCGCCTCGCCCATCACCCCGCCTCACTCATTACCCCGCCTCACCCATCACCCCGCCTCACTCATAACCCCGCCTCACTCATCACCCCGGGGGCCTCCCTGGTGTAGTGGTTAGCGCACTAGACCGCAGATCAATAGGTCCTGGGTTCGAATCCGGGCTCGGGCACCTAAACTGGGGCATGTTTCATTCCTTCATCCTTCATCGTCTCGGGAGGTTCCTTGGCCCAATTTAGCCTGTATGTGCACAAAAGTGGCATAAAACACAAATATTCCATTCCATTCCATCACTCATCACCCCGCCTCACCCATCACCCGGCCTCACCCATCACCCGCCTCACTCATCACCCCGCCTCACCCATCACCCCGCCTCACTCATTACCCCGCCTCACCCATCACCCCGCCTCACTCATCACCCCGCCTCACCCATCACCCGGCCTCACTCATCACCCCGCCTCACTCATCACCCCGCCTCACTTATTACCCCGCCTCACCCATCACCCCGCCTCACCCATCACCTGGCCTCACTTATCACCCCGCCTCACTTATCACCCCGCCTCACTTATCACCCCGCCTCACCCATCACCCGCCTCCCATCACCCGGCCTCACCCACCACCCGGCCTCACTCATGACCCCGCCTCCCATCACCCGGCCTCACCCACCACCCGGCCTCACTCATGACCTTGCCTCACTTATCTCCCCGCCTCACCCATCACCCGGCCTCACCCATCACCCCGCCTCACTCCTCACCCCGCCTCACTCATGACCCCGCCTCACTTATCTCCCCGCCTCACCCATCACCCGGCCTCACCCATCACCCCGCCTCACCCATCACCCCGCCTCACTCATCACCCCGCCTCACTTATCAACCCGCCTCACCCATCAACCCGCCTCACTTATCACCCCACCTCACTTATCACCCCGCCTCACCCATCAACCCGCCTCACTTATCACCCCACCTCACTTATCACCCCACCTCACTTATCACCCCGCCTCACACATCACCCGGCCTCACCCATCACCCCGCCTCACTTATCGCCCCACCTCACTTATCACCCCGCCTCACCCATCAACCCGCCTCACTTATCCCCCCACCTCACTTATCACCCCGCCTCACTTATCACCCCGCCTCACTCATCACCCGGCCTCACCCATCACCCCGCCTCACTCATCACCCCGCCTCACCCATCACCCGGCCTCACCCATCACCCGCCTCACTCATCACCCGGCCTCACTTATCACCCGCCTCACCGATCACCCGCCTCCCATCACCCCGCCTCGCCCATCACCCAGCCTCACCCATCACCCGCCTCACTCATCACCCCGCCTCACTCATCACCCGCCTCCCATCACCCCGCCTCACCCATCACCCGGCCTCACTTATCACCCCACCTCACTTATCACCCCGCCTTACTCATCAGCCCGCCTCACCCATCACCCCGCCTCACCCATCACCCGGCATCACCCATCACCCGGCCTCACCCATCAACCGGCCTCACTCATCACCCCGCCTCACTTATTACCCCGCCTCACCCATCACCCCGCCTCACCCATGACCCGACCTCACCCGTCACCCGGCCTCACCCATCACCCCGCCTCACCCATCACCCGACCTCACCCATCACCCGGCCTCACCCATCACCCCGCCTCACTCATTACCCCGCCTATTGGATTTCGGTTATAAGATTTCGGTTAATAGCGTATATTTGGCTGATAAAATAACTTGCAAGTAAGCGGGCGCTATGCACAGGTACTTTAATGTCAGATGTGTTACTGTTTGATGGCGGTCATTTTTTTGCAGTCTTCCCGAATGTGCCAGTGAAACCCGGCGATCCTTGTATTGGGGAAGACCGTATGTACTCACTTCCTATATTCTGATTAACACAGATTCTGAATTTAGTTAATATACACCACCACCTAGTTATATAACAGTCCCTCTACCACCACCTAGTTATATAACAGTCCCTCTACAACCACCTAGTTATATAACAGTCCCTCTACCACCACCTAGTTATATAACAGTCCCTCTACCACCACCTAGTTATATAACAGTCCCCCTACTCACACCTAGTTATATAACAGTCCCTCTACCACCACCTAGTTATATAACAGTCCCTCTACCACCACCTAGTTATATAACAGTCCCCCTACCCACACCTAGTTATATAACAGTCCCTCTACCACCACCTAGTTATATAACAGTCCCTCTACCACCACCTAGTTATATAACAGTCCCCCTACTCACACCTAGTTATACAACAGTCCACCTCCCACACCTAGTTATATAACAGTCCCCGTACCCACACTTTGTTATAACAGTTCCCCTACCCACACCTAGTTATATAACAGTCCCCCTACCACCACCTAGTTATATAACAGTCCCCCTACCCACACCTAGTTATATAACAGTCCCCCTACCACCACCTAGTTATATCACAGTCCCCCTGCCACCACCTAGTTATATAACAGTCCCCCTACCACCACCTAGTTATATAACAGTCCCCCTACCACCACCTAGTTATATAACAGTCCCCCTACCCACACCTTGTTATATAACAGTCCCCCTACCCACACCTTGTTATATAACAGTCCCCCTACCACCACCTAGTTATATAACAGTCCCCCTATCACCACCTAGTTATATAACAGTCCCCCTACCCACACCTAGTTATATAACAGTCCCCCTACCACCACCTAGTTATATAACAGTCACTCTACCACCACCTTGTTATATAACAGTCCCCCTACCACCACCTAGTTATATAACAGTCCCCCTACTCACACCTAGTTATATAACAGTCCCCCTACCACCACCTAGTTATATAACAGTCCCCCTACCACCACCTAGTTATATAACAGTCCCCCTACCACCACCTAGTTATATAACAGTCCCCTTACAACCACCTAGTTATATAACAGTCCCCCTACAACCACCTAGTTATATAACAGTCATTCTACCACCACCTAGTTATATAACAGTCCCCCTACCCACACCTTGTTATATAACAGTCCCCCTACCACCACCTACTTATATAACAGTCCCCCTACCACCACCTTGTTATATAACAGTCTCCCTGCCCACACCTAGTTATATAACAGACCCCTACCACCACCTAGTTATATAACAGTCCCGCTACCACCACCTTGTTATATAACAGTCCCCCTACCACCACCTAGTTATATAACAGTCCCCCTACCCACACCTTGTTATATAACAGTCCCCCTACCACCACCTAGTTATATCAGTCCCCCTACCCACACCTTGTTATATAACAGTCCCCCTACCACCACCTAGTTATATAACAGTCCCCCTACCCACACCTTGTTATATAACAGTCCCCCTACCACCACCTAGTTATATCACAGTCCCCCTACCCACACCTTGTTATATAACAGTCCCCCTACCCACACCTAGTTATATAACAGTCCCCCTACCCACACCTAGTTATATAACAGTCCCCCTACTCACACCTTGTTATATAACAGTCCCCCTACCACCACCTAGTTATATAGCAGTCACTCTACCACCACCTAGTTATATAACAGTCCCCCTACCACCACCTAGTTATATAACAGTCCCCCTACCACCACCTAGTTATATAACAGTCCCCCTACTCACACCTAGTTGTGTAACAGTCACTCTACCACCACCTAGTTATATAAGTCCCCCTTCCACCACCTAGTTATATAACAGTCCCCCTACCACCACCTAGCTATATAACAGTCCCCCTACCACCACCTAGTTGTATAACAGTCCCCCTACCACCACCTAGTTATAGAACAGTCCCCCTACCCACACCTTGTTATATAACAGTCCCCCTCCCACCACCTTGTTATATAACAGTCCCCCTACCCACACCTTTTTATATAACAGTCCCCCTACCCACACCTAGTTGTATAACAGTCACTCTACCACCACCTAGTTGTATAACAGTCACTCTACCACCACCTAGTTATATAACAGTCCCCCTACCACCACCTAGTTATATAACAGTCCCCCTACCACCACCTAGTTATATAACAGCCACCCTACCACCACCTAGTTATATAACAGTCCCCCTACTCACACCTAGTTGTATAACAGTCACTCTACCACCACCTAGTTATATAACAGTCCCCGTACCCACACATTGTTATATGACAGTCCCCCTACCACCACCTAGTTATATAACAGTCCCCCTACCCAGACCTAATTATATAACAGTCCCCCTACCCACACCTAGTTATATAACAGTCCCCCTACCACCACCTTGTTATATAACAGTCACTCTACCACCACCTAGTTATATAACAGTCCCCCTACCACCACCTAGTTATATAACAGTCCCCCTACCACCACCTAGTTATATAACAGTCTCCCTACCACCACCTAGTTATATAACAGTCCCCCTACCCACACCTTGTTATATAACAGTCCCCCTACCCACACCTAGTTATATAACAGTCCCCCAACTCACACATAGTTGTATAACAGTCACTCTACCACCACCTAGTTATATAACAGTCCCCCTACTCACACCTAGTTATATAACAGTCACTCTACCACCACCTAGTTATATAACAGTCCCCCTACCCACACATTGTTATATAACAGTCCCCCTACCCACACTTAGTTATATAACAGTCCCTCTACTCACACCTAGTTGTATAACAGTCACTCTACCACCACCTAGTTATATAACAGTCCCCCTACCACCACCTAGTTATATAACAGTCCCCCTACTCACACCTAGTTATATAACAGTCCCCCTACCACCACCTAGTTATATAACAGTCCCCCTACCCACACATTGTTATATAACAGTCCCCCTACCCACACCTAGTTATATAACAGTCCCCCTACTCACACCTAGTTGTATAACAGTCACTCTACCACCACCTAGTTATATAACAGTCCCCCTACCACCACCTAGTTATATAACAGTCCCCCTACTCACACCTAGTTATATAACAGTCCCCCTACCACCACCTAGTTATATAACAGTCCCCCTACCACCACCTAGTTATATAACAGTCCCCCTACCCACACCTAGTTATATAACAGTCACTCTACCACCACCTAGTTATATAACAGTCCCCCTACCACCACCTAGTTATATAACAGTCCCCCTACCACCACCTAGTTATATAACAGTCCCCCTACCACCACCTAGTTATATAACAGTCCCCCTACCCACACCTAGTTACATATCAGTCCCCCTACCACCACCTAGTTATATAACAGTCCCCCTACCCACACCTTGTTATGTAACAGTCCCCCTACCCACACCTAGTTATATAACAGTCCCCCTACCCACACCTAGTTATATAACAGTCCCCCTACTCACACCTAGTTAAATAACAGTCCCCCTACCCACACCTAGTTATATAACAGTCCCCCTACTCACACCTAGTTATATAACAGTCCCCCTACCACCACCTAGTTATATAACAGTCACTCTACCACCACCTAGTTATATAACAGTCCCCCTACCACCACCTAGTTATGTAACAGTCACTCTACCACCACCTAGTTATATAACAGTCCCCCTACCACCACCTAGTTATATAACAGTCACTCTACCACCACCTAGTTATATAACAGTCCCCCTACCACCACCTAGTTATATAACAGTCCCCCTACCACCACCTAGTTATATAACAGTCCCCCTACCACCACCTAGTTATATAACAGTCCCCCTACCCACACCTAGTTATATAACAGTCCCCCTACCCACACCTAGTTATATAACAGTCACTCTACCACCACCTAGTTATATAACAGTCCCCCTACCCACACCTAGTTATATAACAGTCACTCTACCACCACCTAGTTATATAACAGTCCCCCTACCCACACCTAGTTATATAACAGTCCCCCTACCCACACCTAGTTATATAACAGTCACTCTACCACCACCTAGTTATATAACAGTCCCCCTACTCACACCTAGTTGTATAACAGTCCCCCTACCCACACCTAGTTGTATAACAGTCACTCTACCACCAGCTAGTTATATAACAGTCCCCCTACCACCACCTAGTTATATAACAGTCACTCTACCACCACCTAGTTACATAACAGTCCCCCTACTCACACCTAGTTATATGACAGTCCCACTACCACCACCTAGTTATATAACAGTCACTCTACCACCACCTAGTTAGATAACAGTCCCCCTACCACCACCTAGTTATATAACAGTCACTCTACCACCACCTAGTTATATAACAGTCCCCCTACCCACACCTAGTTGTATAACAGTCCCCCTACCACCACCTAGTTATATAACAGTCACTCTACCACCACCTAGTTATATAACAGTCCCCCTACCACCACCTAGTTATATAACAGTCCTCCTACCACCACCTAGTTATATAACAGTCACTCTACCACCACCTAGTTATATAACAGTCCCCCTACTCACACCTAGTTGTATAATAGTCACCCTACCACCACCTAGTTATATAACAGTCACTCTACCACCACCTAATTATATAACAGTCCCCCTACTCACACCTAGCTGTATAACAGTCACTCTACCACCACCTAGTTATATAACAGTCCCCCTACCACCACCTAGTTATATAACAGTCCCCCTACCCACACCTAGTTATATAACAGTCCCCGTACCCACACCTTGTTATATAACAGTCCCCCTACCACCACCTAGTTATATAACAGTCCCCT
Organism: Arenicola marina; assembly: GCA_964019135.1. NCBI lineage: Eukaryota > Metazoa > Annelida > Polychaeta > Arenicolidae > Arenicola > Arenicola marina. The sequence continues at coordinate 357,062 of OZ025253.1, read as the reverse complement.
TACTCACACCTAGTTCTATAACAGTCCCCGTACCCACTCCTTGTTATATAACAGTCCCCCTACCCACACCTAGTTATATAACAGTCCCCCTACCCACACATTGTTATATAACAGTCCCCCTACCACCACCTAGTTATATAACAGACCCCTACCACCACCTAGTTATATAACAGTCCCCCTACCACCACCTACTTATATAACAGTCCCCCTACCCACACATTGTTATATAACAGTCCCCCTACCACCACCTAGTTATATAACAGTCCCCCTACCACCACCTAGTTATATAACAGTCCCCCTACCACCACCTTGTTATATAACAGTCCCCCTACCACCACCTAGTTATATAACAGTACCCCTACTCACACCTATTTGTATAACAGTCACTCTACCACCACCTAGTTATATAACAGTCCCCCTACTCACACCTAGTTATATAACAGTCCCCCTACCCACACCTTGTTATATAACAGTCCCCCTACTCACACCTATTTATATAACAGTCCCCGTACCCACACCTTGTTATATAACAACCAACTTGCCCACACCTAGTTATATAACAGTCCCCCTGCCATCACCTAGTTATATAACAGTCCCCCTACTCACAACTAGTTATATAACAGTCCCCGTACCCACACCTTGATATATGACAGTCCCTCTGCCACCACCTAGTTATATAACAGTCCCCCTGCCCACACCTAATTATATAACAGTCCCCCTACCACCGCCTAGTTATATAAGTCCCCCTACCACCACCTAGTTATATAACAGTCCCCCTACCCACACCTAGTTGTATAACAGTCCCCCTACTCACACATAGTTGTATAACAGTCCCGCTACCACCACCTTGTTATATAACAGTCCTCCTACCACCACCTAGTTATATAACGGTCCCCCTACCCACACCTAGTTGTATAACAGCCCCCCTACCCACACCTAGTTGTATAACAGTCCCCCTACTCATACATAGTTGTATAACAGTCCCCCTACCACCACCTAGTTATATAACAGTCCCCCTACCACCACCTAGTTATATAACAGTCCCCCTACCCACACCTAGTTGTATAACAGTCCCCCTACCCACACTTAGTTATATAACAGTCCCCCTACCACCACCTAGTTATATAACAGTCTCCCTACCCACACCTAGTTATATAACAGTCCCCCTACTCACACCTAGTTATATAACAGTCCCTCTACCCACACCTTGTTATATAACAGTCCCCCTACCCACACCTAGTTATATAAAAGTCACTCTACCACCACCTAGTTATATAACAGTCCCCCTAGCCACACCTAGTTATATAACAGTCCCCCTGCCCACACCTAGTTATATTACAGACCCCTACCACCACCTAGTTATATAACAGCCCCCCTACCACCACCTAGTTATATAACAGTCCCCCTACCACCACCTAGTTATATAACAGTCACTCTACCACCACCTAGTTATATAACACCCTATCACTACATAGTTATGTAAGTCTCCCACAGGTAAGATGTACCATACCCTCCCACAGGTAACATGTACCATGCCCTCCCACAGGTAACATGTACCATACCCTCCCACAGGTAACATGTACCATACCCTCCCACAGGTAACATGTACCATACCCTCCCACAGGTAACATGTACCATACCCTTCCACAGGTAACATGTACCATACCCTCCCGCAGGTAACATGTACCATACCCTCCCGCAGGTAACATGTACCATGTCCTCCCGCAGGTAACATGTACCATACCCTCCCACAGGTAACATGTACCATGCCCTCCCACAGGTAACATGTACCATACCCTCCCACATGTAACATGTACCATGCCCTCCCACAGGTAACATGTACCATACCCTCCCACAGGTAACATGTACCATACCTTCCCACAGGTAACATGTACCATACCCTCCCACAGGTAACATGTACCATACCCTCCCACAGGTAACATGTACCATACCTTCCCACAGGTAACATGTACCATACCCTCCCACAGGTAACATGTACCATACCCTCCCACAGGTAACATGTACCATACTCTCCCACAGGTAACATGTACCATATCCTCCCACAGGTAACATGTACCATACCCTCCCACAGGTAACATGTACCATACTCTCCCACAGGTAACATGTACCATACCCTCCCACAGGTAACATGTACCATACCCTCCCACAGGTAACATGTACCATACCCTCCCACAGGTAACATGTACCATACCCTCCCACAGGTAACATGTACCATATCCTCCCACAGGTAACATGTACCATATCCTCCCACAGGTAACATGTACTATACCCTCCCACAGGTAACATGTACCATACTCTCCCACAGGTAACATGTACCATACCCTCCCACAGGTAACATGTACCATACCCTCCCACAGGTAACATGTACCATACCCTCCCACAGGTAACATGTACCATACCCTCCCACAGGTAACATGTACCATACCCTCCCACATGTAACATGTACCATGTCCTCCCACAGGTAACATGTACCATACCCTCCCACAGGTACCACAGGTAACATGTACCATACCCTTCCACAAGTAACATGTACCATACTCTCCCACATGTAACATGTACCATGTCCTCCCACAGGTAACATGTACCATACCCTCCCACATGTAAAAAAGAACCATGTCCTCCCACAGGTAACATGTACCATACCCCCCCAAGGTAACATGTACTATACCCTCCCACAGGTAACATGTACCATACCCTCCCACAGGTAACATGTACCATACCCTCCCACATGTAACATGTACCATGTCCTCCCACAGGTAACATGTACCATACCCTCCCACAGGTACCACAGGTAACATGTACCATACCCTTCCACAAGTAACATGTACCATACTCTCCCACATGTAACATGTACCATGTCCTCCCACAGGTAACATGTACCATCCCTCCCACAGGTAACATGTACCATACCCTCCCACAGGTGACATGTACCATACCCTCCCACAGGTAACATGTACCATGCCGTCCCACAGGTAACATGTACCATGCCCTCCCACAGGTAACATGTACCATACCCTTCCACAAGTAACATGTACCATACCCTCCCACATGTAGCATGTACCATGTCCTCCCACAGGTAACATGTACCATGCCCTCCCACAGGTAACATGTACCATACCCTCCCACAGGTAACATGTACCATACCCTCCCACAGGTAACATGTACCATGCCGTCCCACAGGTAACATGTACCATGCCCTCCCACAGGTAACATGTACCATATCCTCCCACAGGTAACATGTACCATACCCTCCCACAGGTAACATGTACTATACCCTCCCACAGGTAACATGTACCATACCCTCCCGCAGGTAACATGTACCATGCCCTCCCACAGGTAACATGTACCATACCCTCCCACAGGTAACATGTACCATACCCTCCCACAGGTAACATGTACCATACCCTCCCAAGGTAACATGTACCATGTCCTCCCACAGGTAACATGTACCATGCCCCCCAAGGTAACATGTACTATGTCCTCCCACAGGTAACATGTAACATGCCCCCCCAAGGTAACATGTACTATACCCTCCCACAGGTAACATGTACCATACCCTCCCACAGGTAACATGTACCATACCCTCCCACATGTAACATGTACCATGTCCTCCCACAGGTAACTGGTACCATACCCTCCCACAAGTAACATGTACCATACCCTTCCACAGGTAACATGTACCATACCTTCCCACATGTAACATGTACCATGTCCTCCCACAGGTAACATGTACCATACCCTCCCACAGGTAACATGTACCATACCCTCCCACAGGTAACATGTACCATACCCTCCCACAGGTAACATGTACCATGCCGTCCCACAGGTAACATGTACCATGCCGTCCCACAGGTAACATGTACCATATCCTCCCACAGGTAACATGTACCATACCCTCCCACAGGTAACATGTACTATACCCTCCCACAGGTAACATGTACCATACCCTCCCGCAGGTAACATGTACCATGTCCTCCCACAGGTAACATGTACCATACCCTCCCACAAGTAACATGTACCATACCCTTCCACAGGTAACATGTACCATACCCTCCCACAGGTAACATGTACCATACCCTCCCACAGGTAACATGTACCATACCCTCCCACAGGTAACATGTACCATGTCCTCCCACAGGTAACATGTATCATACCCTCCCACAGGTAACATGTACCATGTCCTCCCACAGGTAACATGTACCATGTCCTCCCACAGGTAACATGTATCATACCCTCCCACAGGTAACATGTACCATGTCCTCCCACAGGTAACATGTACCATGTCCTCCCACAGGTAACATGTATCATACCCTCCCACAGGTAACATGTACCATGTCCTCCCACAGGTAACATGTATCATACCCTCCCACAGGTAACATGTACCATACCCTCCCACAGGTAACATGTACCATGTCCTCCCACAGGTAACATGTATCATACCCTCCCACAGGTAACATGTACCATGTCCTCCCACAGGTAACATGTACCATGCCCCCCCAAGGTAACATGTACTATGTCCTCCCACAGGTAACATGTACCATACCCTCCCACAGGTAACATGTACCATACCCTCCCACAGGTAACATGTACCATACCCTCCCACAGGTAACATGTACCATACCCTCCCACAGGTAACATGTACCATACCCTCCCACATGTAACATGTACCATGTCCTCCCACAGGTAACATGTACCATACCCTCCCACAAGTGACATGTACCATACCCTTCCACAGGTAACATGTACCATACCTTCCCACATGTACCATGTCCTCCCACAAGTAACATGTACCATGCCCTCCCACAGGTAACATGTACCATGTCCTCCCACAGGTAACATGTACCATGCCCCCCCAAGGTAACATGTGCTATGCCCTCCCACAGGTAACATGTACCATACCCTCCCACAGGTAACATGTACCATACCCTCCCACATGTAACATGTACCATGTCCTCCCACAGGTAACATGTACCATACCCTCCCACAAGTAACATGTACCATGTCCTCCCACAGGTAACATGTACCATACCCTCCCACAAGTAACATGTACCATACCCTTCCACAGGTAACATGTACCATACCCTCCCACATGTAACATGTACCATGTCCTCCCACAGGTAACATGTACCATACCCTCCCACAGGTAACATGTACCATGCCCTCCCACAGGTAACATGTACCATACCCTCCCACAGGTAACATGTACCATACCCTCCCACAGGTAACATGTACCATACCCTCCCACAGGTAACATGTACCATACCCTCCCACAGGTAACATGTACCATACCCTCCCACATGTAACATGTACCATACCCTCCCACAGGTAACATGTACCATACCCTCCCACAGGTAACATGTACCATACCCTCCCACAGGTAACATGTACCATACCCTCCCACAGGTAACATGTACCATACCCTCCCGCAGGTAACATGTACCATACCCTCCCTCAGGTAACATGTACCATACCCTCCCACAGGTAACATGTATCATACCCTCCCGCAGGTAACATGTACCATACCCTCCCACAGGTAACATGTACCATACCCTCCCACAGGTAACATGTACCATACCCTCCCACAGGTAACATGTACCATGTCCTCCCACAGGTAACATGTATCATACCCTCCCACATGTAACATGTACCATGTCCTCCCACAGGTAACATGTACCATACCCTCCCACAAGTAACATGTACCATACCCTTCCACAGGTAACATGTACCATACCTTCCCACATGTACCATGTCCTCCCACAAGTAACATGTACCATGCCCTCCCACAGGTAACATGTACCATGTCCTCCCACAGGTAACATGTACCATGCCCCCCCAAGGTAACATGTGCTATGCCCTCCCACAGGTAACATGTACCATACCCTCCCACAGGTAACATGTACCATACCCTCCCACATGTAACATGTACCATGTCCTCCCACAGGTAACATGTACCATACCCTCCCACAAGTAACATGTACCATGTCCTCCCACAGGTAACATGTACCATACCCTCCCACAAGTAACATGTACCATACCCTTCCACAGGTAACATGTACCATACCCTCCCACATGTAACATGTACCATGTCCTCTCACAGGTAACATGTACCATACCCTCCCACAGGTAACATGTACCATGCCCTCCCACAGGTAACATGTACCATACCCTCCCACAGGTAACATGTACCATACCCTCCCACAGGTAACATGTACCATACCCTCCCACAGGTAACATGTACCATACCCTCCCACAGGTAACATGTACCATACCCTCCCACATGTAACATGTACCATACCCTCCCACAGGTAACATGTACCATACCCTCCCACAGGTAACATGTACCATACCCTCCCACAGGTAACATGTACCATACCCTCCCACAGGTAACATGTACCATACCCTCCCGCAGGTAACATGTACCATACCCTGCCACAGGTAACATGTACCATACCCTCCCACAGGTAACATGTATCATACCCTCCCGCAGGTAACATGTACCATACCCTCCCACAGGTAACATGTACCATACCCTCCCACAGGTAACATGTACCATACCCTCCCACAGGTAACATGTACCATACCCTCCCACAGGTAACATGTACCATACCCTCCCACAGGTAACATGTACCATACCCTCCCACAGGTAACATGTACCATACCCTTCCACAGGTAACATGTACCATACCCTCCCACAGGTAACATGTACCATACCCTCCCACAGGTAACATGTACCATACCCTCCCACAGGTAACATGTACCATACCCTCCCACAGGTAACATGTATCATACCCTCCCGCAGGTAACATGTACCATACCCTCCCACAGGTAACATGTACCATACCCTCCCACAGGTAACATGTACCATACCCTCCCACAGGTAACATGTACCATACCCTCCCACAGGTAACATGTATCATACCCTCCCGCAGGTAACATGTACCATACCCTCCCACAGGTAACATGTACTATACCCTCCCACAGGTAACATGTACTATACCCTCCCACAGGTAACATGTACCATACCCTCCCACAGGTAACATGTACCATACCCTGCCACAGGTAACATGTACCATACCCTCCCACAGTTAACATGTACCATGCCCTCCCACAGGTAACATGTACTATACCCTCCCACAGGTAACATGTACTATACCCTCCCACAGGTAACATGTACCATACCCTCCCACATGTAAAAAAGAACCATGTCCTCCCACAGGTAACATGTACCATATCCTCCCACAGGTAACATGTACTATACCCTCCCACAGGTAACATGTACCATATCCTCCCACAGGTAACATGTACCATACCCTCCCACAGTTAACATGTACCATGCCCTCCCACAGGTAACATGTACCATACCCTCCCACAGGTAACATGTACTATACCCTCCCACAGGTAACATGTACTATACCCTCCCACAGGTAACATGTACCATACCCTCCCACAGGTAACATGTACCATACCCTCCCACAGGTAACTTGTACCATGCTCTCCCACAGGTAACATGTACCATACCCTCTCACAGGGAACATGTACCATATCCTCCCACAGGTAACATGTACCGTCGAGGCGCCAGGCGATGGCGGAAGCTATACAGGGTTAACGGCCATCTGTTCCAAGCAAAGCGATTTAATCGGGTAAGCTATGCCCTTCTATATCCGTTCATTTCGTTTGTCTTTTACTGAGCAATATTGGCATTATGTTAATAGTATAACTAAAAAAAAACGGACTTATAGACATCAGACTCCATTAAAAGGTGTGAAATATAAATCGAGAGATAACGATTAGTTATGGCGTGTGTAAGGGTCAAAGCTCAAGGTCATAGTTATTGTTTTTAGAAAGCTTTCAATATCTTCTCAAATCTTTCCGAAGTGCCTTCTTTAAGCAGTACCAGTATCATGTTGCTGATTGCAGGGGGTCCCCCAAGTGTCCTTTCCATGCAATATTTCCGTCGGTTCTATGGTAACAGATAGAGATGTTGCTGATTGCAGGGGGTCCCCCAAGTGTCCTTTCCATGCAATATTTCTGTAGTTCTATGGTAACAGATAGAGATGTTGCTGATTGCAGGGGGTCCCCCAAGTGTCCTTTCCATGCAATATTTCTGTAGTTCTATGGTAACAGATAGGGATGTTGCTGATTGCAGGGGGTCCCCCAAGTGTCCTTTCCGTTTAATGTTTCTGTAGCTCTATGGTAACAGATAGAGATGTTGCTGATTGCAGGGGGTCCCCCAAGTGTCCTTTCCATGCAATATTTCTGTAGTTCTATGGTAACAGATAGAGATGTTGCTGATTGCAGGGGGTCCCACATGTGTCCTTTCCATGCAATATTTTTGTAGTTCTATGGTAACAGATAGAGATGTTGCTGATTGCAGGGGGTCCCCCAAGTGTCCTTTCCGTTTAATATTTCTGTAGTTCTATGGTAACAGATAGAGATGTTGCTGATTGCAGGGGGTCCCCCAAGTGTCCTTTCCGTTTAATATTTCTGTAGTTCTATGGTAACAGATAGAGATGTTGCTGATTGCAGGGGGTCCCCCAAGTGTCCTTTCCATGCAATATTTCTGTAGTTCTATGGTAACAGATAGAGATGTTGCTGATTGCAGGGGGTCCCCCAAGTGTCCTTTCCATGCAATATTTCTGTAGTTCTATGGTAACAGATAGAGATGTTGCTGATTGCAGGGGGTCCCACATGTGTCCTTTCCATGCAATATTTCTGTAGTTCTATGGTAACAGATAGAGATGTTGCTGATTGCAGGGGGTCCCCCAAGTGTCCTTTCCATGCAATATTTCTGTAGTTCTATGGTAACAGATAGAGATGTTGCTGATTGCAGGGGGTCCCCCAAGTGTCCTTTCCATGCAATATTTCTGTAGTTCTATGGTAACAGATAGAGATGTTGCTGATTGCAGGGGGTCCCACATGTGTCCTTTCCATGCAATATTTCTGTAGTTCTATGGTAACAGATAGAGATGTTGCTGATTGCAGGGGGTCCCCCAAGTGTCCTTTCCATGCAATATTTCTGTAGTTCTATGGTAACAGATAGAGATGTTGCTGATTGCAGGGGGTCCCACATGTGTCCTTTCCATGCAATATTTCTGTAGTTCTATGGTAACAGATAGAGATGTTGCTGATTGCAGGGGGTCCCCCAAGTGTCCTTTCCATGCAATATTTCTGTAGTTCTATGGTAACAGATAGAGATGTTGCTGATTGCAGGGGGTCCCCCAAGTGTCCTTTCCATGCAATATTTCTGTAGTTCTATGGTAACAGATAGAGATGTTGCTGATTGCAGGGGGTCCCACATGTGTCCTTTCCATGCAATATTTCTGTAGTTCTATGGTAACAGATAGAGATGTTGCTGATTGCAGGGGGTCCCCCAAGTGTCCTTTCCATGCAATATTTCTGTAGTTCTATGGTAACAGATAGAGATGTTGCTGATTGCAGGGGGTCCCACATGTGTCCTTTCCATGCAATATTTTTGTAGTTCTATGGTAACAGATAGAGATGTTGCTGATTGCAGGGGGTCCCCCAAGTGTCCTTTCCGTTTAATATTTCTGTAGTTCTATGGTAACAGATAGAGATGTTGCTGATTGCAGGGGGTCCCCCAAGTGTCCTTTCCGTTTAATATTTCTGTAGTTCTATGGTAACAGATAGAGATGTTGCTGATTGCAGGGGGTCCCACATGTGTCCTTTCCATGCAATATTTCTGTAGTTCTATGGTAACAGATAGAGATGTTGCTGATTGCAGGGGGTCCCACAAGTGTCCTTTCCATGCAATATTTCTGTAGTTCTGTAGTAACAGACAGAGATGTTGCTGATTGCAGGGGGTCCCACAAGTGTCCTTTCCGTTTAATATTTCTGTAGTTCTATGGTAACAGATAGAGATTTTGCTGATTGCAGGGGGTCCCACATGTGTCCTTTCCATGCAATATTTTTGTAGTTCTATGGTAACAGATAGAGATGTTGCTGATTGCAGGGGGTCCCACAAGTGTCCTTTCCATGCAATATTTCTGTAGTTCTATGGTAACAGATAGAGATGTTGCTGATTGCAGGGGGTCCCACATGTGTCCTTTCCATGCAATATTTCTGTAGTTCTATGGTAACAGATAGAGATGTTGCTGATTGCAGGGGGTCCCACAAGTGTCCTTTCCATGCAATATTTCTGTAGTTCTATGGTAACAGATAGAGATGTTGCTGATTGCAGGGGGTCCCACATGTGTCCTTTCCATGCAATATTTTTGTAGTTCTATGGTAACAGATAGAGATGTTGCTGATTGCAGGGGGTCCCACATGTGTCCTTTCCATGCAATATTTTTGTAGTTCTATGGTAACAGATAGAGATGTTGCTGATTGCAGGGGGTCCCACATGTGTCCTTTCCATGCAATATTTCTGTAGTTCTATGGTAACAGATAGAGATGTTGCTGATTGCAGGGGGTCCCGCAAGTGTCCTTTCCACTTAATATTTCTGTAGTTCTGTGGTAACAGATAGAGATGTTGCTGATTGCAGGGGGTCCCGCAAGTGTCCTTTCCGTTTAATGTTTCTGTAGCTCTATGGTAACAGATAGAGATGTTGCTGATTGCAGGGGGTCCCACATGTGTCCTTTCCATGCAATATTTCTGTAGTTCTATGGTAACAGATAGAGATGTTGCTGATTGCAGGGGGTCCCCCAAGTGTCCTTTCCATGCAATATTTCTGTAGTTCTATGGTAACAGATAGAGATGTTGCTGATTGCAGGGGGTCCCGCAAGTGTCCTTTCCATGCAATATTTCTGTAGTTCTATGGTAACAGATAGAGATGTTGCTGATTGCAGGGGGTCCCACATGTGTCCTTTCCATGCAATATTTCTGTAGTTCTATGGTAACAGATAGAGATGTTGCTGATTGCAGGGGGTCCCCCAAGTGTCCTTTCCATGCAATATTTCTGTAGTTCTATGGTAACAGATAGAGATGTTGCTGATTGCAGGGGGTCCCACATGTGTCCTTTCCATGCAATATTTTTGTAGTTCTATGGTAACAGATAGAGATGTTGCTGATTGCAGGGGGTCCCCCAAGTGTCCTTTCCGTTTAATATTTCTGTAGTTCTATGGTAACAGATAGAGATGTTGCTGATTGCAGGGGGTCCCCCAAGTGTCCTTTCCGTTTAATATTTCTGTAGTTCTATGGTAACAGATAGAGATGTTGCTGATTGCAGGGGGTCCCACATGTGTCCTTTCCATGCAATATTTCTGTAGTTCTATGGTAACAGATAGAGATGTTGCTGATTGCAGGGGGTCCCACAAGTGTCCTTTCCATGCAATATTTCTGTAGTTCTGTAGTAACAGACAGAGATGTTGCTGATTGCAGGGGGTCCCACAAGTGTCCTTTCCGTTTAATATTTCTGTAGTTCTATGGTAACAGATAGAGATTTTGCTGATTGCAGGGGGTCCCACATGTGTCCTTTCCATGCAATATTTTTGTAGTTCTATGGTAACAGATAGAGATGTTGCTGATTGCAGGGGGTCCCACAAGTGTCCTTTCCATGCAATATTTCTGTAGTTCTATGGTAACAGATAGAGATGTTGCTGATTGCAGGGGGTCCCACATGTGTCCTTTCCATGCAATATTTCTGTAGTTCTATGGTAACAGATGGAGATGTTGCTGATTGCAGGGGGTCCCACAAGTGTCCTTTCCATGCAATATTTCTGTAGTTCTATGGTAACAGATAGAGATGTTGCTGATTGCAGGGGGTCCCACATGTGTCCTTTCCATGCAATATTTTTGTAGTTCTATGGTAACAGATAGAGATGTTGCTGATTGCAGGGGGTCCCACATGTGTCCTTTCCATGCAATATTTTTGTAGTTCTATGGTAACAGATAGAGATGTTGCTGATTGCAGGGGGTCCCACATGTGTCCTTTCCATGCAATATTTCTGTAGTTCTATGGTAACAGATAGAGATGTTGCTGATTGCAGGGGGTCCCGCAAGTGTCCTTTCCACTTAATATTTCTGTAGTTCTGTGGTAACAGATAGAGATGTTGCTGATTGCAGGGGGTCCCGCAAGTGTCCTTTCCGTTTAATGTTTCTGTAGCTCTATGGTAACAGATAGAGATGTTGCTGATTGCAGGGGGTCCCACATGTGTCCTTTCCATGCAATATTTCTGTAGTTCTATGGTAACAGATAGAGATGTTGCTGATTGCAGGGGGTCCCCCAAGTGTCCTTTCCATGCAATATTTCTGTAGTTCTATGGTAACAGATAGAGATGTTGCTGATTGCAGGGGGTCCCGCAAGTGTCCTTTCCGTTTAATGTTTCTGTAGCTCTATGGTAACAGATAGAGATGTTGCTGATTGCAGGGGGTCCCCCAAGTGTCCTTTCCATGCAATATTTCTGTAGTTCTGTGGTAACAGATAGAGATGTTGCTGATTGCAGGGGGTCCCACACGTGTCCTTTCCATGCACTATTTCTGTAGCTCTATATTAACAGATAGAGATGTTGCTGATTGCAGGGGGTCCCCCAAGTGTCCTTTCCATGCAATATTTCTGTAGTTCTATGGTAACAGATAGAGATGTTGCTGATTGCAGGGGGTCCCCCAAGTGTCCTTTCCATGCAATATTTCTGTAGTTCTATGGTAACAGATAGAGATGTTGCTGATTGCAGGGGGTCCCACATGTGTCCTTTCCATGCAATATTTCTGTAGTTCTATGGTAACAGATAGAGATATTGCTGATTGCAGGGGGTCCCACAAGTGTCCTTTCCATGCAATATTTCTGTCGTTCTGTGGTAACAGATAGAGATGTTGCTGATTGCAGGGGGTCCCACATGTGTCCTTTCCATGCAATATTTCTGTAGTTCTATGGTAACAGATAGAGATGTTGCTGATTGCAGGGGGTCCCGCAAGTGTCCTTTCCACTTAATATTTCTGTAGTTCTGTGGTAACAGATAGAGATGTTGCTGATTGCAGGGGGTCCCCCAAGTGTCCTTTCCGTTTAATGTTTCTGTAGCTCTATGGTAACAGATAGAGATGTTGCTGATTGCAGGGGGTCCCACATGTGTCCTTTCCATGCAATATTTCTGTAGTTCTATGGTAACAGATAGAGATGTTGCTGATTGCAGGGGGTCCCGCAAGTGTCCTTTCCACTTAATATTTCTGTAGTTCTGTGGTAACAGATAGAGATGTTGCTGATTGCAGGGGGTCCCACACGTGTCCTTTCCATGCAATATTTCTGTAGTTCTATGGTAACAGATAGAGATGTTGCTGATTGCAGGGGGTCCCACATGTGTCCTTTCCATGCAATATTTCTGTAGTTCTATGGTAACAGATAGAGATGTTGCTGATTGCAGGGGGTCCCCCAAGTGTCCTTTCCATGCACTATTTCTGTAGCTCTATATTAACAGATAGAGATGTTGCTGATTGCAGGGGGTCCCCCAAGTGTCCTTTCCATGCAATATTCCTGTAGTTCTATGGTAACAGATAGAGATGTTGCTGATTGCAGGGGGTCCCCCAAGTGTCCTTTCCATGCAATATTTCTGTAGTTCTGTGGTAACAGATAGAGATGTTGCTGATTGCAGGGGGTCCCCCAAGTGTCCTTTCCATGCAATATTTCTGTAGTTCTATGGTAACAGATAGAGATGTTGCTGATTGCAGGGGGTCCCCCAAGTGTCCTTTCCATGCAATATTTCTGTAGTTCTGTGGTAACAGACAGAGATGTTGCTGATTGCAGGGGGTCCCCCAAGTGTCCTTTCCATGCAATATTTCTGTAGTTCTATGGTAACAGATAGAGATGTTGCTAATTGCAGGGGGTCCCCCAAGTGTCCTTTCCATGCAATATTTCTGTAGTTGTGTATTAACAGATAGAGATGTTGCTGATTGCAGGGGGTCCCCCAAGTGTCCTTTCCATGCAATATTTCTGTAGTTCTGTATTAACAGATAGAGATGTTGCTGATTGCAGGGGGTCCCCCAAGTGTCCTTTCCATGCAATATTTCTGTAGTTCTATGGTAACAGATAGATATGTTGCTGATTGCAGGGGGTCCCCCAAGTGTCCTTTCCATGCAATATTTCTGTAGTTCTGTAGTAACAGATAGAGATGTTGCTGATTGCAGGGGGTCCCACATGTGTCCTTTCCATGCAATATTTCTGTAGTTCTGTGGTAACAGATAGAGATGTTGCTGATTGCAGGGGGTCCCCCAAGTGTCCTTTCCATGCAATATTTCTGTAGTTCTGTATTAACAGATAGAGATGTTGCTGATTGCAGGGGGTCCCCCAAGTGTCCTTTCTATGCAATATGTCTGTAGTTCTATGGTAACAGATAGAGATGTTGCTGATTGCAGGGGGTCCCCCAAGTGTCCTTTCCATGCAATATTTCTGTAGTTGTGTATTAACAGATAGAGATGTTGCTGATTGCAGGGGGTCCCCCAAGTGTCCTTTGCATGCAATATTTCTGTAGTTCTGTATTAACAGATAGAGATGTTGCTGATTGCAGGGGGTCCCCCAAGTGTCCTTTCCATGCAATATTTCTGTAGTTCTATGGTAACAGATAGAGATGTTGCTGATTGCAAGGGGTCCCCCAAGTGTCCTTTCCATGCAATATTTCTGTAGTTCTGTAGTAACAGATAGAGATGTTGCTGATTGCAGGGGGTCCCACATGTGTCCTTTCCATGCAATATTTCTGTAGTTCTATGGTAACAGACAGAGATGTTGCTGATTGCAGGGGGTCCCCCAAGTGTCCTTTCCATGCAATATTTCTGTAGTTCTATGGTAACAGATAGATATGTTGCTGATTGCAGGGGGTCCCCCAAGTGTCCTTTCCATGCAATATTTCTGTAGTTCTATGGTAACAGATAGAGATGTTGCTGATTGCAGGGGGTCCCCCAAGTGTCCTTTCCATGCAATATTTCTGTAGTTCTATGGTAACAGATAGAGATGTTGCTGATTGCAGGGGGTCCCCCAAGTGTCCTTTCCATGCAATATTTCTGTAGTTCTGTAGTAACAGACAGAGATGTTGCTGATTGCAGGGGGTCCCCCAAGTGTCCTTTCCGTTTAATGTTTCTGTAGCTCTATGGTAACAGATAGAGATGTTGCTGATTGCAGGGGGTCCCCCAAGTGTCCTTTCCATGCAATATTTCTGTAGTTCTGTGGTAACAGATAGAGATGTTGCTGATTGCAGGGGGTCCCGCATGTGTCCTTTCCATGCAATATTTCTGTAGTTCTATGGTAACAGACAGAGATGTTGCTGATTGCAGGGGGTCCCCCAAGTGTCCTTTCCATGCAATATTTCTGTAGTTCTATGGTAACAGATAGAGATGTTGCTGATTGCAGGGGGTCCCCCAAGTGTCCTTTCCATGCAATATTTCTGTAGTTCTATGGTAACAGATAGAGATGTTGCTGATTGCAGGGGGTCCCACATGTGTCCTTTCCATGCAATATTTCTGTAGTTCTATGGTAACAGACAGAGATGTTGCTGATTGCAGGGGGTCCCCCAAGTGTCCTTTCCATGCAATATTTCTGTAGTTCTATGGTAACAGATAGAGATGTTGCTGATTGCAGGGGGTCCCCCAAGTGTCCTTTCCATGCAATATTTCTGTAGTTCTATGGTAACAGATAGAGATGTTGCTGATTGCAGGGGGTCCCCCAAGTGTCCTTTCCATGCAATATTTCTGTAGTTCTGTGGTAACAGACAGAGATGTTGCTGATTGCAGGGGGTCCCCCAAGTGTCCTTTCCATGCAATATTTCTGTAGTTCTGTGGTAACAGATAGAGATGTTGCTGATTGCAGGGGGTCCCACATGTGTCCTTTCCATGCAATATTTCTGTAGTTCTGTGGTAACAGATAGAGATGTTGCTGATTGCAGGGGGTCCCCCAAGTGTCCTTTCCATGCAATATTTCTGTAGTTCTGTATTAACAGATAGAGATGTTGCTGATTGCAGGGGGTCCCCCAAGTGTCCTTTCCATGCAATATTTCTGTAGTTCTGTGGTAACAGATAGAGATGTTGCTGATTGCAGGGGGTCCCCCAAGTGTCGTTTCCATGCAATATTTCTGTAGTTCTATGGTAACAGATAGAGATGTTGCAATCCAACGTGTGTCACCAACACGGCACTAAACCAACGGACATCACCTACGCGGCACTAAACCATCAGATGTCACCTACGCGGCACTAGGCCAACGTGTATCACCAACATGACACTAAGCCAACAGACATCACCTACGCGGCACTAGGGCAACGTGTATCACCAACACGGCACTAAACCAACGGACATCACCTACGCGGCACTAGGCCAACGTGTATCACCAACATGGCACTAAGCCAACAGACATCACCTACGCGGCACTAGGCCAACGTGTATCACCAACACGGCACTAAACCAACGGACATCACCTACGCGGCACTAGGCCAACGTGTATCACCAACACAGCACTAAACCAACGGACATCACCTACGCGGCACTAGGCCAACGTGTATCACCAACACGGCACTAAACCAACAGACATCACCCGCGCGGCATTAAGCTTACAAGCCAGACCACTAAAGCAGTTGACACCACGGTTACCGTGTCCTCTCCTCCGATACCATTGGGAGAACGCCATCTTGATAGGCGCCCCTCCGCGATTCTCACTTCACTCGCCATGTAACTCAAACTTCTAAGAAAACCAGAAATCGATCAGTCACAAAACACACAGTTGAGAACTAATTGTGATTGTCATCTCGAATAGCGAGTCGCTCACATGCTATAATGATTTGTGTGAGCGGACCACAGAAACTATGGCAAGCCAAATATTTATGTACACATATATATGCAAATTCGTGACAAAGATGCATGCAGAAACGGGCCCAGGTCAGGTAAAGAAACAAGATATGTATAGTAAAATAAATGAACAAAATACATTACTGCTTAAAGCGTTGCGCCAACTTTGTCACCCGGAGAATCCCTATGACGCAGATAGTCACAGATAGTCAGGGTATCGGTGTTGCGCGAAGCGTGCTTCGTTTGTTTGTCCACAAAAAAGATCAACCGGAAGACTTGGCGAGTGGGATTTTATAGCCCTATTATCGACGTTCATTATCCCGGGAACTCGCTAGGTCACCACTGTTTATTATCCCGGGAACTCGCTAGGTCACCACGCTCACTATCCCGGGAACTCGCTAGGTCACCGCGCTCATTATCCCGGGAACTCGCTAGGTCACCACGCTCATTATCCAGGGAACTCGCTAGGTCACCACGCTCATTATCCAGGAAACTCGCTAGGTCACCACGCTCATTATCCAGGGAACTCGCTAGGTCACCACGCTCATTATCCCGGGAACTCGCTAGCTCACCACGCTCATTATCCAGGGAACTCGCTAGGTCACCACGCTTATTATCCCGGGAACTCGCTAGGTCACCGCGCTCATTATCCAGGGAACTCGCTAGGTCACCACGCTCATTATCCAAGGAACTCGCTAGGTCACCACGCTCATTATCCAGGGAACTCGCTAGGTCACCACGCTGACTATCCCGGGAACTCGCTAGGTCACCACGCTCATTATCTCGGGAACTCGCTAGGTCACCACGCTCATTATCCAGGGAACTCGCTAGGTCACCACGCTCATTATCCTGGGAACTCGCTAGGTCACCACGCTCATTATCCAGGGAACTCGCTAGGTCACCACGCTCATGATGCAGGGAACTTGCTAGGTCACCACGTTCGTTATCCAGGGAACTCGCTAGGTCACCACGCTCATTATACCGGGAACTCGCTAGGTCACCACGCTCATTATCCAGGGAACTCGCTAGGTCACCACGCTCATTATTCAGGGAACTCGCTAGGTCACCGCGCTCATTATCCAGGTCACCACGCTCATTATCCAGGGAACTCGCTAGGTCACCACGCTCATTATCCAGGGAACTTGCTAGGTCACCACGCTCGTTATCCAGGAAACTCGCTAGGTCACCACGCTCATTTTCCCGGGAACTCGCTAGGTCACCACGCTCACTATCCCGGGAACTCGCTAGGTCACTACGCTCATTATCCAGGGAACTCGCTAGATAACCACGCTCATTATCCCGGGAACTCGCTAGGTCACCGCGCTCATTCTCCAGGGAACTCGCTAGGTCACCACGCTCATTATCCAGGGAACTCGCTAGGTCACCACGCTCATTATCCAGGGAACTCGCTAGGTCACCACGCTGACTATCCCGGGAACTCGCTAGGTCACCACGCTGACTATCCCGGGAACTCGCTAGGTCACTACGCTCATTATCCATGGAACTCGCTAGGTCACCACGCTCATTATCCAGGGAACTCGCTAGGTCACCACGCTCATTATCCAGGGAACTCGCTAGGTCACCACGCTCATTATCCAGGGAACTCGCTAGGTCACCACGCTCATTATCCAGGGAACTCGCTAGGTCACCACGCTCATTATCCCGGGAACTTGCTAGGTCACCACGCTCGTTATCCAGGGAACTTGCTAGGTCACCACGCTCATTTTCCCGGGAACTCGCTAGGTAACTACGCTCATTATCCAGGGAACTCACTAGGTCACCACGCTTATTATCCCGGGAACTCGCTAGGTCACCGCGCTCATTCTCCAGGGAACTCGCTAGGTCACCACGCTCATTATCCAGGGAACTCGCTAGGTCACCACGCTCATTATCCAGGGAACTCGCTAGGTCATCACGCTGACTATCCCGGGAACTCGCTAGGTCACTACGCTCATTATCCATGGAACTCGCTAGGTCACCACGCTCATTATCCAGGGAACTCGCTAGGTCACCACGCTGACTATCCCGGGAACTCGCTAGGTAACTACGCTCATTATCCAGGGAACTCACTAGGTCACCACGCTTATTATCCCGGGAACTCGCTAGGTCACCGCGCTCACTATCCAGGGAACTCGCTAGGTCACCAAGCTCATTATCCAGGGAGCTCGCTAGGTCACCACGCTCATTATCCAGGGAACTCGCTAGGTCACCACGCTGACTATCCCGGGAACTCGCTAGGTCACCACACTCATTATACAGGGAACTCGCTAGGTCACCACGCTCATTATCCAGGGAACTCGCTAGGTCACCACGCTCATTATCCAGGGAACTCGCTAGGTCACCACGCTGACTATCCCGGGAACTCGCTAGGTCACCACACTCATTATACAGGGAACTCGCTAGGTCACCACGCTCATTATCCAGGGAACTCGCTAGGTCACCACGCTCATTATCCAGGGAACTCGCTAGGTCACCACGCTCATTATCCAGGGAGCTTGCTAGGTCACCACGCTCATTATCCAGGGAACTTGCTAGGTCACCACGCTCATTATCCCGGGAACTCGCTAGGTCACCACGCTAATTATCCCGGGAACTCGCTAGGTCACCACGCTCATTATCCCTGGAACTCGCTAGGTCACCACGCTCACTATCCCGGGAACTCGCTAGGTCACCACGCTCACTATCCCCTGAACTCGCTAGGTCACCACGCTCATTATCCAGGGAACTCCCTAGGTCACCACGCTCATTATCCAGGGAACTCGCTTGGTTACCACGCTCATTATCCAGGGAACTTGCTAGGTCGCCACGCTCGTTATCCAGGGAACTCGCTAGGTCACCACGCTCATTTTCCCGGGAACTCGCTAGGTAACCACGCTCATTATCCAGGGAACTCGCTGGGTCACCACGCTTATTATCCCGGGAACTCGCTAGGTCACCACGCTCATTATCCAGGGAACTCGCTAGGTCACCGCGCTCATTATCCAGGGAACTCGCTAAGTCACCACGCTCATTATCCAGGGAACTTGCTAGGTCACCACGCTCATTATCCAGGGAACTTGCTAGGTCACCACGCTCGTTATCCAGGAAACTCGCTAGGTCACCACGCTCATTTTCCCGGGAACTCGCTAGGTCACCACGCTCACTATCCCGGGAACTCGCTAGGTCACTACGCTCATTATCCAGGGAACTCGCTAGATAACCACGCTCATTATCCAGGGAACTCGCTAGGTCACCACGCTCATTATCCAGGGAACTCGCTAGGTCACCACGCTGACTATCCCGGGAACTCGCTAGGTCACTACGCTCATTATCCATGGAACTCGCTAGGTCACCACGCTCATTATCCAGGGAACTCGCTAGGTCACCACGCTCATTATCCAGGGAACTCGCTAGGTCACCACGCTCATTATCCCGGGAACTTGCTAGGTCACCACGCTCGTTATTCAGGGAACTCGCTAGGTCACCACGCTCATTTTCCCGGGAACTCGCTAGGTAACTACGCTCATTATCCAGGGAACTCACTAGGTCACCACGCTTATTATCCCGGGAACTCGCTAGGTCACCGCGCTCATTATCCAGGGAACTCGCTAGGTCACCAAGCTCATTATCCAGGGAGCTCGCTAGGTCACCACGCTCATTATCCAGGGAACTCGCTAGGTCACCACGCTGACTATCCCGGGAACTCGCTAGGTCACCACACTCATTATACAGGGAACTCGCTAGGTCACCACGCTCATTATCCAAGGAACTCGCTAGGTCACCACGCTCATTATCCAGGGAACTCGCTAGGTCACCACGCTCATTATCCAGGGAGCTTGCTAGGTCACCACGCTCATTATCCAGGGAACTCGCTAGGTCACCACGCTCATTATCCTGGGAACTCGCTAGGTCACCACACTCATTATCCAGGGAACTCGCTAGGTCACCGCGCTCATTATCCAGGGAACTCGCTAGGTCACCACGCTCATTATCCAAGGAACTTTCTAGGTCACCACGCTCATTATCCAGGGAACTCGCTAGGTCACCACGCTCATTATCCCGGGAACTCGCTAGGTCACCACGCTCATTATCCCGGGAACTCGCTAGGTCACCACGCTCACTATCCCGGGAACTCGCTAGGTCACCACGCTCACTATCCCCTGAACTCGCTAGGTCACCACGCTCATTATCCAGGGAACTCGCTAGGTCACCACGCTCATTATCCAGGGAACTCGCTAGGTCACCACGCTCATTATCCAGGGAACTTGCTAGGTCACCACGCTCGTTATCCAGGGAACTCGCTAGGTCACCACGCTCATTTTCCCGGGAACTCGCTAGGTAACCACGCTCATTATCCAGGGAACTCACTAGGTCACCACGCTCGTTATCCAGGTCACCACGCTCATTATCCCGGGAACTCGCTAGGTCACCGCGCTCATTCTCCAGGGAACTCGCTGGGTCACCACGCTTATTATCCCGGGAACTCGCTAGGTCACCGCGCTGACTATCCCGGGAACTCGCTAGGTCACCACGCTCATTATCCAGGGAACTCACTAGGTCACCACGCTGACTATCCCGGGAACTCGCTAGGTCACTACGCTCATTATCCATGGAACTCGCTAGGTCACCGCGCTCATTATCCAGGGAACTCGCTAGGTCACCACGCTCATTATCCAGGTAACTCGCTAGGTCACCGCGCTCATTATCCAGGGAACTCGCTAGGTCACCACGCTGACTATCCCGGGAACTCGCTAGGTCACAACGCTCATTACCCCGGGAACTTGCTAGGTCACCACGCTCATTACCCCGGGAACTCGCTAGGTCACCACGCTCATTATCCAGGGAACTCGCTAGGTCACCACGCTGACTATCCCGGGAACTCGCTAGGTCACCACGCTCATTACCCCGGGAACTCGCTAGGTCACCACGCTCATTACCCCGGGAACTCGCTAGGTCACCACGCTCATTATCCCAGAAACTCGCTAGGTCACCACGCTCATTATCCATGGAACTCGCTAGGTCACCGCGCTCATTATCCAGGGAACTCGCTAGGTCACCACGTTCATTATCCATGGAACTCGCTAGGTCACCACGCTCATTACCCTGGGAACTCGCTAGGTCACCACGCTCATTATCCCTGGAGCTCGCTAGGTCACCACGCTTATTATCCCGGGAACTCGCTAGGTCACCACGCTCATTATCCATGGAACTCGCTAGGTCACCACGCTCATTACCCCGGGGTCGCTAGGTCACCACGCTCATTATCCCTGGTGCTCGCTAGGTCACCACGCTTATTATCCCGGGAACTCGCTAGGTCACCACGCTCATTATCCCGGGAACTCGCTAGGTCACCACGCTCATTACCCCGGGGTCGCTAGGTCACCACGCTCATTATCCCAGGAACTCGCTAGGTCACCGCGCTCATTATCCAGGGAACTCGCTAGGTCACCGCGTTCATTATCCAGGGAACTCGCTAGGTCACCGCGCTCATTACCCCGGGGTCGCTAGGTCACCACGCTCATTATCCCGGGAACTCGCTAGGTCACCGCGCTCATTATCCAGGGAACTCGCTAGGTCACCGCGTTCATTATCCAGGGAACTCGCTAGGTCACCGCGCTCATTATCCAGGGAACTCGCTAGGTCGCCACGCTGACTATCCCGGGAACTTGCTAGGTCACCACGCTCATTATCCCGGGAACTCGCTAGGTCACCACGCTCATTATCCCGGGAACTTGCTAGGTCACCACGCTCATTATTCCGGATTTAAAGTCACTTTAATATGCATATATAGATATTTGTATTTATTTTTATTGTGTCGGTATGCATTCAAAATAGAAGCTTGTTTAGCGCCTGTGGACGATTGTGGACCGTTAACGTCACTTCCCTTTACCACTAATTGTGACTTCACTAATTAATTTAATTGTCTTTCTTCCTCTTCACGGCTGTACAGAAGGCATTTTGTGCCTTTTGCTCAGACCGGATATGGGGCCTAGGTCGCCAAGGATACAAGTGTACCACTTGCAAGCTTCTGGTTCACAAGAAGTGTCACAAGCTGATTAAGCTCACTTGTGGAGCTCCTCTGGTGAGTACAAGGGACATTACGAGTGAGGGGCGCCTCTGGTGAGTACAAGGGACATTACCAGTGTGGGGCGCCTCTGGTGAGTACAAGGGACATTACCAGTGTGGGGCGCCTCTGGTGAGTACAAGGGACATTACGAGTGAGGGGCGCCTCTGGTGAGTACAAGGGACATTACCAGTGTGGGGCGCCTCTGGTGAGTACAAGGGACATTACCAGTGTGGGGCGCCTCTGGTGAGTACAAGGGACATTACCAGTGTGGGGCGCCTTTGGTGAGTACAAGGGACATTACGAGTGAGGAGCGCCTCTGGTGAGTACAAGGGACATTACCAGTGTGGGGCGCCTCTGGTGAGTACAAGGGACATTACCAGTGTGGAGCGCCCCTGGTGAGTACAAGGGACATTACCAGTGTGGGGCGCCTCTGGTGAATACAAGGGACATTACCAGTGTGGGGCGCCTCTGGTGAGTACAAGGCACATTACCAGTGTGGGGCGCCCCACACAAGTTATGTCCCTTGTACTCACCTGGTGAGTACAAGGGACATAACTTGTGTGGAGCGCCTCTGGTGAGTACAAGGGACATTACCAGTGTGGGGCGCCTCTGGTGAGTACAAGGGACATTACCAGTGTGGGGCGCCTCTGGTGAGTACAAGGGACATTACCAGTGTGGGGCGCCTCTGGTGAGTACAAGGGACATTACCAGTGTGGGGCGCCTTTGGTGAGTACAAGGGACATTACGAGTGAGGAGCGCCTCTGGTGAGTACAAGGGACAATACAAGTGTGGAGCGCCTCTGGTGAGTACAAGGGACATTACCAGTGTGGAGCGCCCCTGGTGAGTACAAGGGACATTACCAGTGTGGGGCGCCTCTGGTGAGTACAAGGGACATTACCAGTGTGGGGCGCCTCTGGTGAGTACAAGGGACATTACCAGTGTGGGGCGCCTCTGGTGAGGATAAGGGACATTATCAGTGTGGAGCGCCTCTGGTGAGTACAAGGGACATTATCAGTGTGGAGCGCCTCTGGTAAGTACAAGGGACATTACCAGTGTGGGGCGCCTCTGGTGAGTACAAGGAACATTACCAGTGTGGGGCGCCTCTGGTGAGTACAAGGGACATTACCAGTGTGGGGTGCCTCTGGTAAGTACAAGGGACATTACCAGTGTGGGGCGCCTCTGGTGAGTACAAGGGACATGACCAGGGTGGGGCGCTTCTGGTGAGGATAAGGGACATTACCAGTGAGGGACGCCTCTGGTGAGTACAAGGGACATTACCAGTGAGGGGCGCCTCTGGTGAGTACAAGGGACATTACCAGTGTAGGGCGCCTCTGGTGAGTACAAGGGACATTACCAGTGTGGGGCGCCTTTGGTGAGTACAAGGGACATTACGAGTGAGGAGCGCCTCTGGTGAGTACAAGGGACATTACCAGTGTGGGGCGCCTCTGGTGAGTACAATGGACATTATCAGTGAGGGGCGCCTCCTTTAGTGACTTTCCTCGATTGTTAAGACGCCAATGTCCTCTGTTATTTTTGTTTCCGCCCGTCCTTAGCATAGCATGATGCTTTCTGGACTGAAAATGCTGAAAATGCGCGATAAAACATGTTGGCGTCTAAAGCAAGTGCACATTGCGGAAACTTAGCTTGGTCATTATATGTTATGTCATTGATTCCATCCGCAGCCGGAAGCACTGGCTCCAGCCCCTGAGGTTACCATGGAAACCAACAATGATAGCCAGTCCCGAGTGACACAGGTTGAACATTGTTCGATCTGTTTTTTTCTCTTTTGCTGTTTCCATGTTTGCTTTGAACAAGCTTTTTGCCTCAGTTTAAATTTGATAGTTAATTTTGTATTTTTAGTTTTTCAGTTGTGATTTGGTTGGCTTTTGGATAGTCCGCATTCTGGGTGGCATGCCTTGGCTTAAAAGTGCTTAGGGCGCGAAACATTGCTCGGTTTAGAAGAACGTAGAGGGCGGAGCATAGCTCGGTTTAAAAGAGCTTAGGGGGCGGAGCATAGCTCTGTTTACATGAGCTTAGGGCGCGGGGCATTGGTCTGTTTACATGAGCTTAGGGCGCGGGACATTGCTCTGTTTACATGAGCTTAGGGCGCGGGGCATTGGTCTGTTTACATGAGGTTAGGGCGCGGGGCATAGCTCGGTTTAGAAGAGCTTAGGGGGCGGAGCAATGGTCGGTTCAGAAGAGCTTAAGGGGCGTGGCATTGGTCGGTTTAGAAGAGCTTAGGGGGCGGGGCATTGGTCGGTTTAGCAGAGCGTAGGACGCGGGGCATTGGTCGGTTGAGAAGACCTGAGGGGCGGAGCATTGCTCGGTTTAGAAGAGCTTAGGACGCGGAGCATTGGTCGGTTTAGAAGAGCTTAGGACGCGGGGCATTGGTCGGTTTAGAAGAGCTTAGGGGGCGTGGCATTGGTCGGTTGAGAAGAGCTTAAGGGGCGTAGCATTGCTCGGTTTAGAAGAGCTTAGGACGCGGAGCATTGGTCGGTTTAGAAGAGCTTAGGACGCGGGGCATTGGTCGGTTTATAAGAGCTTAGGGGGCGTGGCATTGGTCGGTTTAGAAGAGCTTAGGACGCGGGGCATTGCTCGGTTTAGAAGAGCTTAGGGGGCGTGGCATTAGTCGTTTGAGAAGAGCTTAGGACGCGGGGCATTGGTCGGTTTACAAGAGCTTAGGGGGCGTGGCATTGGTCGGTTTAGAAGAGCTTAGGACGCGGGGCATAGCTCGGTTTAGAAGAGCTTAGGGGGCGTGGCATTGGTCGGTTTAGAAGAGCTTAGGACGCGGGGCATTGCTCGGTTTGGCAGAGCTTAGGGGGCGTGGCATTGATCGTTTGAGAGGACCTTAGGACGCGGGGCATTGGTCGGTTTATAAGAGTTTAGGGGGCGTGGCATTGGTCGGTTTAGAAGAGCTTAGGACGCGGAGCATAGCTCTGTTTAGAAGAGCTTAGGGGGCGTGGCATTGGTCGTTTTAGAAGAGATTAGGGGGCGGGCATTGGTCGGTTTAGAAGAGCTTAAGGGGCGGGGCATTGGTCTGTTGAGAAGAGCTTAGGGGGCGTGGCATTGGTCGGTTTAGAAGAGCTTAGGGGGCGGGACATTGGTCGGTTTAGAAGAGCTTAGGGGGCGTAGCATTGGTCGGTTTAGAAGAGCTTAAGGGGCGGGGCATTGGTCGGTTGAGAAGAGCTTAGGACGCCGGGCATTGGTCGGTTTAGGAGCTTAGGGGGCGTGGCGTTGTTCGGTTTAGAAGAGCTTAGGGGGCGTGGCATTGGTCGGTTTAGAAGAGCTTAGGACGCGGGGCATTGGTCGGTTTAGGAGCTTAGGGGGCGTGGCATTGGTCGGTTTAGAAGAGCTTAGGACGCGGGGCATTGCTCGGTTTAGAAGAGCTTAGTGGGCGTGGCATTGGTCGGTTTAGAAGAGCTTAGGGGGCGTGGCATTGGTCGGTTAAGAAGAGCTTAGGACGCGGGGCATTGGTCGGTTTAGAAGAGCTTAGGGGGCGTGGCATTGGTCGGTTTAGAAGAGCTTAGGAGCCGGGGACTGGGTAAGGGTGAGGAGGGTGGTGATGCTGTGGAGGTTGTGCACCCCGGGGACTGGGTAAGGGTGAGGACGGTGGTGATGCTGTGGAGGTTGTGCACCCCGAGGACTGGGTGAGGGTGAGGAGGGTGGGGAGGCTGTGGAGGTTGTGCACCCCGGGGACTGGGTGAGGGTGAGGAAGGTGGGGAGGCTGTGGAGGTTGTGCACCCCGGGGACTGGGTGAGGGATGAGGAGGGTGGTGATGATGTGGAGGTTGTGCACCCCGGGGACTGGGTGAGGGTGACGAGGGTGGGGAGGCTGTGGAGGTTGTGCATCCCGGGGACTGGGTGAGGATGAGGAGGGTGGTGATGCTGTGGAGGTTGTGCACCCCGGGGACTGGGTGAGGGTGAGGAGGGTGGGGAGGCTGTGGAGGTTGTGCACCCCGGGGACTGGGTGAGGGTGACGAGGGTGGGGAGGCTGTGGAGGTTGTGCACCCCGGGGACTGGGTGAAGGTCAGGAGGCTGTGGAGGTTGTGCATCCCGGGGACTGGGTGAGGGTGAGGAGGGTGGTGATGCTGTGGAGGTTGTGCACCCCGGGGACTGGGTGAGGGGGAGGAGGGTGGTGATGCTGTGGAAGTTTGCACCCCGAGGACTGGGTGAGGGTGAGGAGGGTGGGAAGGCTGTGGAGGTTGTGCACCCAGAGGACTGGGTGAGGGTGAGGAGGGTGGGGAGGCTGTGGAAGTTGTGCACCCCGAGGACTGGGTGAGGGTGAGGCGGGTGGGAAGGCTGTGGAGGTTGTGCACCCCGAGGACTGGGTGAGGGTGGGGAGGCTGTGGAGGTTGTGCACCCCGAGGACTGGGTGAGGGTGGGGAGGCTGTGGAGGTTGTGCACCCCGAGGACTGGGTGAGGGTGAGGAGGGCGGTGATGCTGTGGAAGTTGCGCACCCCGGGGACTGGGTGAGGGTGGGGAGGCTGTGGAGGTTGTGCACCCCGAGGACTGGGTGAGGGTGAGGAGGGCGGTAATGCTGTGGAAGTTGTGCACCCCGAGGACTGGGTGAGGGTGAGGAGGGTGGGAAGACTGTGGAGGTTGTGCACCCCGAGGACTGGGTGAGGGTGAGGAGGGTGGGGAGGCTGTGGAGGTTGTGCACCCCGAGGACTGGGTGAGGGTGAGGAGGGTGGTGAGGCTGTGGAGGTTGTGCACCCTGTAGACTGGGTGAGGGTGAGGAGGGTGGGGAGGCTGTGGAGGTTGTGCACCCAGAGGACTGGGTGAGGGTGAGGAGGGTGGGGAGGCTGTGGAGGTTGTGCACCCAGAGGACTGGGTGAGGGTGGGGAGGGTCGGGAGGCTGTGGAGGTTGTGCACCCCGAAGACTGGGTGAGGGTGGGGAGGCTGTGGAGGTTGTGCACCCAGAGGACTGGGTGAGGGTGAGGAGGGTCGGGAGGCTGTGGAGGTTGCGCACCCCGAGGAATGGGTGAGGGTGGGGAGGCTGTGGAGGTTGTGCACCCAGAGGACTGGGTGAGGTGAGGATAAGGAGGGTCGGGAGGCTGTGGATGTTGTGCACCCCGAGGACTGGGTGAGGGTGAGGAGGGTGGTGATGCTGTGGAGGTTGTGCACCCCGGGGACTGGGTGACGGTGAGGAGGGTGGTGATGCTGTGGAGGTTGTGCACCCCGGGGACTGGGTGAGGGTGAGGAGGGTGGGGAGGCTGTGGAGGTTGTGCACCCCGGGGACTGGGTGAGGATGTGGCGGATGGGGAGGCTGTGGAGGTTGTGCACCCCGAGGACTGGGTGAGGGTGGGGAGGCTGTGGAAGTTGTGCACCCCGGGGACTGGGTGAGGGTGAGGAGGGTGGGGAGGCTGTGGAGGTTGTGCACCCCGGGGATTGGGTGAGAGTGAGGAGGGTGGTGATGCTGTGGTGGTTGTGCACCCCGAGGACTGGGTGAGGGTGAGGAGGGTGGGGAGGCTGTGGAGGTTGTGCACCCCGAGGACTGGGTGAGGGTGGGGAGGCTGTGGAGGTTGTGCACCCCGAGGACTGGGTGAGGGTGAGGAGGGTGGTGAGGCTGTGGAGGTTGTGCACCCTGTAGACTGGGTGAGGTTGAGGAGGGTGGGGAGGCTGTGGAGGTTGTGCACCCAGAGGACTGGGTGAGGGTGAGGAGGGTCGGGAGGCTGTGGATGTTGTGCACCCCGAGGACTGGGTGAGGGTGAGGAGGGTGGTGATGCTGTGGAGGTTGTGCACCCCGGGGACTGGGTGAGGGTGAGGAGGGTGGTGATGCTGTGGAGGTTGTGCACCCCGGGGACTG
This sequence comes from Arenicola marina, assembly GCA_964019135.1. NCBI lineage: Eukaryota > Metazoa > Annelida > Polychaeta > Arenicolidae > Arenicola > Arenicola marina. The sequence continues at coordinate 328,475 of OZ025253.1, read as the reverse complement.
GGTGAGGGTGAGGAGGGTGGGGAGGCTGTGGAGGTTGTGCACCCCGAGGATTGGGTGAGGGTGAGGAGGGTGGGGAGGCTGTGGAGGTTGTGCACCCCGGGGACTGGGTGAGGATGTGGAGGATGGGGAGGCTGTGGAGGTTGTGCACCCCGGGGACTGGGTGAGGGTGAGAAGGGTGGTGATGCTGTGGTGGTTGTGCACCCTGTAGACTGGGTGAGGTTGAGGAGGGTGGGGAGGCTGTGGAGGTTGTGCACCCAGAGGACTGGGTGAGGGTGAGGAGGGTCGGGAGGCTGTGGATGTTGTGCACCCCGAGGACTGGGTGAGGGTGAGGAGGGTGGTGATGCTGTGGAGGTTGTGCACCCCGGGGACTGGGTGAGGGTGAGGAGGGTGGTGATGCTGTGGAGGTTGTGCACCCTGGGGACTGGGTGAGGGTGAGGAGGGTGGGGAGGTTGTGCACCCCGAGGATTGGGTGAGGGTGAGGAGGGTGGGGAGGCTGTGGAGGTTGTGCACCCCGGGGACTGGGTGAGGATGTGGAGGATGGGGAGGCTGTGGAGGTTGTGCACCCCGGGCACTGGGTGAGGGTGAGGAGGGTGGTGATGCTGTGGAGATTGTGCACCCCGGGGACTGGGTGAGGGTGAGGAGGGTGGTGATGCTGTGGAGGTTGTGCACCCCGGGGACTGGGTGAGGGTGAGGAGGGTGGGGAGGCTGTGGAGGTTGTGCACCCCGGGGACTGGGTGAGGGTGAGGAGGGTGGTGATGCTGTGGAGGTTGTGCACCCCGGGGACTGGGTGAGGGTGAGGAGGGTGGTGATGCTGTGGAGGTTGTGCACCCCGGGGACTGGGTGAGGGTGAGGAGGGTGGTGATGCTGTGGAGGTTGTGCACCCCGGGGACTGGGTGAGGGTGAGTAGGGTGGTGATGCTGTGGAGGTTGTGCACCCCGAGGACTGGGTGAGGGTGAGGAGGGTGGGGAGGCTGTGGAGGTTGTGCACCCCGGGGACTGGGTGAGGGTGGAGAGGCTGTGGAGGTTGTGCACCCCGGGAACTGGGTGAGGGTGAGGAGAGTGGGGAGGCTGTGGAGGTTGTGCACCCCGGGGACTGGGTGAGGGTGAGTAGGGTGGTGATGCTGTGGAGGTTGTGCATCCCGGGGACTGGGTGAGGGTGAGGAGGGTGGGGAGGCTGTGGAGGTTGTGCACCCCGAGGACTGGGTGAGGGTGAGGAGGGCGGTGATGCTGTGGAAGTTGTGCACCCAGGGGACTGGGTGAGGGTGAGGAGGGTGGGGAGGCTGTGGAGGTTTTGCACCCCGAGGACTGGGTGAGGGTGAGGAGGGTGGGGAGGCTGTGGAGGTTGTGCATCCCGGGGACTGGGTGAGGGTGAGGAGGGTGGGGAGGCTGTGGAGGTTGTGCATCCCGGGGACATGGTGAGGGTGAGGAGGGTGGTGATTCTGTGGAGGTTGTGCACCCCGGGGACTGGGGGAGGGTGAGGAGGGTGGTGATGCTGTGGAGGTTGTGCATCCCGGGGACATGGTGAGGGTGAGAAGGGTGGTGATTCTGTGGAGGTTGTGCACCCCGGGGACTGGGTGAGGGTGAGTAGGGTGGTGATGCTGTGGAGGTTGTGCACCCCGAGGACTGGGTGAGGGTGAGGAGGGTGGTGATGCTGTGGAGGTTGTGCACCCCGAGGACTGGGTGAGAGTGAGGAGGGTGGTGATGCTGTGGAGGTTGTGCACCCCGAGGGCTGGGTGAGGGTGAGGAGGGTGGTGATGCTGTGGAGGTTGTGCACCCTGAGGACTGGGTGAGGGTGAGGAGGGTGGTGATGGTGGAGGTTGTGCACCCCGAGGGCTGGGTGAGGGTGAGGAGGGTGGTGATGGTGGAGGTTGTGCACCCCGAGGACTGGGTGAGGGTGAGAAGGGTGGTGATGCTGTAGAGGTTGTGCACCCCGAGAACTGGGTGAGGGTGAGGCGGGTGGTGATGGTGGAGGTTGTGCACCCCGAGAACTGGGTGAGGGTGAGGAGGGTGGGGATGCTGTGGAGGTTGTGCACCCCGAGGACTGGGTGAGGGTGAGGAGGGTGGTGATGGTGGAGGTTGTGCACCCCGAGGACATGGTGAGGGTGAGAAGGGTGGTGATGCTGTAGAGGTTGTGCACCCCGAGAACTGGGTGAGGGTGAGGCGGGTGGGGATGCTGTGGAGGTTGTGCACCCCGAGGACTGGGTGAGGGTGAGGAGGGTGGGGATGCTGTGGAGGTTGTGCACCCCGAGGACTGGGTGAGGGTGAGAAGGGTGGTGATGCTGTGGAGGTTGTGCACCCCGAGAACTGGGTGAGGGTGAGGAGGGTGGGGATGCTGTGGAGGTTGTGCACCCCGAGAACTGGGTGAGGGTGAGGCGGGTGGGGATGCTGTGGAGGTTGTGCACCCCGAGGACTGGGTGAGAGTGAGGAGGGTGGTGATGGTGGAGGTTGTGTACCCCGAGGACTGGGTGAGGGTGAGAAGGGTGGTGATGCTGTGGAGGTTGTGCCCCCCGAGGGCTGGGTGAGGGTGAGGAGCGTGGTGATGCTGTGGAGGTTGTGCACCCCGAGTTCTGGGTGAGGGTGAGGAGGGTGGTGATGCTGTGGAGGTTGTGCCCCCCGAGGGCTGGGTGAGGGTGAGGAGGGTGGTGATGCTGTGGAGGTTGTGCACCCCGAGAACTGGGTGAGGGTGAGGAGGGTGGTGATGCTGTGGAGGTTGTGCCCCCCGAGGGCTGGGTGAGGGTGAGGAGAGTGATGATGCTGTGGAGGTTGTGCACCACGAGGACTAGGTGAGGGTGAGAAGGGTGGTGATGCTGTAGAGGTTGTGCACCCCGGGGACTGGGGGAGGGTGAGGAGGGTGGTGATGCTGTGGAGGTTGTGCACCCCGAGGACTGGGTGAGGGTGAGGAGGGTGGTGATGGTGGAGGTTGTGCACCCCGAGGGCTGGGTGAGGGTGAGAAGGGTGGTGATGCTGTAGAGGTTGTGCACCCCGGGGACTGGGGGAGGGTGAGGAGGGTGGTGATGCTGTGGAGGTTGTGCACCCCGAGGACTGGGTGAGGGTGAGGAGGGTGGTGATGGTGGAGGTTGTGCACCCCGAGGACTGGGTGAGGGTGAGAAGGGTGGTGATGCTGTAGAGGTTGTGCACCCCGAGAACTGGGTGAGGGTGAGGAGGGTGGGGATGCTGTGGAGGTTGTGCACCCCGAGGACTGGGTGAGGGTGAGGAGGGTGGGGATGCTGTGGAGGTTGTGCACCCCGAGGACTGGGTGAGGGTGAGGAGGGTGGTGATGGTGGAGGTTGTGCACCCCGAGGACTGGGTGAGGGTGAGGAGGGTGGTGATGCTGTGGAGGTTGTGCACCCCGAGAACTGGGTGAGGGTGAGGAGGGTGGGGATGCTGTGGAGGTTGTGCACCCCGAGGACTGGGTGAGGGTGAGGAGGGTGGTGATGGTGGAGGTTGTGCACCCCGAGAACTGGGTGAGGGTGAGGAGGGTGGGGATGCTGTGGAGGTTGTGCACCCCGAGGACTGGGTGAGGGTGAGGAGGGTGGTGATGGTGGAGGTTGTGCACCCCGAGGACTGGGTGAGGGTGAGAAGGGTGGTGATGCTGTAGAGGTTGTGCACCCCGAGGACTGGGTGAGGGTGAGGAGGGTGGTGAAGCTGTGTTCTTCGGGTGTTGGGTTCTGAACGCTAGTTATTGTCCAGCCGCTCATTGTTAACTGTGTTGTAGCCGATGTCTAGTTTCTGTGGCCCGTTTATCCCGCCGTGTTCAGTGGCCGGTATATCCCGCCGTGTTCAGTGGCCGGTATATGCCGCCGTGTTCAGTGGCCGGTATATGCCGCCGTGTTCAGTGGCCGGTATATCCCGCCGTGTTCAGTGGCCGGTATATCCCGCCGTGTTCAGTGGCCGGTATATGCCGCCGTGTTCAGTGGCCGGTATATCCCGCCGTGTTCAGTGGCCGGTATATCCCGCCGTGTTCAGTGGCCGGTATATGCCGCCGTGTTCAGTGGCCGGTATATCCCGCCGTGTTCAGTTGCCGGTATATACCGCCGGGTTCAGTGGCCGGTATATGCCGCCGTGTTCAGTGGCCGGTATATGCCGCCGTGTTCAGTGGCCGGTATATGCCGCCGTGTTCAGTGGCCGGTATATCCCGCCGTGTTCAGTGGCCGGTATATCCCGCCGTGTTCAGTGGCCGGTATATGCCGCCGTGTTCACTGGCCGGTATATGCCGCCGTGTTCAGTGGCCGGTATATCCCGCCGTGTTCAGTGGCCGGTATATCCCGCCATGTTCAGTGGCCGGTATGTGCCGCCGTGTTCAGTGGCCGGTATATGCCGCCGTGTTCAGTGGCCGGTATATCCCGCCGTGTTCAGTGGCCGGTATATGCCGCCGTGTTCAGTGGCCGGTATATCCCGCCGTGTTCAGTGGCCGGTATGTGCCGCCGTGTTCAGTGGCCGGTATATCCCGCCGTGTTCAGTGGCCGGTATATCCCGCCGTGTTTAGTGGCCGGTATATCCCGCCGTGTTCAGTGGCCGGTATATCCCGCCGTGTTCAGTGGCCGGTATATCCCGCCGTGTTCAGTGGCCGGTATATCCCGCCGTGTTCAGTGGCCGGTATATCCCGCCGTGTTCAGTGGCCGATATATCCCGCCGTGTTCAGTGGCCGGTATATCCCGCCGTGTTCAGTGGCCGGTATATCCCGCCGTGTTCAGTGGCCGGTATATGCCGCCGTGTTTAGTGGCCGGTATATCCCGCTGTGTTCAGTGGCCGGTATATCCCGCCGTGTTCAGTGGCCGGTATGTGCCGCCGTGTTCAGTGGCCGGTATATCCCGCCGTGTTCAGTGGCCGGTATATCCCGCCGTGTTCAGTGGCCGGTATATCCCGCCGTGTTCAGTGGCCGGTATATCCCGCCGTGTTCAGTGGCCGGTATATCCCGCCGTGTTTAGTGGCCGGTATATGCCGCCGTGTTCAGTGGCCGGTATATCCCGCCGTGTTCAGTGGCCGGTATATCCCGCCGTGTTCAGTGGCCGGTATATGCCGCCGTGTTCAGTGGCCGGTATATCCCGCCGTGTTCAGTGGCCGGTATATCCCGCCGTGTTCAGTGGCCGGTATATGCCGCCGTGTTCAGTGGCCGGTATATCCCGCCGTGTTCAGTTGCCGGTATATCCCGCCGTGTTCAGTGGCCGGTATATCCCGCCGTGTTCAGTGGCCGGTATATCCCGCCGTGTTCAGTGGCCGGTATATCCCGCCGTGTTCAGTGGCCGGTATATCCCGCCGTGTTTAGTGGCCGGTATATCCCGCCGTGTTCAGTGGCCGGTATATCCCGCCGTGTTCAGTGGCCGGTATATCCCGCCGTGTTCAGTGGCCGGTATATGCCGCCGTGTTCAGTGGCCGGTATATCCCGCCGTGTTCAGTGGCCGGTATATCCCGCCGTGTTCAGTGGCCGGTATATGCCGCCGTGTTCAGTGGCCGGTATATCCCGCCGTGTTCAGTGGCCGGTATATCCCGCCGTGTTCAGTGGCCGGTATATCCCGCCGTGTTCAGTGGCCGGTATATGCCGCCGTGTTCAGTGGCCGGTATATCCCGCCGTGTTCAGTGGCCGGTATATCCCGCCGTGTTCAGTGGCCGGTATATCCCGCCGTGTTCAGTGGCCGGTATATGCCGCCGTGTTTAGTGGCCGGTATATCCCGCCGTGTTCAGTGGCCGGTATATCCCGCCGTGTTCAGTGGCCGGTATGTGCCGCCGTGTTCAGTGGCCGGTATATCCCGCCGTGTTTAGTGGCCGGTATATCCCGCCGTGTTCAGTGGCCGGTATATCCCGCCGTGTTCAATGAAGCGTAATGCACGCTATATGTTGTGGGTCTGCAACTGCTAGATGTGAAGCTTCTCATACCAGCCTCCGTCCCACGTGAAGAGACGGTTTCTCAAATGACGCTATAGAGGCATTACAGTAGTGTGCACAGTACTTATTGATGCATAGTACCGTATTGGTTACTATGCATCAATAAGTACTGTGCATAACTAAAGTAGTGTGCATCATTACAGAACTGAACATCAATACATTATTGTGCATCAATAAGTAAAGGTTTATGTTGTACTGCTGCCCTTTGGCCCATTGTTTAACATATATGTACAGATTATGATATTAACACAATTAACTTAACTATGAGAACTATTTTTGTGAAAACCTATCACAGAGATGTTCTTCTCTGGTAGATGAAGTTTGCAAGTTTTGTTAGCAAAACATTATTTTAAAGTATTTTGATCAATTTGTTTTCAGTATATTTAGAAATGTTTGCATAATGCAATTGAAGGCGTACCTTAAGTATTCATTTCACATTTCCTTATATAAGTTATACCATACAGCAATAAGTGTTGTGCATCATTTTATCTGTGTGCATCAATACAGTGTTGTGGATCAATACAGTGATGTGGATCAATACAGTGTTGTGGATCATTACAGTGTTATGCATCAATACAGTGTTGTGCATCAATACAGTGTTGTGCATCAATACAGTGTTGTGCATCAATACAGTGGTGTGCATCAATACGGTGTTGTGCATCAATACGGTGTTGTGCATCAATACAGTGTTGTGCATCCATACAGTGTTGTGCCTCATAACAGTGGTGTGCATCAATACAGTGTTGTGCATCATTACAGTGTTGTGCATCCATACAGTGGTGTGCATCAATACAGTGTTGTGCATCAATACAGTGTTGTGCATCAATACAGTGTTGTGCATCAATACGGTGTTGTGCATCAATACAGTGTTGTGCATCAATACAGTGTTGTGCATCAATACGGTGTTGTGCATCAATACAGTGTTGTGCATCAATACAGTGTTGTGCATCAATACAGTGTTGTGCATCAATACGGTGTTGTGCATCAATACGGTGTTGTGCATCAATACAGTATTCGATATTGCAGGGTCATTGAAATATTGGGATTTGGGTCATAATGTGCCTATAATACAGGGACAGTGCAATATTATGATTTGGGTCATAATGCACCGAGAATATAGGGGGATGCGATTTTGGTAATAATGTACCGATAATATATGCACCGATAATACAGGAGCATTGCAATATTGTGATTTTGGTCTTAATGTGCCGATAATGTAGAGATATTACAATATTGTGATTTGGGTAAGAATATATCGGTAATGTAGGGTGTAGGGGCATTGCAGTATTGTGATTTGCGTTGCAATAGTGTCCTTTGAGTCATAATGTACCGATGATGTACCGAGCATTGCAATATTGTCCTTTGAGTCCTAATGTACCGATGATGTACCGAGCATTGCAATATTGTCCTTTGAGTCCTAATGTACCGATGATGTACCGAGCATTGCAATATTGTCCTTTGAGTCCTAATGTACCGATGATGTACCGAGCATTGCAATATTGTCCTTTGAGTCCTAATGTACCGATGATGTACCGAGCATTGCAATATTGTCCTTTGAGTCCTAATGTACCGATGATATAATGGCATTGCAATATTGTCCTTTGAGTCCTAATCATGTAGGAGCACTGCAATATGGTGATTTGTTGATACATTTCAGCCTCAGATGACGAAGACCGACTCAATGCCATCAATCTGTGACGAGGATGCAAACCTTAGTCGAGGTGGGTGGTGTAACCAGGGGGCGCCACAGCACTGACTGTTATAGTAACCAGGGGGCGCCACAGCACTGACTGTTATAGTAACCAGGGGGCGCCCCAGCACTGACTGTTATAGTAACCAGGGGGCGCCACAGCACTGACTGTTATAGTAACCAGGGGGCGCCACAGCACTGACTGTTATAGTAACCAGGGGGCGCCACAACACTGACTGTTATAGTAACCAGGGGGCGCCCCAGGACTGACTGTTATAGTAACCAGGGGGCGCCCCAGCACTGACTGTTATAGTAACCAGGGGGCGCCACAGCACTGACTGTTATAGTAACCAGGGGGCGCCACAGCACTGACTGTTATAGTAACCAGGAGCGCCACAGCACTGACTGTTATAGTAACCAGGGGGCGCGACGGTACTGGCTGTTATAGTAACCAGGGGGCGCCACAACACTGACTGTTATAGTAACCAGGGGGCGCAACAGCACTGACTGTTATAGTAACCAGGGGGCGCAACAGCACTGACTGTTATAGTAACCAGGGGGCGCCACAGCATTGACTGTTATAGTAACCAGGGGGCGCCACAGCACTGACTGTTATAGTAACCAGGGGGCGCCACAACACTGACTGTTATAGTAACCAGGGGGCGCAACAGCACTGACTGTTATAGTAATCAGGGGGCGCCACAGCACTGACTGTTATAGTAACCAGGGGGCGCCACAACACTGACTGTTATAGTAACCAGGGGGCGCAACAGCACTGACTGTTATAGTAATCAGGGGGCGCCACAGCACTGACTGTTATAGTAACCAGGGGGCGCCACAGCACTGACTGTTATAGTAACCAGGGGGCGCCACAGCATTGACTCTTATAGTAACCAGGGGGCGCCACAGCACTGACTGTCATAGTAACCAGGGGGCGCCACAGCACTGACTGTTATAGTAACCAGGGGGCGCGACGGTACTGGCTGTTATAGTAACCAGGGGGCGCCACAGCACTGACTGTCATAGTAACCAGGGGGCGCCACAGCACTGACTGTTATAGTAACCAGGAGGCGCGACGGTACTGGCTGTTATAGTAACCAGGGGGCGCCACAACACTGACTGTTATAGTAACCAGGGGGCGCAACAGCACTGACTGTTATAGTAACCAGGGGGCGCAACAGCACTGACTGTTATAGTAATCAGGGGGCGCCACAGCACTGACTGTTATAGTAACCAGGGGGCGCCACAACACTGACTGTTACATTAACCAGGGGGCGCAACAGCACTGACTGTTATAGTAACCAGGGGGCGCCACAACACTGACTGTTACATTAACCAGGGGGCGCAACAGCACTGACTGTTATAGTAACCAGGGAGCGCCAGGGTACTGACTGTTATAATAACCAGGAAGAGCCAGGGTACTGACTGTTATAGTAACCAGGCGGTGCCAGGATACTGACTGTTATAATAACCAGGAAGCGCCAAGGTACTGACTGTTATAGTAACCAGGAAGAGCCAGGGTACTGACTGTTATAGTAACCAGGGGGTGCCAGGGTACTGACTGTTATAGTAACCAGGAAGAGTCCGGGTACTGACTGTTATAGTAACCAGGAAGCTCCAGGGTACTGACTGTTATAGTAACCAGGAAGCGCCAGGGTACTGACTGTTATAGTAACCAGGGGGTGCCAGGGTACTTACTGTTATAGTAACCAGCAGGTGCCAGGGTACTGACTGTTATAGTAACCAGGAAGCGCCAGGGTACTGGCTGTGATAGTAACCAGGGAGCGCCACGTTACTGACTGTTATAGTAACCAGGGGGTGCCAGGGTACCGACTGTTATAGTAACCAGGAAGCGCCAGAGTACTGGCTGTCATAGTAACCAGGGAGCGCCACGTTACTGACTGTTATAGTAACCAGGGGGTGCCAGGGTACCGACTGTTATGGTAACCAGGGTGTGCCAGGGTACTGACTGTTATAATGACCACGAAGCGCCATGGTACTGACTGTTATAGTAACCAGGGGGCGCCACAGCACTGACTGTTATAGTAACCAGGGGGCGCCACAGCACTGACTGTCATAGTAACCAGGGGGCGCCACAGCACTGACTGTTATAGTAACCAGGGGGCGCGACGGTACTGGCTGTTATAGTAACCAGGGGGCGCAACAGCACTGACTGTTACAGTAACCAGTGGGCGCAACAGCACTGACTGTTATAGTAACCAGGGGGCGCCACAGCACTGACTGTTATAGTAACCAGGGGGCGCCACAACACTGACTGTTACATTAACCAGGGGGCGCAACAGCACTGACTGTTATAGTAACCAGGGGGCGCCACAGCACTGACTGTTATAGTAACCAGGGGGCGCCACAACACTGACTGTTACTTTAACCAGGGGGCGCAACAGCACTGACTGTTATAGTAACCAGAGAGCGCCAGGGTACTGACTGTTATAATAACCAGGAAGAGCCAGGGTACTGACTGTTATAGTAACCAGGCGGTGCCAGGCTACTGACTGTTATAATAACCAGGAAGCGGCAAGGTACTGACTGTTATAGTAACCAGGAAGAGCCAGGGTACTGACTGTTATAGTAACCAGGGGGTGCCAGGGTACTGACTGTTATAGTAACCAGGAAGCGCCAGGGTACTGACTGTTATAGTAACCAGGAAGAGTCAGGGTACTGACTGTTATAGTAACCAGGAAGAGTCCGGGTACTGACTGTTATAGTAACCAGGAAGCGCCAGGGTACTGACTGTTATAGTAACCAGAAAGCGCCAGGGTACTGACTGTTATAGTAACCAGGGGGTGCCAGGGTACTTACTGTTATAGTAACCAGCAGGTGCCAGGGTACTGACTGTGATAGTAACCAGGAAGCGCCAGGGTACTGGCTGTGATAGTAACCAGGGAGCGCCACGTTACTGACTGTTACAGTAACCAGGGGGTGCCAGGGTACCGACTGTTATAGTAACCAGGAAGCGCCAGAGTACTGGCTGTTATAGTAACCAGGGAGCGCCACGTTACTGACTGTTATAGTAACCAGGGGGTGCCAGAGTACCGACTGTTATGGTAACCAGGGTGTGCCAGGGTACTGACTGTTATAGTAACCAGGAAGCGCCGGAGTACTGACTTATAATAACCAGGGGGTGCCAGGGTACTGACTGTTATAGTAACCAGGAAGCGCCACGTTACTGACTGTTATAGTAACCAGGGGGTGCCAGGGTACCGACTGTTATAGCAACCAGGAAGCGCCAGGGTACTGGCTGTTATAGTAACCAGGGAGCGCCACGTTACTGACTGTTATAGTAACCAGGGGGTGCCAGGGTACTGACTGTTATAGTAACCAGGGGGTGCAAGGGTACTGACTGTTATAGTAACCAGAGAGCGCCAGGGTACTGACTTATAATAACCAGGAAGAGCCTGGGGACTGACTGTTATAGTAACCAGGAAGCGCCAGGGTACTGACTGTTATAGTAACCAGGGAGCGCCACGTTACTGACTGTTATAGTAACCAGGGGGTGCCAGGGTACTGACTGTTATAGTAACCAGGGGGTGCCAGGGTACTGACTGTTATAGTAACCAGGGGGCGCCAGGGTACTGACTGTTATAGTAACCAGGGGGTGCCAGGGTAATGACTGTTATAGTAACCAGGGGGTGCCAGGGTACTGACGGTTATGGTAACCAGGGGGCGCCAGGGTACTGACTGTTATAGTAACCAGGGGGTGCCAGGGTACTGACTGTTCTAATAACCAGGAAGCGCCAGGGTACTGACTGTTATAGTAACCAGGGGGTGCCAGGGTACTGACTGTTATAGTAACCAGGGGGCGCCAGGGTACTGACTGTTATAGTAACCAGGGGGTGCCAGGGTACTGACTGTTATAGTAACCAGGGGGTGCCAGGGTACTGACGGTTATAGTAACCAGGGGGCGCCAGGGTACTGACTGTTATAGTAACCAGGGGGTGCCAGGGTACTGACTGTTCTAATAACCAGGAAGCGCCAGGGTACTGACTGTTATAGTAACCAGGAAGAGCCAGGGTACTGATTGTTATAGTATCCAGGGAGCGCCAAGTTACTGACTGTTATAGTAACCAGGGGCTGCCAGGGTACTGACTGTTATAGTAACCAGGAAGCGCTAGGGTACTGACTGTTATAGTAACCAGGGAGCGCCAGGGTACTGACTGTTATAATAACCAGCAGGTGCCAGGGTACTGACTGTTATAGTAACCAGGGGGTGCCAGGGTACTGACTGTTATAGTAACCAGGAAGCGCCAGGGTACTGACTGTTATAGTAACCAGCAGGTGCCAGGGTACTGACTGTTATAGTAACCAGGGAGCGCCAGGGTACTGACTGTTATAATAACCAGGAAGAGCCAGGGTACTGACTGTTATAGTAACCAGGGGGTGCCAGGGTACTGACTGTTATAATAACCAGGAAGCGCCACGTTACTGACTGTTATAGTAACCAGGGGGTGACAGGGTACCGACTGTTATAGTAACCAGGAAGCGCCAGGGTACTGACTGTTATAGTAACCAGGAAGCGCCAGGGTACTGACTGTTATAGTAACCAGGGGGAGCTAGGGTACTGACTGTTATAGTAACCAGGGGGTGCCAGGGTACCGACTGTTATAGTAACCAGGGAGCGCCACGTCACTGACTGTTATAGTAACCAGGAAGCGCCAGGGTACTGGCTGTTATAGTAACCAGGGAGCGCCACGTCACTGACAGTTATAGTAACCAGGGGGTGCCAGGGTACTGAGTGTTATAGTAACCATGGGGTGCCAGGGTACTGACTTTTATAGTAACCGGGGAGCGCCACGTCACTGGCTGTTATAATAACCAGGAAGCGCCAGGGTACTGACTGTTATAGTAACCAGGGGGTGCCAGGGTACTGACTGTTATAGTAACCATGGGGTGCCCTGTACTGGCTTTTATAGTAACCAGGGAGCGCCACGTTACTGAATGTTATAGTAACCAGGGAGCGCCACGGTACTGACTGTTATAGTAACCAGGGAGCGCCACGTTACTGACTGTTATAGTAACCAGGGGGTGCCAGGGTACTGACTGTTATAATAACCAGGGAGCGCCACGTTACCGACTGTTATAGAACCCAGGGGGCGTCAGGGTACTGACTGTTATAGTAACCAGCGGGCGCCAGGGTACTGACTGTCATAGTAACCAGGGAGCGCCAGGGTACGGACTGTTATAGTAACCAGAGGGTTCCAGGGTACTGGCTGTTATAGTAACCAGGGGGCGCCACGTTACCGACTCTCATAGTAACAACCAGGTGGCGACAGGGTACTGACTGTTATAGTAACCAGGGGGCGCCAAGGTACTGGCTGTTATAGTAACCAGGAAGCGCCAGGGTACTGGCTGTTATAGTAACCAGGGGGCGCCAGGTTACTGACTGTTATAGTAACAACCAGGGGGCGACAGGGTTGGTCGACGAAGCTGCTAATCACTAAGCCACATATCCAATATATTGGGAGATTCCTAGTTTATATTACAACAAAAAGCAGAAAAGGGAGAAATCACAAGACTTGTTCGTCTCTCAACAGCAATTCACAAAGAAGAAGCATGTTTTGTAATAGTTTGATGGTGTTATTATTTTAGGAGGTAACAGAATGGACGCCTCCAGTGGATCCGGGACCTCACTGACGGCGGATGGCAAGCAGGTGGGTCGTCGCTATGGCAACGTCTCATCTTGTTTACTGGGGTTGACAGTGGGAGGTGCGAGCACTGTCCCTGGTGGGAGTGAGGTGGGAGCACTGTCCCTGGTGGGTGTGAGGTGGGAGCACTGTCCCTGGTGGGTGTGAGGTGGGAGCACTGTCCCTGCTGGATGTGAGGTGGGAGCACTGTCCCTGGTGGGTGTGAGGTGGGAGCACTGTCCCTGGTGGGTGTGAGGTGGGAGCACTGTCCCTGGTGGGAGTGAGGTGGGAGCACTGTCCCTGGTGGGAGTGAGGTGGGAGCACTGTCCCTGGTGGGTGTGAGGTGGGAGCACTGTCCCTGGTGGGTGTGAGGTGGGAGCACTGTCCCTGCTGGATGTGAGGTGGGAGCACTGTCCCTGGTGGGTGTGAGGTGGGAGCACTGTCCCTGGTGGGTGTGAGGTGGGAGCACTGTCCCTGGTGGGTGTGAGGTGGGAGCACTGTCCCTGGTGGGAGTGAGGTGGGAGCACTGTCCCTGGTGGGTGTGAGGTGGGAGCACTGTCCCTGGTGGGTGTGAGGTGGGAGCACTGTCCCTGGTGGGTGTGAGGTGGGAGCACTGTCCCTGGTGGGTGTGAGGTGGGAACACTGTCCCTGGTGGGTGTGAGGTGGGAGCACTGTCCCTGGTGGGTGTGAGGTGGGAGCACTGTCCCTGGTGGATGTGAGGTGGGTGCACTGTACGAAGCACTGTTATCAGGCTAACCACTCTTGCTTTTACGCATGAAATTAGAGGTTCATATTTAATACGCATGATAGCCATAATGTCTAAGTTATGTAATAGTAAAGGTATATTGGCTTTTTGACTAACACTTTTTAACTCACATGTATATGCTTAGGTTATCCATTGTGTGACGCCCTCTCCCCTCTCCCTTCACCAACCTGACAGTAGTCCATTGCGTGACGCCCTCTCCCCTCTCCCTTCACCAACCTGACAGTAGTCCATTGTGTGAGGCCCTCTCCCCTCTCCCTTCACCAACCTGACAGTAGTCCATTGCGTGACGCCCTCTCCCCTCTCCCTTCACCAACCTGACAGTAGTCCATTGTGTGACGCCCTCTCCCCTCTCCCTTCACCAACCTGACAGCAGTTCATTGTGTGACGCCCTCCCCCCTCTCCCTTCACCAACCTGACAGTAATTCATTGTGTGAGACCCTCTCCCCTCTCCCTTCACCAACCTAACAGTAGTCCATTGCGTGACGCCCTCTCCCCTCTCCCTTCACCAACCTGACAGTAGTCCATTGTGTGACGCCCTCTCCCCTCTCCCTTCACCAACCTGACAGCAGTTCATTGTGTGACGCCCTCTCCCCTCTCCCTTCACCAACCTGACAGTAGTCCATTGTGTGACGCCCTCTCCCCTCTCTCTTCACCAGCCTGACAGTAATCCATTGTGTGACGCCCTCTCCCCTCTCCCTTCACCAACCTGACAGTAGTCCATTGCGTGACGCCCTCCCCGCCTCTCCCTTCACCAACCTGACAGTAGTCCATTGTGTGACGCCCTCTCTCCTCTCCCTTCACCAACCTGACAGTAATCCATTGTGTGACGCCCTCCCCCCTCTCCCTTCACCAACCTGACAGTAGTCCATTGCGTGACGCCCTCCCCCCTCTCTCTTCACCAACCTGACAGTAGTCCATTGCGTGACGCCCTCTCCCCTCTCCCTTCACCAACCTGACAGTAGTCCATTGCGTGACGCCCTCTCCCCTCTCCCTTCACCAACCTGATAGTAGTCCATTGTGTGAGGCCCTCTCCCCTCTCCCTTCACAAACCTGACAGTAGTCCATTGCGTGACGCCCTCTCCCTTCACCAACCTGACAGTAGTCCATTGTGTGACGCCCTCTCCCCTCTCCCTTCACCAACCTGACAGTAGTCCATTGCGTGACGCCCTCTCCCTTCACCAACCTGGCAGTAGTCCATTGTGTGACGCCCTCTCCCCTCTCCCTTCACCAACCTGACAGTAGTCCATTGTGTGACGCCCTCTCCCCTCTCCCTTCACCAACCTGACAGTGGTCCATTGTGTGACGCCCTCTCCCCTCTCCCTTCACCAACCTGACAGTGGTCCATTGTGTGACGCTATCTCCCTTCTCCCTTCACCAACCTGACAGTAGTCCATTGTGTGACGCCCTCTCCCCTCTCCCTTCACCAACCTGACAGTAGTCCAGTGTGTGACGCCCTCTCCCCTCTCCCTTCACCAACCTGACATTAGTCCATTGCGTGACGCCCTCTCCCTTCACCAACCTGACAGCAGTTCATTGCGTGACGCCCTCTCCCCTCTCCCTTCACCAACCTGACAGTAGTTCATTGTGTGACGCCCTCTCCCCTCTCCCTTCACCAACCTGACAGTAGTCCATTGTGTGACGCTCTCTCCCCTCTCCCTTCACCAACCTGACAGTAGTCCATTGTATGACGCCCTCTCCCCTCTCCCTTCACCAACCTGACAGTAGTCCATTGTGTGACGCCCTCTCCCCTCTCCCTTCACCAACCTGACAGTAGTCCATTGTGTGACGCTATCTCCCCTCTCCCTTCACCAACCTGACAGTTGTCCATTGTGTGACGCCCTCTCCCCTCTCCCTTCACCAACCTGACAGTAGTCCATTGTGTGACGCCCTCTCCCCTCTCCCTTCACCAACCTGACAGTAGTCCATTGTGTGACGCCCTCTCCCCTCTCCCTTCACCAACCTGACAGTAGTCCATTGCGTGACGCCCTCTCCCTTCACCAACCTGACAGCAGTTCATTGCGTGACGCCCTCTCCCCTCTCCCTTCACCAACCTGACAGTAGTTCATTGTGTGACGCCCTCTCCCCTCTCCCTTCACCAACCTGACAGTAGTCCATTGTGTGACGCTCTCTCCACTCTCCCTTCACCAACCTGACAGTAGTCCATTGTGTGACGCCCTCTCCCCTCTCCCTTCACCAATCTGACAGTAGTCCATTGTGTGACGCCCTCTCCCCTCTCCCTTCACCAACCTGACAGTAGTCCATTGTGTGACGCTATCTCCCCTCTCCCTTCACCAACCTGACAGTAGTCCATTGCGTGACGCCCTCTCCCCTCTCCCTTCACCAACCTGACAGTAGTCCATTGTGTGACGCCCTCTCCCCTCTCCCTTCACCAACCTGACAGCAGTTCATTGTGTGACGCCCTCTCCCTTCACCAACCTGACAGTAATCCATTGTGTGAGACCCTCTCCCCTCTCCCTTCACCAACCTGACAGTAGTCCATTGCGTGACGCCCTCTCCCCTCTCCCTTCACCAACCTGACAGTAGTCCATTGTGTGACGCCCTCTCCCCTCTCCCTTCACCAACCTGACAGCAGTTCATTGTGTGACGCCCTCTCCCCTCTCCCTTCACCAACCTGACAGTAGTCCATTGTGTGACGCCCTCTCCCCTCTCTCTTCACCAGCCTGACAGTAATCCATTGTGTGACTCCCTCTCCCCTCTCCCTTCACCAACCTGACAGTAGTCCATTGCGTGACGCCCTCCCCGCCTCTCCCTTCACCAACCTGACAGTGGTCCATTGTGTGACGCCCTCTCCCCTCTCCCTTCACCAATCTGACAGTTGTCCATTGTGTGACGCCTTCTCTCCTCTCCCTTCACCAACCTGACAGTAATCCATTGTGTGACGCCCTCCCCCCTCTCCCTTCACCAACCTGACAGTAGTCCATTGCGTGACGCCCTCCCCCCTCTCTCTTCACCAACCTGGGAGTAGTCCATTGCGTAACGCCCTCTCCCCTCTCCCTTCACCAACCTGACAGTAGTCCATTGTGTGACACCCTCTCCCCTCTCCCTTCACCAACCTGACAGTAGTCCATTGTGTGAGGCCCTCTCCCCTCTCCCTTCACCAACCTGACAGTAGTCCATTGCGTGACGCCCTCTCCCTTCACCAACCTGACAGTAGTCCATTGTGTGACGCCCTCTCCCCTCTCCCTTCACCAACCTGACAGTAGTCCATTGCGTGACGCCCTCTCCCTTCACCAACCTGACAGTAGTCCATTCTGTGACGCCCTCTCCCCTCTCCCTTCACCAACCTGACAGTAGTCCATTGTGTGACGCCCTCTCCCCTCTCCCTTCACCAACCTGACAGTGGTCCATTGTGTGACGCCCTCTCCCCTCTCCCTTCACCAACCTGACAGTAGTCCATTGTGTGACGCTATCTCCCCTCTCCCTTCACCAACCTGACAGTAGTCCATTGTGTGACGCTATCTCCCCTCTCCCTTCACCAACCTGACAGTAGTCCATTGTGTGACGCCCTCTCCCCTCTCCCTTCACCAACCTGACATTAGTCCATTGCGTGACGCCCTCTCCCTTCACCAACCTGACAGCAGTTCATTGCGTGACGCCCTCTCCCCTCTCCCTTCACCAACCTGACAGTAGTTCATTGTGTGACGCCCTCTCCCCTCTCCCTTCACCAACCTGACAGTAGTCCATTGTGTGACGCTCTCTCCCCTCTCCCTTCACCAACCTGACAGTAGTCCATTGTGTGACGCCCTCTCCCCTCTCCCTTCACCAACCTGACAGTAGTCCATTGTGTGACGCCCTCTCCCCTCTCCCTTCACCAACCTGACAGTAGTCCATTGTGTGACGCCCTCTCCCCTCTCCCTTCACCAACCTGACAGTAGTCCAGTGTGTGACGCGCTCTCCCCTCTCCCTTCACCAACCTGACATTAGTCCATTGCGTGACGCCCTCTCCCTTCACCAACCTGACAGCAGTTCATTGCGTGACGCCCTCTCCCCTCTCGCTTCACCAACCTGACAGTAGTTCATTGTGTGACGCCCTCTCCCCTCTCCCTTCACCAACCTGACAGTAGTCCATTGTGTGACGCTCTCTCCCCTCTCCCTTCACCAACCTGACAGTAGTCCATTGTGTGACGCCCTCTCCCCTCTCCCTTCACCAACCTGACAGTAGTCCATTGTGTGACGCCCTCTCCCCTCTCCCTTCACCAACCTGACAGTAGTCCATTGTGTGACGCCCTCTCCCCTCTCCCTTCACCAACCTGACAGTGGTCCATTGTGTGACGCCCTCTCCCCTCTCCCTTCACCAACCTGACAGTAGTCCATTGTGTGACGCTATCTCCCCTCTCCCTTCACCAACCTGACAGTAGTCCATTGTGTGACGCTATCTCCCCTCTCCCTTCACCAACCTGACAGTAGTCCATTGTGTGACGCCCTCTCCCCTCTCCCTTCACCAACCTGACAGTAGTCCAGTGTGTGACGCCCTCTCCCCTCTCCCTTCACCAACCTGACATTAGTCCATTGCGTGACGCCCTCTCCCTTCACCAACCTGACAGCAGTTCATTGCGTGACGCCCTCTCCCCTCTCCCTTCACCAACCTGACAGTAGTTCATTGTGTGACGCCCTCTCCCCTCTCCCTTCACCAACCTGACAGTAGTCCATTGTGTGACGCTCTCTCCCCTCTCCCTTCACCAACCTGACAGTAGTCCATTGTGTGACGCCCTCTCCCCTCTCCCTTCACCAACCTGACTAGTCCATTGTGTGACGCCCTCTCCCCTCTCCCTTCACCAACCTGATAGTAGTTCATTGTGTGACGCCCTCTCCCCTCTCCCTTCACCAACCTGACAGTAGTCCAGTGTGTGACGCCCTCTCCCCTCTCCCTTCACCAACCTGACATTAGTCCATTGCGTGACGCCCTCTCCCTTCACCAACCTGACAGCAGTTCATTGCGTGACGCCCTCTCCCCTCTCCCTTCACCAACCTGACAGTAGTTCATTGTGTGACGCCCTCTCCCCTCTCCCTTCACCAACCTGACAGTAGTCCATTGTGTGACGCTCTCTCCCCTCTCCCTTCACCAACCTGACAGTAATCCATTGTGTGACGCCCTCTCTCCTCTCCCTTCACCAACCTGACAGTAGTCCATTGTGTGACGCCCTCTCCCCTCTCCCTTCACCAACCTGACAGTAGTCCATTGTGTGACGCTATCTCCCCTCTCCCTTCACCAACCTAACAGTTGTCCATTGTGTGAGGCCCTCTCCCCTCTCCCTTCACCAACCTGATAGTAGGCCATTGTGTGAGGCCCTCTCCCCTCTCCCTTCACCAACCTGACAGTAGTCCATTGCGTGACGCCCTCTCCCTTCACCAACCTGACAGTAGTCCATTGTGTGACGCCCTCTCCCCTCTCCCTTCACCAACCTGACAGTAGTCCATTGCGTGACGCCCTCTCCCTTCACCAACCTGACAGTAGTCCATTGTGTGATGCCCTCTCCCCTCTCCCTTCACCAACCTGACAGTAGTCCATTGTGTGACGCCCTCTCCCCTCTCCCTTCACCAACCTGACAGTGGTCCATTGTGTGACGCCCTCTCCCCTCTCCCTTCACCAACCTGACAGTAGTCCATTGTGTGACGCTATCTCCCCTCTCCCTTCACCAACCTGACAGTAGTCCATTGTGTGACGCCCTCTCTCCTCTCCCTTCACCAACCTGACAGTAGTCCATTGTGTGACGCCCTCTCCCCTCTCCCTTCACCAACCTGACAGTAGTCCATTGTGTGACGCCCTCTCCCCTCTCCCTTCACCAACCTGACAGTAGTCCATTGTGTGACGCTATCTCCCCTCTCCCTTCACCAACCTGACAGTTGTCCATTGTGTGACGCCCTCTCCCCTCTCCCTTCACCAACCTGACAGTAGTCCATTGTGTGACGCTCTCTCCCCTCTCCCTTCACCAACCTGACAGTAGTCCATTCTGTGACGCTATCTCCCCTCTCCCTTCACCAACCTGACAGTTGTCCATTGTGTGACGCCCTCTCCCCTCTCCCTTCACCAACCTGACAGTAGTCCATTGTGTGACGCCCTCTCCCCTCTCCCTTCACCAACCTGACAGTAGTCCATTGTGTGACGCCCTTTCCCCTCTCCCTTCACCAACCTGACAGTAGTCCATTGCGTGACGCCCTCTCCCTTCACCAACCTGACAGCAGTTCATTGCGTGACGCCCTCTCCCCTCTCCCTTCACCAACCTGACAGTAGTTCATTGTGTGACGCCCTCTCCCCTCTCCCTTCACCAACCTGACAGTAGTCCATTGTGTGACGCTCTCTCCCCTCTCCCTTCACCAACCTGACAGTAGTCCATTGTGTGACGCCCTCTCCCCTCTCCCTTCACCAACCTGACAGTAGTCCATTGTGTGACGCCCTCTCCCCTCTCCCTTCACCAACCTGACAGTAGTCCATTGTGTGACGCTATCTCCCCTCTCCCTTCACCAACCTGACAGTAGTCCATTGCGTGACGCCCTCTCCCCTCTCGCTTCACCAACCTGACAGTAGTCCATTGTGTGACGCCCTCTCCCCTCTCCCTTCACCAACCTGACAGCAGTTCATTGTGTGACGCCCTCCCCCCTCTCACTTCACCAACCTGACAGTAATCCATTGTGTGAGACCCTCTCCCCTCTCCCTTCACCAACCTGACAGTAGTCCATTGCGTGACGCCCTCTCCCCTCTCCCTTCACCAACCTGACAGTAGTCCATTGTGTGACGCCCTCTCCCCTCTCCCTTCACCAACCTGACAGCAGTTCATTGTGTGACGCCCTCTCCCCTCTCCCTTCACCAACCTGACAGTAGTCCATTGTGTGACGCCCTCTCCCCTCTCTCTTCACCAGCCTGACAGTAATCCATTGTGTGACGCCCTCTCCCCTCTCCCCTCTCCCTTCACCAACCTGACAGTAGTCCATTGCGTGACGCCCTCCCCGCCTCTCCCTTAACCAACCTGACAGTAGTCCATTGTGTGACGCCCTCTCTCCTCTCCCTTCACCAACCTGACAGTAATCCATTGTGTGACGCCCTCCCCCCTCTCCCTTCACCAACCTGACAGTAGTCCATTGCGTGACGCCCTCCCCCCTCTCTCTTCACCAACCTGAGAGTAGTCCATTGCGTGACGCCCTCTCCCCTCTCCCTTCACCAACCTGACAGTAGTCCATTGCGTGACACCCTCTCCCCTCTCCCTTCACCAACCTGACAGTAGTCCATTGTGTGAGGCCCTCTCCCCTCTCCCTTCACCAACCTGACAGTAGTCCATTGCGTGACGCCCTCTCCCTTCACAAACCTGACAGTAGTCCATTGTGTGACGCCCTCCCCCCTCTCCCTTCACCAACCTGACAGTAGTCCATTGCGTGACGCCCTCTCCCTTCACCAACCTGACAGTGGTCGATTGTGTGACGCCCTCTCCCCTCTCCCTTCACCAACCTGACAGTAGTCCATTGTGTGACGCTATCTCCCCTCTCCCTTCACCAACCTGACAGTAGTCCATTGTGTGACGCCCTCTCCCCTCTCCCTTCACCAACCTGACAGTAGTCCATTGTGTGACGCCCTCTCCCCTCTCCCTTCACCAACCTGACAGTAGTCCATTGTGTGACGCCCTCTCCCCTCTCCCTTCACCAACCTGACATTAGTCCATTGCGTGACGCCCTCTCCCTTCACCAACCTGACAGCAGTTCATTGCGTGACGCCCTCTCCCCTCTCCCTTCACCAACCTGACAGTAGTTCATTGTGTGACGCCCTCTCCCCTCTCCCTTCACCAACCTGACAGTAGTCCATTGTGTGACGCTCTCTCCCCTCTCCCTTCACCAACCTGACAGTAGTCCATTGTGTGACGCCCTCTCCCCTCTCCCTTCACCAACCTGACAGTAGTCCATTGTGTGACGCCCTCTCCTCTCTCCCTTCACCAACCTGACAGTGGTCCATTGTGTGACGCCCTCTCCCCTCTCCCTTCACCAACCTGACAGTAGTCCATTGGGTGACGCCCTCTCCCCTCTCCCTTCACCAACCTGACAGTTGTCCATTGTGTGACGCCTTCTCCCCTCTCCCTTCACCAACCTGACAGTAGTCCATTGTGTGACGCCCTCTCCCCTCTCCCTTCACCAACCTGACAGTAGTCCATTGTGTGACGCTCTCTCCCCTCTCCCTTCACCAACATGACAGTAGTCCATTGTGTGACGCCCTCTCCCCTCTCCCTTCACCAACCTGACATTAGTCCATTGCGTGACGCCCTCTCCCCTCTCCCTTCACCAACCTGACAGTAGTCCATTGTGTGACGCCCTCTCCCCTCTCCCTTCACCAACCTGACAGCAGTTCATTGTGTGACGCCCTCTCCCCTCTCCCTTCACCAACCTGACAGCAGTTCATTGCGTGACGCCCTCTCCCCTCTCCCTTCACCAACCTGACAGTAGTCCATTGTGTGACGCCTTCTCCCCTCTCCCTTCACCAACCTGACAGTAATCCATTGTGTGACGCCCTCTCTCCTCTCCCTTCACCAACCTGACAGTAATCCATTGTGTGACGCCCTCCCCCCTCTCCCTTCACCAACCTGACAGTAGTCCATTGCGTGACGCCCTCCCCCCTCTCTCTTCACCAACCTGAGAGTAGTCCATTGCGTGACGCCCTCTCCCCTCTCCCTTCACCAACCTGACAGTAGTCCATTGCGTGACACCCTCTCCCCTCTCCCTTCACCAACCTGACAGTAGTCCATTGTGTGAGGCCCTCTCCCCTCTCCCTTCACCAACCTGACAGTAGTCCATTGCGTGACGCCCTCTCCCTTCACCAACCTGACAGTAGTCCATTGTGTGACGCCCTCCCCCCTCTCCCTTCACCAACCTGACAGTAGTCCATTGCGTGAATCCCTCTCCCTTCACCAACCTGACAGTGGTCGATTGTGTGACGCCCTCTCCCCTCTCCCTTCACCAACCTGACAGTAGTCCATTGTGTGACGCTATCTCCCCTCTCCCTTCACCAACCTGACAGTAGTCCATTGTGTGACGCCCTCTCCCCTCTCCCTTCACCAACCTGACAGTAGTCCATTGTGTGACGCCCTCTCCCCTCTCCCTTCACCAACCTGACAGTAGTCCATTGTGTGACGCCCTCTCCCCTCTCCCTTCACCAACCTGACATTAGTCCATTGCGTGACGCCCTCTCCCTTCACCAACCTGACAGCAGTTCATTGCGTGACGCCCTCTCCCCTCTCCCTTCACCAACCTGACAGTAGTTCATTGTGTGACGCCCTCTCCCCTCTCCCTTCACCAACCTGACAGTAGTCCATTGTGTGACGCTCTCTCCCCTCTCCCTTCACCAACCTGACAGTAGTCCATTGTGTGACGCCCTCTCCCCTCTCCCTTCACCAACCTGACAGTAGTCCATTGCGTGACGCCCTCCCCCCTCTCTCTTCACCAACCTGAGAGTAGTCCATTGCGTGACGCCCTCTCCCCTCTCCCTTCACCAACCTGACAGTAGTCCATTGCGTGACACCCTCTCCCCTCTCCCTTCACCAACCTGACAGTAGTCCATTGTGTGAGGCCCTCTCCCCTCTCCCTTCACCAACCTGACAGTAGTCCATTGCGTGACGCCCTCTCCCTTCACCAACCTGACAGTAGTCCATTGTGTGACGCCCTCCCCCCTCTCCCTTCACCAACCTGACAGTAGTCCATTGCGTGAATCCCTCTCCCTTCACCAACCTGACAGTAGTCCATTGTGTGACGCCCTCTCCCCTCTCCCTTCACCAACCTGACAGTAGTCCATTGTGTGACGCTATCTCCCCTCTCCCTTCACCAACCTGACAGTTGTCCATTGTGTGACGCCCTCTCCCCTCTCCCTTCACCAACCTGACAGTAGTCCATTGTGTGACGCTCTCTCCCCTCTCCCTTCACCAACCTGACAGTAGTCCATTCTGTGACGCTATCTCCCCTCTCCCTTCACCAACCTGACAGTTGTCCATTGTGTGACGCCCTCTCCCCTCTCCCTTCACCAACCTGACAGTAGTCCATTGTGTGACGCCCTCTCCCCTCTCCCTTCACCAACCTGACAGTAGTCCATTGTGTGACGCCCTTTCCCCTCTCCCTTCACCAACCTGACAGTAGTCCATTGCGTGACGCCCTCTCCCTTCACCAACCTGACAGCAGTTCATTGCGTGACGCCCTCTCCCCTCTCCCTTCACCAACCTGACAGTAGTTCATTGTGTGACGCCCTCTCCCCTCTCCCTTCACCAACCTGACAGTAGTCCATTGTGTGACGCTCTCTCCCCTCTCCCTTCACCAACCTGACAGTAGTCCATTGTGTGACGCCCTCTCCCCTCTCCCTTCACCAACCTGACAGTAGTCCATTGTGTGACGCCCTCTCCCCTCTCCCTTCACCAACCTGACAGTAGTCCATTGTGTGACGCTATCTCCCCTCTCCCTTCACCAACCTGACAGTAGTCCATTGCGTGACGCCCTCTCCCCTCTCGCTTCACCAACCTGACAGTAGTCCATTGTGTGACGCCCTCTCCCCTCTCCCTTCACCAACCTGACAGCAGTTCATTGTGTGACGCCCTCCCCCCTCTCACTTCACCAACCTGACAGTAATCCATTGTGTGAGACCCTCTCCCCTCTCCCTTCACCAACCTGACAGTAGTCCATTGCGTGACGCCCTCTCCCCTCTCCCTTCACCAACCTGACAGTAGTCCATTGTGTGACGCCCTCTCCCCTCTCCCTTCACCAACCTGACAGCAGTTCATTGTGTGACGCCCTCTCCCCTCTCCCTTCACCAACCTGACAGTAGTCCATTGTGTGACGCCCTCTCCCCTCTCTCTTCACCAGCCTGACAGTAATCCATTGTGTGACGCCCTCTCCCCTCTCCCCTCTCCCTTCACCAACCTGACAGTAGTCCATTGCGTGACGCCCTCCCCGCCTCTCCCTTAACCAACCTGACAGTAGTCCATTGTGTGACGCCCTCTCTCCTCTCCCTTCACCAACCTGACAGTAATCCATTGTGTGACGCCCTCCCCCCTCTCCCTTCACCAACCTGACAGTAGTCCATTGCGTGACGCCCTCCCCCCTCTCTCTTCACCAACCTGAGAGTAGTCCATTGCGTGACGCCCTCTCCCCTCTCCCTTCACCAACCTGACAGTAGTCCATTGCGTGACACCCTCTCCCCTCTCCCTTCACCAACCTGACAGTAGTCCATTGTGTGAGGCCCTCTCCCCTCTCCCTTCACCAACCTGACAGTAGTCCATTGCGTGACGCCCTCTCCCTTCACAAACCTGACAGTAGTCCATTGTGTGACGCCCTCCCCCCTCTCCCTTCACCAACCTGACAGTAGTCCATTGCGTGACGCCCTCTCCCTTCACCAACCTGACAGTGGTCGATTGTGTGACGCCCTCTCCCCTCTCCCTTCACCAACCTGACAGTAGTCCATTGTGTGACGCTATCTCCCCTCTCCCTTCACCAACCTGACAGTAGTCCATTGTGTGACGCCCTCTCCCCTCTCCCTTCACCAACCTGACAGTAGTCCATTGTGTGACGCCCTCTCCCCTCTCCCTTCACCAACCTGACAGTAGTCCATTGTGTGACGCCCTCTCCCCTCTCCCTTCACCAACCTGACATTAGTCCATTGCGTGACGCCCTCTCCCTTCACCAACCTGACAGCAGTTCATTGCGTGACGCCCTCTCCCCTCTCCCTTCACCAACCTGACAGTAGTTCATTGTGTGACGCCCTCTCCCCTCTCCCTTCACCAACCTGACAGTAGTCCATTGTGTGACGCTCTCTCCCCTCTCCCTTCACCAACCTGACAGTAGTCCATTGTGTGACGCCCTCTCCCCTCTCCCTTCACCAACCTGACAGTAGTCCATTGTGTGACGCCCTCTCCTCTCTCCCTTCACCAACCTGACAGTGGTCCATTGTGTGACGCCCTCTCCCCTCTCCCTTCACCAACCTGACAGTAGTCCATTGGGTGACGCCCTCTCCCCTCTCCCTTCACCAACCTGACAGTTGTCCATTGTGTGACGCCTTCTCCCCTCTCCCTTCACCAACCTGACAGTAGTCCATTGTGTGACGCCCTCTCCCCTCTCCCTTCACCAACCTGACAGTAGTCCATTGTGTGACGCTCTCTCCCCTCTCCCTTCACCAACATGACAGTAGTCCATTGTGTGACGCCCTCTCCCCTCTCCCTTCACCAACCTGACATTAGTCCATTGCGTGACGCCCTCTCCCCTCTCCCTTCACCAACCTGACAGTAGTCCATTGTGTGACGCCCTCTCCCCTCTCCCTTCACCAACCTGACAGCAGTTCATTGTGTGACGCCCTCTCCCCTCTCCCTTCACCAACCTGACAGCAGTTCATTGCGTGACGCCCTCTCCCCTCTCCCTTCACCAACCTGACAGTAGTCCATTGTGTGACGCCTTCTCCCCTCTCCCTTCACCAACCTGACAGTAATCCATTGTGTGACGCCCTCTCTCCTCTCCCTTCACCAACCTGACAGTAATCCATTGTGTGACGCCCTCCCCCCTCTCCCTTCACCAACCTGACAGTAGTCCATTGCGTGACGCCCTCCCCCCTCTCTCTTCACCAACCTGAGAGTAGTCCATTGCGTGACGCCCTCTCCCCTCTCCCTTCACCAACCTGACAGTAGTCCATTGCGTGACACCCTCTCCCCTCTCCCTTCACCAACCTGACAGTAGTCCATTGTGTGAGGCCCTCTCCCCTCTCCCTTCACCAACCTGACAGTAGTCCATTGCGTGACGCCCTCTCCCTTCACCAACCTGACAGTAGTCCATTGTGTGACGCCCTCCCCCCTCTCCCTTCACCAACCTGACAGTAGTCCATTGCGTGAATCCCTCTCCCTTCACCAACCTGACAGTGGTCGATTGTGTGACGCCCTCTCCCCTCTCCCTTCACCAACCTGACAGTAGTCCATTGTGTGACGCTATCTCCCCTCTCCCTTCACCAACCTGACAGTAGTCCATTGTGTGACGCCCTCTCCCCTCTCCCTTCACCAACCTGACAGTAGTCCATTGTGTGACGCCCTCTCCCCTCTCCCTTCACCAACCTGACAGTAGTCCATTGTGTGACGCCCTCTCCCCTCTCCCTTCACCAACCTGACATTAGTCCATTGCGTGACGCCCTCTCCCTTCACCAACCTGACAGCAGTTCATTGCGTGACGCCCTCTCCCCTCTCCCTTCACCAACCTGACAGTAGTTCATTGTGTGACGCCCTCTCCCCTCTCCCTTCACCAACCTGACAGTAGTCCATTGTGTGACGCTCTCTCCCCTCTCCCTTCACCAACCTGACAGTAGTCCATTGTGTGACGCCCTCTCCCCTCTCCCTTCACCAACCTGACAGTAGTCCATTGTGTGACGCCCTCTCCTCTCTCCCTTCACCAACCTGACAGTGGTCCATTGTGTGACGCCCTCTCCCCTCTCCCTTCACCAACCTGACAGTAGTCCATTGGGTGACGCCCTCTCCCCTCTCCCTTCACCAACCTGACAGTAGTCCATTGTGTGACGCCTTCTCCCCTCTCCCTTCACCAACCTGACAGTAGTCCATTGTGTGACGCCCTCTCCCCTCTCCCTTCACCAACCTGACAGTAGTCCATTGTGTGACGCTCTCTCCCCTCTCCCTTCACCAACATGACAGTAGTCCATTGTGTGACGCCCTCTCCTCTCTCCCTTCACCAACCTGACATTAGTCCATTGCGTGACGCCCTCTCCCCTCTCCCTTCACCAACCTGACAGTAGTCCATTGTGTGACGCCCTCTCCCCTCTCCCTTCACCAACCTGACAGCAGTTCATTGTGTGACGCCCTCTCCCCTCTCCCTTCACCAACCTGACAGCAGTTCATTGCGTGACGCCCTCTCCCCTCTCCCTTCACCAACCTGACAGTAGTCCATTGTGTGTCGCCCTCTCCCCTCTCCCTTCACCAACCTGACAGTAGTCCATTGTGTGACGCCCTCTCTCCTCTCCCTTCACCAACCTGACAGTAGTCCATTGCGTGACGCCCTCTCCCCTCTCCCTTCACCAACCTGACAGCAGTTCATTGTGTGACGCCCTCTCCCCTCTCCCTTCACCAACCTGACAGTAGTCCATTGTGTGACGCCCTCTCCCCTCTCCCTTCACCAACCTGACAGTAGTCCATTGTGTGACGCCATCTCCCCTCTCCCTTCACCAGTCTGACAGTAATCCATTGTGTGACGCCCTCCTCCCTATTCCTTCACCAACCTGACAGTAGTCCATTGCGTGACGCCCTCCCTCCTCTCCTTTCACCAACCTGACAGTAGTCCGTTGTGTGACGCTCTCTCCCCTCTCCCTTCACCAACCTGACCGTAGTCCATTGTGTGACGCCCTCTCCCTTCACCAACCTGACAGTAGTCCATTGTGTGACGCCCTCTCCCTTCACCAACCTGACAGTAGTCCATTGCGTGACGCCCTCTCCCCTCTCCCTTCACCAACCTGACAGTAGTCCATTGCGTGACGCCCTCTCCCCTCTCCCTTCACCAACCTGACAGTAGTCCATTGCGTGACGCCCTCTCCCCTCTCCCTTCACCAACCTGACAGTAGTTCATTGTGTGACGCTCTCCCCCCTCTCCCTTCACCAACCTGACAGTAGTCCATTGTGTGTCGCCCTCTCCCCTCTCCCTTCACCAACCTGACAGTAGTCCATTGTGTGACGCCCTCTCCCCTCTCCCTTCACCAACCTGACAGTAGTCCATTGTGTGACGCCCTCTCCCCTCTCCCTTCACCAACCTGACAGTAGTCCATTGTGTGACGCCCTCCCCCCTCTCCCTTCACCAACCTGACAGTAGTCCATTGTGTGTCGCCCTCTCCCCTCTCCCTTCACCAACCTGACAGTAGTCCATTGTGTGACGCCCTCTCCCCTCTCCCTTCACCAACCTGACAGTAGTCCATTGTGTGACGCCCTCCCCCCTCTCCCTTCACCAACCTGACAGTAGTCCATTGTGTGACGCCCTCTCCCCTCTCCCTTCACCAACCTGACAGTAGTCCATTGTGTGACGCCCTCTCCCCTCTCCCTTCACCAACCTGACAGTAGTCCATTGTGTGACGCCCTCTCCCCTCTCCCTTCACCAACCTGACAGTAGTCCATTGTGTGACGCCCTCTCCCCTCTCCCTTCACCAACCTGACAGTAATCCATTGTGTGACGCCCTCTCCCTTCACCAACCTGACAGTAGTCCATTGTGTGACGCCCTCCCCCCTCTCCCTTCACCAACATGACAGTAGTCCATTGCGTGACGCCCTCTCCCTTCACCAACCTGACAGTAGTCCATTGTGTGACGCCCTCTCCCCTCTCCCTGCACAAACCTGACAGTAATCCATTGTGTGACGCCCTCTCCCTTCACCAACCTGACAGTAGTCCATTGTGTGACGCCCTCTCCCCTCTCCCTTCACCAACCTGACAGTAGTCCATTGTGTGACGCCCTCTCCCCTCTCCCTTCACCAACCTGACAGTAGTCCATTGCGTGACGCCCTCTCCCCTCTCCCTTCACCAACCTGACAGTAGTTCATTGTGTGACGCCCTCCCCCCTCTCCCTTCACCAACCTGACAGTAGTCCATTGTGTGACGCCCTCTCCCCTCTCCCTTCACCAACCTGACAGTAGTTCATTGTGTGACGCCCTCCCCCCTCTCCCTTCACCAACCTGACAGTAGTCCATTGTGTGACGCCATCTCCCCTCTCCCTTCACCAACCTGACAGTAATCCATTGTGTGACGCCCTCTCCCTTCACCAACCTGACAGTAGTCCATTGTGTGACGCCCTCCCCCCTCTCCCTTCCCCAACCTGACAGTAGTCCATTGTGTGACGCCCTCTCCCCTCTCCCTTCACCAACCTGACAGTAGTCCATTGTGTGACGCCCTCTCCCTTCACCAACCTGACAGTAGTCCATTGCGTGACGCCCTCTCCCTTCACCAACCTGACAGTAGTCCATTGTGTGACGCCCTCTCCCCTCTCCCTTCACCAACCTGACAGTAGTCCATTGCGTGACGCCCTCTCCCCTCTCCCTTCACCAACCTGACAGTAGTCCATTGCGTGACGCCCTCCCCCCTCTCCCTTCACCAACCTGACAGTAGTTCATTGTGTGACGCCCTCCCCCCTCTCCCTTCACCAACCTGACAGTAGTCCATTGTGTGACGCCCTCTCCCTTCACCAACCTGACAGTAGTCCATTGCGTGACGCCCTCTCCCCTCTCCCTTCACCAACCTGACAGTAGTCCATTGCGTGACGCCCTCTCCCCTCTCCCTTCGCCAACCTGACGGTAATCCATTGTGTGACGCCCTCCCCCCTCTCCCTTCACCAACCTGACAGTAGTCCATTGCGTGACGCCCTCTCCCCTCTCCCTTCACCAACCTGACAGTAGTCCATTGCGTGACGCCCTCTCCCCTCTCCTTTCACCAACCTGACAGTAATCCATTGTGTGACGCCCTCCCCCCTCTCCCTTCACCAACCTGACAGTAGTTCATTGTGTGACGCCCTCCCCCCTCTCCCTTCACCAACCTGACAGTAATCCATTGTGTGACGCCCTCCCCCCTCTCCCTTCACCAACCTGACAGTAGTCCATTGTGTGACGCCCTCCCCCCTCTCCCTTCACCAACCTGACAGTAGTTCATTGTGTGACGCCCTCCCCCCTCTCCCTTCACCAACCTGACAGTAGTCCATTGTGTGACGCCCTCTCCCTTCACCAGCCTGACAGTAGTCCATTGTGTGACGCCCTCTCCCTTCACCAACCTGACAGTAGTCCATTGTGTGACGCCCTCTCCCTTCACCAACCTGACAGTAGTCCATTGTGTGACGCCCTCCCCCCTCTCCCTTCCCCAACCTGACAGTAGTCCATTGTGTGACGCCCTCTCCCCTCTCCCTTCACCAACCTGACAGTAGTCCATTGTGTGACGCATTCTCCCTTCACCAACCTGACAGTAGTCCATTGCGTGACGCCCTCTCCCTTCACCAACCTGACAGTAGTCCATTGTGTGACGCCCTCTCCCCTCTCCCTTCACCAACCTGACAGTAGTCCATTGCGTGACGCCCTCTCCCCTCTCCCTTCACCAACCTGACAGTAGTCCATTGCGTGACGCCCTCCCCCCTCTCCCTTCACCAACCTGACAGTAGTTCATTGTGTGACGCCCTCCCCCCTCTCCCTTCACCAACCTGACAGTAGTCCATTGTGTGACGCCCTCTCCCTTCACCAACCTGACAGTAGTCCATTGCGTGACGCCCTCTCCCCTCTCCCTTCACCAACCTGACAGTAGTCCATTGCGTGACGCCCTCTCCCCTCTCCCTTCGCCAACCTGACAGTAATCCATTGTGTGACGCCCTCCCCCCTCTCCCTTCACCAACCTGACAGTAGTCCATTGCGTGACGCCCTCTCCCCTCTCCCTTCACCAACCTGACAGTAGTCCATTGCGTGACGCCCTCTCCCCTCTCCTTTCACCAACCTGACAGTAATCCATTGTGTGACGCCCTCCCCCCTCTCCCTTCACCAACCTGACAGTAGTTCATTGTGTGACGCCCCCCCCCCTCTCCCTTCACCAACCTGACAGTAATCCATTGTGTGACGCCCTCCCCCCTCTCCCTTCACCAACCTGACAGTAGTCCATTGTGTGACGCCCTCCCCCCTCTCCCTTCACCAACCTGACAGTAGTTCATTGTGTGACGCCCTCCCCCCTCTCCCTTCACCAACCTGACAGTAGTCCATTGTGTGACGCCCTCTCCCTTCACCAACCTGACAGTAGTCCATTGTGTGACGCCCTCTCCCTTCACCAACCTGACAGAAGTCCATTGTGTGACGCCCTCTCCCTTCATCAACCTGACAAAAGTCCATTGTGTGACGCCCTCTCCCTTCACCAACCTGACAGTAGTTCATTGTGTGACGCCCTCCCCCCTCTCCCTTCACCAACCTGACAGTAGTCCATTGTGTGACGCCCTCTCGCTTCACCAACCTGACAGTAGTCCATTGTGTGACGCCCTCTCCCTTCACCAACCTGACAGTAGTCCATTGTGTGACGCCCTCTCCCTTCACCAACCTGACAGTAGTTCATTGTGTGACGCCCTCCCCCCTCTCCCTTCACCAACCTGACAGTAGTTCATTGTGTGACGCCCTCCCCCCTCTCCCTTCACCAACCTGACAGTAGTCCATTGTGTGACGCCCTCTCCCTTCACCAACCTGACAGTAGTCCATTGTGTGACGCCCTCTCCCTTCACCAACCTGACAGTAGTTCATTGTGTGACGCCCTCTCCCCTCTCCCTTCACCAACCTGACAGTAGTCCATTGTGTGACGCCCTCTCCCCTCTCCCTTCACCAACCTGACAGTAATCCATTGTGTGACGCCCTCCCCCCTCTCCCTTCGCCAACCTGACAGTAGTTCATTGTGTGACGCCCTCCCCCCTCTCCCTTCACCAACCTGACAGTAGTCAATTGCGTGACGCCCTCCCCCCTCTCCCTTCACCAACCTGACAGTAGTCCATTGCGTGACGCCCGTTCTTTGCACTTAAACCAATGTCCGTTTTAGTTCTTTTGATCTTCTAATCTATCCACTTTTAAATGCACATTCTAACTTCCGCCTTTTCTTACTACCGTTCTGTGAAGGACACCCAGGATGACATTGAATTTCATAGGCAGCCTCTGGTACCAGCCACAGAAGAGGTAGTAGTACCATGTCTCTTCGCCAGTCTTCTCTGTGGCGCCTCATGGCCGCCTTATGGCCGCCTCATGGCCGCCTCATGGCCGCCTCATGGCCGCCTCATGGCCGCCTCATGGCCGCCTCCTCAAGGCCGTCTCCTCATGGCCGCCTCCTCACAGCTAATCACTGCTAAATGTATATAACGGTTGCTAATTCAGTTGCAAATAATAGTGCCTTGTAAAGTTGCTTGATTTAGGCGCGAATCCCAGGGGGTTTCACCGGGGGCCTGTGACCGCAAGGGCAATGTGAACATAGCTGGGCGTGGGTCTTGGGAGGAGGATCTTGGTCAATGATAATCGTATGCCAGCTAACATGTGGACATCACACCCGTCCTTTTGTACACGGACCCCCATATTATTATGTGGACGTCTTAAGTTAGTCCACCCCCCACCCCCCAGTCGTAAGAATTTCAAACCCAAAGTGGATTCTCCATCTCAAATTCTCAAATTCCTGGATCCACGCCAGCGTGTGACCCCCAAGTGATTGTCTGCTGCCTCTCCTCCAAGCCAATCAAGTGGGGGCCAATTCGTGACTTTTCGTATGGTTATAAGTAGAGTGGCAGCAATGTATCGGTCACTTGGTCCCTGAGCCTGCTCGACCTACTGCTTCACGGTACATTAAAGACTTCTGTCTTAAACAAAAACCAACTTGTGCAAAAGTAGTCTTATGCAGTGTACATAATTACTTGCTTGCTGGATAACGTAATTATCTATTGTTGTTACACAATAGGGTTGCGTATGCACTTAGAATTAGTCCGGGCAGCCTGTGCTAAATCAGGGGTCAACCGGAACAAATTGCAATAGTCATCAAACCTCGTTTTTTTCTCATGGCCTAAGTGTCTGGGAATGTGATTTCCAAAAAATACCAGAATCAATTGATTGGAGCCTATTTGTTACGGGGTGGTTGACCCTGCCCCCGCGGGGTGGTTGACCCTGCCCCCGCGGGGTGGTTAACCCTGCCCCCGCGGGGTGGTTAACCCTGCCCCCACGGGGTGGTTGACCCTGCCCCCGCGGGGTGGTTGACCCTGCCCCCGCGGGGTGGTTGACCCTGCCCCCGCGGGGTGGTTAACCCTGCCCCCACGGGGTGGTTGACCCTGCCCCCACGGGGTGGTTGACCCTGCCCCCGCGGGGTGGTTGACCCTGCCCCCGCGGGGTGGTTGACCCTGCCCCCGCGGGGTGGTTGACCCTGCCCCCGCGGGGTGGTTGACCCTGCCCCCGCGGGGTGGTTAACCCTGCCCCCACGGGGTGGTTGACCCTGCCCCCGCGGGGTGGTTGACCCTGCCCCCGCGGGGTGGTTGACCCTGCCCCCGCGGGGTGGTTGACCCTGCCCCCGCGGGGTGGTTGACCCTGCCCCCGCGGGGTGGTTGACCCTGCCCCCGCGGGGTGGTTGACCCTGCCCCCGCGGGGTGGTTGACCCCCGCGGGGTGGTTGACCCTGCCCCCACGGGGTGGTTGACCCTGCCCCCACGGGGTGGTTGACCCTGCCCCCACGGGGTGGTTGACCCTGCCCCCGCGGGGTGGTTGACCCTGCCCCCACGGGGTGGTTGACCCTGCCCCCACGGGGTGGTTGACCCTGCCCCCACGGGGTGGTTGACCCTGCCCCCGCGGGGTGGTTGACCCCCGCGGGGTGGTTGACCCTGCCCCCACGGGGTGGTTGACCCTGCCCCCACGGGGTGGTTGACCCTGCCCCCGCGGGGTGGTTGACCCTGCCCCCACGGGGTGGTTGACCCTGCCCCCACGGGGTGGTTGACCCTGCCCCCACGGGGTGGTTGACCCTGCCCCCGTAACATCGAAATGGATCGCGTGTTTTTCTTAAGACGAAGGGACAGAAAAGCGTGGCAGTTGAGACCCCTAATACGAATTACGACCTGCGTACCCTTCACCAACTACTTCTAGTGGAGTGGTATTTAATAATAAGATATCTTTAATATTAAATGTTATGTCTACCTAATTTCAAAAAAGAAAATTCCCCTCTCTGTTTTCCCTCTGTCTATGTATTTGCATTGAGCGCCTTTTATTTATATACTCGTC
Organism: Arenicola marina; assembly: GCA_964019135.1. Taxonomy (NCBI): domain Eukaryota; kingdom Metazoa; phylum Annelida; class Polychaeta; family Arenicolidae; genus Arenicola; species Arenicola marina. Next base: position 293,755 of record OZ025253.1, on the reverse strand, counting down.
TTAGCCTTGGGCTGACTTACTACCGTTCCGGTCCAGATAGGCATGGTAAAAAAGAAGTTATATAAAAACATAGGTTGGGGGGAGGGGGCTGAGCTATCACCATTTGTATTTTCGTTGTTACCCATAGTGGTGTTCATTTTCCATAAGCCTGGAAATGTATGATATTTATTACTCTAAGCCTCTGTTGGCTCTTTCTCAAATCTGAAATAAGGATCAGGTCATGGAACAGTCCTTCATGATAATGCATTTCATGCAAGTCTCAATCTGTGACAAGTTTGGCAGTGGCACCGTGTCATTCCTGATAAGCTCCTATGCGGCTCCCCACCCACTAATTTAGCGTGTCTCACTCCCCTTAACTTTGGGTACCACCCTGACTTGGGGTGTCTCTCCTCCCCTAACGTGGGGTGCCACCCGAACTTGGGGTTTGTCCCCTCCTCTAATTTGGTTTTTCTCCCATTCCCTAACTTAAGGTGTCTCCCCTCGCCCAACTTGGGGTTTGTCCCATCCCCTAACTTGGGGTTTCTCCCATCCCCTAATTTGGGGTTTCTCCCATCCCCGAAGTTGGGGTGTCTCCCTTCGCTCAACTTGGGGTGTCTCCCTTCGCTCAACTTGGGGTGTGTCCTCTCCCCTAACTTGGGGTGCCGCCCTAAGTTGGCTTGTGCACCACCCTCCCGAGCCTGTCCGCATACGACCCCCAACCAGATATAGTGTCTTGGCTAATGGTCCAACGGAGGCGTAATGTTCAGTTTACTCCCCCCCCCCCCACACACACACCTTCCCCCCTACCGTTGATCAAACGCCACAATTCAGACTATACAGTAGTCCATGCGCCAAACCCCGAGATGTTGACCTTGACCTCCACATCGAGGGACTAGACGCCGCTGTGTGCTTTAGATTGCCTGACATGCCAGGAGTCTGGAATCAGGTGATAAATTTGCCTAATGTACAGCTAAAGCCAAATATTTTTTAAAAATGTTTTTAAAATGTCTTTGGCATCAATCACTGCCAGACACGTCGACACTTACATACTGTGACGAGGTACCTGTACCAGTGACCCCACCCCCTGATGTGACGGAGTACCTGTACCAGTGACCCCACCCCCTGATGTGACGGAGTACCTGTACCAGTGACCCCACCCCCTGATGTGACGGGGTACCTGTACCAGTGACCCCATCCCCTGATGTGACGGAGTACCTGTACCAGTGACCCCACCCCCTGATGTGACGGGGTACCTGTACCAGTGACCCCACCCCCTGATGTGACGGGGTACCTGTACCAGTGACCCCACCCCCTGATGTGACGGAGTACCTGTACCAGTGACCCCACCCCCTGATGTGACGGGGTACCTGTACCAGTGACCCCACCCCCTGATGTGACGGGGTACCTGTACCAGTGACCCCATCCCCTGATGTGACTGGGTACCTGTACCAGTGACCCCACCCCCTGATGTGACGGGTTACCTGTACCCGTGACCCCACCCCCTGATGTGACGGGGTACCTGTACCAGTGACCCACCCCCTGATGTGACGGGGTACCTGTACCGGTGACCCCACCCCCTGATGTGACGGGGTTCCTGTACCAGTGACTCCATCCCCTGATGTGACGGGGTACCTGTACCAGTGACCCCACCCCCTGATGTGACTGGGTGCCTGTACCAGATAGAGGGGGCTAGTGACCCCACCCCCTGATGTGACGGGGTGCCTGTACCAGTGACCCCACCCCCTGATGTGACGGGGTGCCTGTACCAGTGACCTCACCCCCTGATGTGACTGGGTGCCTGTACCAGATAGAGGGGGCTAGTGACCCCACCCCCTGATGTGACTGGCTGCCTGTACCAGTGACCCCAACCCCTGATGTGACGGGGTGCCTGTACCGGTGACCCCACCCCCTGATGTGACGGGGTGCCTGTACCAGTGACCCCAACCCCTGATGTGACGGGGTGCCTGTACCAGTGACCCCACCCCCTGATGGGACTGGCTGCCTGTACCAATGACCCAACCCCCTGATGTGACGGGGTGCTTGTACCAATGACCCAACCCCTTGATGTGACGGGGTACCTGTACCAGATAGAGGTGGCTAGTGACCCCACCCCCTGATGTGACGGGGTGTATGTACCAGTGACCCTTAATTACCCCCTGATGTGACGGGGTACCTGTACCAGTGACCCCACCCCCTGATGTGACGGGGTGCCTGTACCAATGACCCAACCCCTTGATGTGACGGGGTACCTGTACCAGATAGAGGGGGCTAGTGACCCCACCCCCTGATGTGACGGGCCGCCTGTACCAGTGACCCCGAACCCTGATGTGACGGGGTGCCTGTACCAGTGACCCCACCCCCTGATGTGACGGGCCGCCTGTACCAGTGACCCCGAACCCTGATGTGACGGGGTGCCTGTACCAGTGACCCCACCCCCTGATGTGACGGGGTGCCTGTATCAGTGACCCCACCCCCTGATGTGACGGGGTACCTGTACCAGTGACCCCACCCCATGATGTGACGGGGTGCCTGTTCCAGTGACCTCACCCCCTGATGTGACTGGGTACCTGTACCAGTGACCCCAGCCCCTGATGTGACGGGGTGCCTGTATCACATAGATGGTGCTAGTGACTTCACCCACTGATGTGATTGGGTGCAGATAAAAAGTGCCAGCGCTATTGAAAGGAACAATGGATAAGTGTCGCGAGAGCGAAATCTTGGGGGTGTAAAGCGTGGTTACCAATACACTGTCTCAGCTTGGGGAGGGGGTGTAAAGCGTGGTTACCAATACACTGTCTCAGCTTGGGGAGGGGGTGTAAAGCGTGGTTACCAATACACTGTCCCAGCTTGGGGAGGGGGTGTAAAGCGTGGTTACCAATACACTGTCCCAGCTTGGGGAGGGGGTGTAAAGCGTGGTTACCAATACACTGTCTCAGCTTGGGGAGGGGGTGTAAAGCGTGGTTACCAATACACTGTCTCAGCTTGGGGAGGGGGTGTAAAGCGTGGTTACCAATACACTGTCTCAGCTTGGGGAGGGGGTGTAAAGCGTGGTTACCAATACACTGTCTCAGCTTGGGGAGGGGGTGTCAAGCGTGGTTACCAATACACTGTCCCAGCTTGGGGAGGGGGTGTAAAGCGTGGTTACCAATACACTGTCTCAGCTTGGGGAGGGGGTGTAAAGCATGGTTACCAATACACTGTCTCAGCTTGGGGAGGGGGTGTAAAGCGTGGTTACCAATACACTGTCTCAGCTTGGGGAGGGGGTGCAAAGCGTGGTTACCAATACACTGTCCCAGCTTGGGGAGGGGGTGTAAAGCGTGGTTACTAATACACTGTCTCAGCTTGGGGAGGGGGTGTAAAGCGTGGTTACCAATACACTGTCTCAGCTTGGGGAGGGGGTGTAAAGCGTGGTTACCAATGCACTGTCTCAGCTTGGGGAGGGGTTGTAAAGCGTGGTTACCAATACACTGTCTCAGCTTGGGGAAGGGGTGTAAAGCGTGGTTACCAATACACTGTCTCAGCTTGGGGAGGGGGTGTAAAGCGTGGTTACCAATACACTGTCTTAGCTTGGGGAGGGGTTGTAAAGCGTGGTTACCAATACACTGTCTCAGCTTGGGGAGGGGGTGTAAAGCGTGGTTACCAATACACTGTCCCAGCTTGGGGAGGGGGTGTAAAGCGTGGTTACCAATACACTGTCTCAGCTTGGGGAGGGGGTGTAAAGCGTGGTTACCAATACACTGTCTCAGCTTGGGGAGGGGGTGTAAAGCGTGGTTACCAATACACTGTCTCAGCTTGGGGAGGGGGTGTAAAGCGTGGTTACCAATACACTGTCTCAGCTTGGGGAGGGGGTGTAAAGCGTGGTTACCAATACACTGTCTCAGCTTGGGGAGGGGGTGTAAAGCGTGGTTACCAATACACTGTCTCAGCTTGGGGAGGGGGTGTAAAGCGTGGTTACCAATACACTGTCTCAGCTTGGGGAGGGGGTGTAAAGCGTGGTTACCAATACACTGTCTCAGCTTGGGGAGGGGGTGTAAAGCGTGGTTACCAATACACTGTCCCAGCTTGGGGAGGGGGTGTAAAGCGTGGTTACCAATACACTGTCCCAGCTTGGGGAGGGGGTGTAAAGCGTGGTTACCAATACACTGTCTCAGCTTGGGGAGGGGGTGTAAAGCGTGGTTACCAATACACTGTCCCAGCTTGGGGAGGGGGTGTGAAGCGTGGTTACCAATACACTGTCTCAGCTTGGGGAGGGGGTGTAAAGCGTGGTTACCAATACACTGTCCCAGCTTGGGGAGGGGGTGTAAAGCGTGGTTACCAATACACTGTCTCAGCTTGGGGAGGGGGTGTAAAGCGTGGTTACCAATACACTGTCTCAGCTTGGGGAGGGGGTGTAAAGCGTGGTTACCAATACACTGTCTCAGCTTGGGGAGGGGGTGTAAAGCGTGGTTACCAATACACTGTCTCAGCTTGGGGAGGGGGTGTAAAGCGTGGTTACCAATACACTGTCTCAGCTTGGGGAGGGGGTGTAAAGCGTGGTTACCAATACACTGTCTCAGCTTGGGGAGGGGGTGTAAAGCGTGGTTACCAATACACTGTCTCAGCTTGGGGAGGGGGTGTCAAGCGTGGTTACCAATACACTGTCCCAGCTTGGGGAGGGGGTGTAAAGCGTGGTTACCAATACACTGTCTCAGCTTGGGGAGGGGGTGTAAAGCGTGGTTACCAATACACTGTCTCAGCTTGGGGAGGGGGTGTAAAGCGTGGTTACCAATACACTGTCTCAGCTTGGGGAGGGGGTGTAAAGCGTGGTTACCAATACACTGTCTCAGCTTGGGGAGGGGGTGTAAAGCGTGGTTACCAATACACTGTCTCAGCTTGGGGAGGGGGTGTAAAGCGTGGTTACCAATACACTGTCTCAGCTTGGGGAGGGGGTGTAAAGCGTGGTTACCAATACACTGTCTCAGCTTGGGGAGGGGGTGTAAAGCGTGGTTACCAATACACTGTCTCAGCTTGGGGAGGGGGTGTAAAGCGTGGTTACCAATACACTGTCTCAGCTTGGGGAGGGGGTGTAAAGCGTGGTTACCAATACACTGTCTCAGCTTGGGGAGGGGGTGTAAAGCGTGGTTACCAATACACTGTCTCAGCTTGGGGAGGGGGTGTAAAGCGTGGTTACCAATACACTGTCTCAGCTTGGGGAGGGGGTGTAAAGCGTGGTTACCAATACACTGTCTCAGCTTGGGGAGGGGGTGTAAAGCGTGGTTACCAATACACTGTCTCAGCTTGGGGAGGGGGTGTAAAGCGTGGTTACCAATACACTGTCCCAGCTTGGGGAGGGGGTGTAAAGCGTGGTTACCAATACACTGTCTCAGCTTGGGGAGGGGGTGTAAAGCGTGGTTACCAATACACTGTCCCAGCTTGGGGAGGGGGTGTAAAGCGTGGTTACCAATACACTGTCTCAGCTTGGGGAGGGGGTGTAAAGCGTGGTTACCAATACACTGTCCCAGCTTGGGGAGGGGGTGTAAAGCGTGGTTACCAATACACTGTCTCAGCTTGGGGAGGGGGTGTAAAGCGTGGTTACCAATACACTGTCTCAGCTTGGGGAGGGGGTGTAAAGCGTGGTTACCAATACACTGTCTCAGCTTGGGGAGGGGGTGTAAAGCGTGGTTACCAATACACTGTCTCAGCTTGGGGAGGGGGTGTAAAGCGTGGTTACCAATACACTGTCTCAGCTTGGGGAGGGGGTGTAAAGCGTGGTTACCAATACACTGTCTCAGCTTGGGGAGGGGGTGTAAAGCGTGGTTACCAATACACTGTCCCAGCTTGGGGAGGGGGTGTAAAGCGTGGTTACCAATACACTGTCTCAGCTTGGGGAGGGGGTGTAAAGCGTGGTTACCAATACACTGTCCCAGCTTGGGGAGGGGGTGTAAAGCGTGGTTACCAATACACTGTCTCAGCTTGGGGAGGGGGTGTAAAGCGTGGTTACCAATACACTGTCCCAGCTTGGGGAGGGGGTGTAAAGCGTGGTTACCAATACACTGTCTCAGCTTGGGGAGGGGGTGTAAAGCGTGGTTACCAATACACTGTCTCAGCTTGGGGAGGGGGTGTAAAGCGTGGTTACCAATACACTGTCTCAGCTTGGGGAGGGGGTGTAAAGCGTGGTTACCAATACACTGTCTCAGCTTGGGGAGGGGGTGTAAAGCGTGGTTACCAATACACTGTCTCAGCTTGGGGAGGGGGTGTAAAGCGTGGTTACCAATACACTGTCTCAGCTTGGGGAGGGGGTGTAAAGCGTGGTTACCAATACACTGTCTCAGCTTGGGGAGGGGGTGTAAAGCGTGGTTACCAATACACTGTCCCAGCTTGGGGAGGGGGTGTAAAGCGTGGTTACCAATACACTGTCTCAGCTTGGGGAGGGGGTGTAAAGCGTGGTTACCAATACACTGTCCCAGCTTGGGGAGGGGGTGTAAAGCGTGGTTACCAATACACTGTCCCAGCTTGGGGAGGGGGTGTAAAGCGTGGTTACCAATACACTGTCCCAGCTTGGGGAGGGGGTGTAAAGCGTGGTTACCAATACACTGTCCCAGCTTGGGGAGGGGGTGTAAAGCGTGGTTACCAATACACTGTCTCAGCTTGGGGAGGGGGTGAAAGGCGTGGTTACCAATACACTGTCTCAGCTTGGGGAGGGGGTGTAAAGCGTGGTTACCAATACACTGTCTCAGCTTGGGGAGGGGGTGTAAAGCGTGGTTACCAATACACTGTCTCAGCTTGGGGAGGGGGTGTAAAGCGTGGTTACCAATACACTGTCTCAGCTTGGGGAGGGGGTGTAAAGCGTGGTTACCAATACACTGTCTCAGCTTGGGGAGGGGGTGTAAAGCGTGGTTACCAATACACTGTCCCAGCTTGGGGAGGGGGTGTAAAGCGTGGTTACCAATACACTGTCTCAGCTTGGGGAGGGGGTGAAAGGCGTGGTTACCAATACACTGTCTCAGCTTGGGGAGGGGGTGTAAAGCGTGGTTACCAATACACTGTCTCAGCTTGGGGAGGGGGTGTAAAGCGTGGTTACCAATACACTGTCTCAGCTTGGGGAGGGGGTGTAAAGCGTGGTTACCAATACACTGTCTCAGCTTGGGGAGGGGGTGTAAAGCGTGGTTACCAATACACTGTCTCAGCTTGGGGAGGGGGTGTAAAGCGTGGTTACCAATACACTGTCTCAGCTTGGGGAGGGGGTGTAAAGCGTGGTTACCAATACACTGTCTCAGCTTGGGGAGGGGGTGTAAAGCGTGGTTACCAATACACTGTCTCAGCTTGGGGAGGGGGTGTAAAGCGTGGTTACCAATACACTGTCTCAGCTTGGGGAGGGGGTGTAAAGCGTGGTTACCAATACACTGTCTCAGCTTGGGGAGGGGGTGTAAAGCGTGGTTACCAATACACTGTCTCAGCTTGGGGAGGGGGTGTAAAGCGTGGTTACCAATACACTGTCTCAGCTTGGGGAGGGGGTGTAAAGCGTGGTTACCAATACACTGTCTCAGCTTGGGGAGGGGGTGTAAAGCGTGGTTACCAATACACTGTCCCAGCTTGGGGAGGGGGTGTAAAGCGTGGTTACCAATACACTGTCTCAGCTTGGGGAGGGGGTGTAAAGCGTGGTTACCAATACACTGTCTCAGCTTGGGGAGGGGGTGTAAAGCGTGGTTACCAATACACTGTCTCAGCTTGGGGAGGGGGTGTAAAGCGTGGTTACCAATACACTGTCTCAGCTTGGGGAGGGGGTGTAAAGCGTGGTTACCAATACACTGTCTCAGCTTGGTAACAAGCAGATTAGGATTCAGCCGACTTTCAGCTTTAAAATAAGCATAAGCAACAGTAGTTTCACGGGGGATCTAAATCTAGACAGACTCGCCATGCAAGTACTGAATTAATTCTCTGTTACGCACACTGGAAATAGTCATCATTCGTAGTGCGGGTCTCACCTGCCTTGTCTGCCTTCTCCTTTGTGATAGTTAAAATACGTGGGTTCTTGTGTGGTTAAGAGGGTAAACTAGCCCAGCCGCTTAAAAATATGTAAAAATATATATGACACTAGATACATAAGAAATTAGAAAAATAATGTTTGATTAGTATTGTAATTTGTTTTGGGTATATCTCCAGTTTGCCTGGACAAATAGTATTATCCTCTTTGGGAATAGGGTTTATGGTAATAAAAATGTGTGGTACTTTTCACATTATTCCTCTAGCTAGTAGTTAAACCTGGGGTATCTCTGGTACTTTACACATTATTCCTCTGACTAGTAGTAACCATCTCTGGTACTTTACACATTATGCCTGAAACTTATGGTAACCACCTCTGGTACTTTACACATTATGCCTGAAACTTATGGTAACCACCTCTGGTACTTTACACATTATGCCTGAAACTTATGGTAATCACCTCTGGTACTTCTGGTAACCATCTCTGGTACTTTACACATTGTTCCTGTAACTAGTAGTTAAACCATCTCTGGTACTTTACACACTATTCCTGTAACTAGTAGTTAAATCATCTCTGGTACTTTACACACTATTCCTGTAACTAGTAGTAACCATCTCTGGTACTTTACACATTATGCCTGAAACTTATGGTAACCACCTCTGGTACTTTACACATTATTCCTCTGACTAGTAGTAACCATCTCTGGTACTTTACACATTATGCCTGAAACTTATGGTAACCACCTCTGGTACTTTACACATTATGCCTGAAACTTATGGTAACCACCTCTGGTACTTTACACATTATGCCTGAAACTTATGGTAATCACCTCTGGTACTTCTGGTAACCATCTCTGGTACTTTACACATTGTTCCTGTAACTAGTAGTTAAACCATCTCTGGTACTTTACACACTATTCCTGTAACTAGTAGTTAAACCATCTCTGGTACTTTACACACTATTCCTGTAACTAGTAGTAACCATCTCTGGTACTTTACACATTATGCCTGAAACTTATGGTAACCACCTCTGGTACTTTACACATTATGCCTGAAACTTATGGTAATCACCTCTGGTACTTCTGGTAACCATCTCTGGTACTTTACACATTATTCCTGTAACTAGTAGTTAAACCATCTCTGGTACTTTACACACTATTCCTGTAACTAGTAGTAACCATCTCTGGTACTTTACACATTGTTCCTCTAACTAGTAGTTAAACCATCTCTGGTACTTTACGCAATGTTTCTGTAACTAGTATTAGCTATCTCTGGTACTTTAAATTTGCCTATGGATTTTTAAGTTGCTTTTTATTAGAATTCTTACGATATTTCTTATCTCTCCCACCCTTTGCGCATGCGCTCGCTTCTTTAGAACTCTGAGGTGGTTGAACCGGAGGTAGGTGGTAGTCAAGTATTGCGTGTGTTTCGCCCTTTTTGAGGCCGTAAGTTTGATCAACATGTATGCCTCCCTTTGCATGTGAAAGTGCCTTCTTTCACTGCTGGATATAACGCGGTCCAATGAGTGACAGTAACCTCTTCAATGTTTCCAATTTTGCATTTTAAGTTATATAGGCTTGTCAGTTTTTATAGAAACATGACTCTAACGACCGTATTACCATGCAAATATCCCGATCTTAAGGCCTATGCAACCCAATGTGTGGCCGCATATTTTATCCCGCTCTATAAGGTCCATCCTCCATGTACGAACCCACGAAATGTATTATTGTAGTAAACGTTAGGCGTGAGTAATACGTGAGCTATGCTGAAACAATGGTTCGCCCTTACATGGTAGAACGACCCTCTATTACCCTATTTTGTAACAAGTTACATTTACACTATTAGCATTTGCCTATGCCTTGTTGTAAATTATATTTAAATGTAAATCACATCTGCACTGTTAGCAGCGGTATTGGCGAGAAAGTAACTTATATTTACAGTTAATTAAAGCATTACATTACATCGTCACTGTAAATCACACTTCATCATTTCGAGTCTTCCATGGTACACCTCAGTACTGTCTTCCATGGTACTCCTCAGTACTGTCTTCCATGTTACTCCTCAGTACTCTCTTTCATGGTACTCCTCTGTACTCTCTCTTCCATGGTACTCCTCAATACTGTCTTCCATGGTACTCCTCAGTACTGTCTTCCATGGTACTCCTCTGTACTCTCTCTTCCATGGTACTCTCCAGTACTGTCTTCCATGGTACTCCTCAGTACTGTCTTCCATGGTACTCCTCAGTACTGTCTTCCATGGTACTCCTCTGTACTGTCTTCCATGGTACTCCTCTGTACTCTCTCTTCCATGGTACTCCTCAGTACTGTCTTCCATGGTACTCCTCAGTACTGTCTTCCATGGTACTCCTCAGTACTGTCTTCCATGGTACTCCTCTGTACTGTCTTCCATGGTACTCCTCAGTACTGTCTTCCATGGTACTCCTCAGTACTGTCTTCCATGGTACTCCTCTGTACTGTCTTCCATGGTACTCCTCAGTACTGTCTTCCATGGTACTCCTCTGTACTGTCTTCCATGGTACTCCTCTGTACTCTCTCTTCCATGGTACTCCTCAGTACTGTCTTCCATGGTACTCCTCAGTACTGTCTTCCATGGTACTCCTCTGTACTGTCTTCCATGGTACTCCTCTGTACTCCGTCTTCCATGGTACTCCTCAGTACTGTCTTCCATGGTACTCCTCTGTACTCCGTCTTCCATGGTACTCCTCAGTACTGTCTTCCATGGTACTCCTCAGTACTGTCTTCCATGGTACTCCTCTCTACTCCGTCTTCCATAGTACTCCTCAGTACTGTCTTCCATGGTACTCCTCAGTACTGTCTTCCATGGTACTCCTCAGTACTGTCTTCCATGGTACTCCTCTGTACTGTCTTCCATGGTACTCCTCTGTACTCTCTCTTCCATGGTACTCCTCAGTACTCCGTCTTCCATGGTACTCCTCAGTACTGTCTTCCATGGTACTCCTCAGTACTGTCTTCCATGGTACTCCTCAGTACTGTCTTCCATGGTACTCCTCAGTACTGTCTTCCATGGTACTCCTCAGTACTGTCTTCCATGGTACTCCTCAGTACTGTCTTCCATGGTACTCCTCTGTACTGTCTTCCATGGTACTCCTCTGTACTCCGTCTTCCATGGTACTCCTCAGTACTGTCTTCCATGGTACTCCTCTGTACTCCGTCTTCCATGGTACTCCTCAGTACTCCGTCTTCCATGGTACTCCTCAGTACTGTCTTCCATGGTACTCCTCAGTACTGTCTTCCATGGTACTCCTCAGTACTGTCTTCCATGGTACTCCTCAGTACTGTCTTCCATGGTACTCCTCTGTACTCTCTCTTCCATGGTACTCCTCAGTACTGTCTTCCATGGTACTCCTCAGTACTGTCTTCCATGGTACTCCTCAGTACTGTCTTCCATGGTACTCCTCTGTACTGTCTTCCATGGTACTCCTCAGTACTGTCTTCCATGGTACTCCTCTGTACTGTCTTCCATGGTACTCCTCTGTACTCCGTCTTCCATGGTACTCCTCAGTACTGTCTTCCATGGTACTCCTCAGTACTGTCTTCCATGGTACTCCTCAGTACTGTCTTCCATGGTACTCCTCTGTACTGTCTTCCATGGTACTCCTCAGTACTGTCTTCCATGGTACTCCTCAGTACTGTCTTCCATGGTACTCCTCTGTACTGTCTTCCATGGTACTCCTCTGTACTCCGTCTTCCATGGTACTCCTCAGTACTGTCTTCCATGGTACTCCTCAGTACTGTCTTCCATGGTACTCCTCAGTACTGTCTTCCATGGTACTCCTCTGTACTCTCTCTTCCATGGTACTCCTCAGTACTGTCTTCCATGGTACTCCTCAGTACTGTCTTCCATGGTACTCCTCAGTACTGTCTTCCATGGTACTCCTCTGTACTCCGTCTTCCATGGTACTCCTCAGTACTGTCTTCCATGGTACTCCTCTGTACTCCGTCTTCCATGGTACTCCTCAGTACTGTCTTCCATGGTACTCCTCAGTACTGTCTTCCATGGTACTCCTCTGTACTCCGTCTTCCATAGTACTCCTCAGTACTGTCTTCCATGGTACTCCTCAGTACTGTCTTCCATGGTACTCCTCAGTACTGTCTTCCATGGTACTCCTCAGTACTGTCTTCCATGGTACTCCTCAGTACTGTCTTCCATGGTACTCCTCAGTACTGTCTTCCATGGTACTCCTCTGTACTCCGTCTTCCATGGTACTCCTCAGTACTGTCTTCCATGGTACTCCTCTGTACTCCGTCTTCCATGGTACTCCTCAGTACTATCTTCCATGGTACTCCTCAGTACTGTCTTCCATGGTACTCCTCTGTACTCTCTCTTCCATGGTACTCCTCATTACTGTCTTCCATGGTACTCCTCAGTACTGTCTTCCATGGTACTCCTCTGTACTACGTCTTCCATAGTACTCCTCAGTACTGTCTTCCATGGTACTCCTCAGTACTGTCTTCCATGGTACTCCTCAGTACTGTCTTCCATGGTACTCCTCTGTACTGTCTTCCATGGTACTCCTCAGTACTGTCTTCCATGGTACTCCTCTGTACTCCGTCTTCCATGGTACTCCTCAGTACTGTCTTCCATGGTACTCCTCTGTACTCCGTCTTCCATGGTACTCCTCAGTACTATCTTCCATGGTACTCCTCAGTACTGTCTTCCATGGTACTCCTCTGTACTCTCTCTTCCATGGTACTCCTCAGTACTGTCTTCCATGGTACTCCTCAGTACTGTCTTCCATGGTACTCCTCTGTACTGTCTTCCATGGTACTCCTCTGTACTCCGTCTTCCATGGTACTCCTCAGTACTGTCTTCCATGGTACTCCTCAGTACTGTCTTTCATGGTACTCCTCTGTACTCTCTCTTCCATGGTACTCCTCAATACTGTCTTCCATGGTACTCCTCAGTACTGTCTTCCATGGTACTCCTCAGTACTGTCTTCCATGGTATTCCTCAGTACTGTCTTCCATGGTACTCCTCAGTACTGTCTTCCATGGTACTCCTCAGTACTGTCTTCCATGGTACTCCTCTGTACTCTCTCTTCCATGGTACTCCTCAGTACTGTCTTCCATGGTACTCCTCAGTACTGTCTTCCATGGTACTCCTCAGTACTGTCTTCCATGGTACTCCTCTGTACTCTCTCTTCCATGGTACTCCTCAGTACTGTCTTCCATGGTACTCCTCTGTACTCTCTCTTCCATGGTACTCCTCATTACTGTCTTCCATGGTACTCCTCAGTACTGTCTTCCATGGTACTCCTCTGTACTACGTCTTCCATAGTACTCCTCAGTACTGTCTTCCATGGTACTCCTCAGTACTGTCTTCCATGGTACTCCTCAGTACTGTCTTCCATGGTACTCCTCTGTACTGTCTTCCATGGTACTCCTCTGTACTCCGTCTTCCATGGTACTCCTCAGTACTGTCTTCCATGGTACTCCTCTGTACTCCGTCTTCCATGGTACTCCTCAGTACTATCTTCCATGGTACTCCTCAGTACTGTCTTCCATGGTACTCCTCTGTACTCTCTCTTCCATGGTACTCCTCTGTACTCTCTCTTCCATGGTACTCCTCATTACTGTCTTCCATGGTACTCCTCAGTACTGTCTTCCATGGTACTCCTCTGTACTACGTCTTCCATAGTACTCCTCAGTACTGTCTTCCATGGTACTCCTCAGTACTGTCTTCCATGGTACTCCTCAGTACTGTCTTCCATGGTACTCCTCTGTACTGTCTTCCATGGTACTCCTCTGTACTCCGTCTTCCATGGTACTCCTCAGTACTGTCTTCCATGGTACTCCTCTGTACTCCGTCTTCCATGGAACTCCTCAGTACTATCTTCCATGGTACTCCTCAGTACTGTCTTCCATGGTACTCCTCTGTACTCTCTCTTCCATGGTACTCCTCAGTACTGTCTTCCATGGTACTCCTCAGTACTGTCTTCCATGGTACTCCTCTGTACTGTCTTCCATGGTACTCCTCTGTACTCCGTCTTCCATGGTACTCCTCAGTACTGTCTTCCATGGTACTCCTCAGTACTGTCTTCCATGGTACTCCTCAGTACTGTCTTCCATGGTATTCCTCAGTACTGTCTTCCATGGTACTCCTCAGTACTGTCTTCCATGGTACTCCTCAGTACTGTCTTCCATGGTACTCCTCAGTACTGTCTTCCATGGTATTCCTCAGTACTGTCTTCCATGGTACTCCTCAGTACTGTCTTCCATGGTACTCCTCAGTGCTGTCTTCCATGGTACTCCTCAGTACTGTCTTCCATGGTACTCCTCTGTACTCTCTCTTCCATGGTACTCCTCAGTACTGTCTTCCATGGTACTCCTCAGTACTGTCTTCCATGGTACTCCTCAGTACTGTCTTCCATGGTACTCCTCAGTACTGTCTTCCATGGTACTCCTCAGTACTGTCTTCCATGGTACTCCTCTGTACTCTCTCTTCCATGGTACTCCTCAGTACTGTCTTCCATGGTACTCCTCAGTACTGTCTTCCATGGTACTCCTCAGTACTGTCTTCCATGGTACTCCTCTGTACTCTGTCTTCCATGGTACTCCTCAGTGTTCATCCTCCTGAATGCTCATATATACTCCTGAGTGCTCTAATGTACTCCTGAGTGTTCATATGTACTTCTGAGTGTTCATATGTACTCCTGGGTGCTCATATGTACTCCTGAGTGTTCATATGTAATCATGGGTGCTCCTATGTACTCCTGAGTGCGTATATGTATTCCTGAGTGCTCATATGTACTCATGATTGCTTTTTTTAAATCATTTATTGCACAAAAATACAAATGCAAATACATAATAAAACAAATCTAAATATTGGCACCATTATAGCATCTTTTATAGTGTTGAAATCCAAACTCTTCGTATATCTTTAATTGTGTACAGCAGTCTTTTAGTTGTGTCAATTGATATATTGGAATTCAATATTTTAATTCAGATTTTAAGAAATGTTTAACTAATTTCCATTTGCTAACGTTAATAAGCTCATTTTGGTGTAGTAGCCACATTTTGTAAATCAGATAGCAAAAAATAGACAAAGGTTTCATTATTATCTTGTACTCTAAATAAGAAGTCACGTAAATTAAATACACTTTGCAGACTATGAGATACCTTGTCCAACTTCCTTTGCTCAAAAACAACATTTATCACTGTGCTCATATGTACTCCTGATTGCTCATATGTACTCCTGATTGCTCATATGTACTCCTGTGTGTGCTCTATGGTACTCTTGTGTTCTCTATGGTGGTGGTTCTCACCTCATCGGCGAAATAACAATAGATTAAGAATAGTGCTAATATTGTTCTGTTCTTTGCACAATTTCTTCTTTAAACGATTTCGCGATCAGTGGAATGTCCATGTTTCTTGGACTAGTATTTGCGCTAGCAAACGGTAGAAAGAACCTGTTTGATGTTACCCTGAACGCCACTTGGCATTGCAGTCTGCAAACAGCAGCGGTATGGGTCTGGATGACTTTGACCTCATCCGTGTGATCGGCCGGGGAAGCTACGCCAAAGTGTTCGTCGTCTCCCAACGGCGCACCAAGCGCATCTACGCCATGAAGGTCATCAAGAAGGAGCTCGTCAACGACGACGAGGTAAGTCGAGGGGTCACCCGGTGTGGCGGCGGGTGGGGTCACCCCGTAGGGGGTGTAGGTGGGAGGTGGGGTCACCCATTGGGGGGTGTGGCGGCGGGTGGGGTCACCCCGTGCTGGGTGTAGGTGGGAGGTGGGGCCACCCATTGATGGATGTAGGCGGGGGGTGGGGTCACCCATTGGTGGGTGTAGGTGGCAGGTGGGGTCACCCATTGATGGATGTAGGCGGGGGGTGGGGTCACCCATTGGTGGGTGTAGAGGGGTGCGGTCACTCATTGGTGGGTGTGGCGGCGGGTGGGGTCACCCCGTGCTGGATGTAGGCGGGGGGTGGGGTCACCCCGTGCTGGGTGTAGGCGGGGGGTGGGGTCACCCCGTGCTGGGTGTAGGCGGGGGGTGGGGTCACCCATTGGTGGGTGTAGGTGGGAGGTGGGGTCACCCATTGATGGATGTAGGCGGGGGGTGGGGTCACCCATTGGTGGGTGTAAAGGGGTGGGGTCACCCATTGGTGGGTGTAGCGGGGGCTGGGGTCACCCGGTGGGTGTAGGAGGGGTGTGGGCTCACACCGTAGACGGTGTGGGTGGGGGCTTGGGTTACATCGTAGAGGGTGTAGGTGGGAGATGGGGTCACCCATTGGTGGGTGTAGGCGGGGGATGGGGTCACTCATTGCTGGGTGTAGGCGTTGGAGGGGGTTACCGCGTGGTGGGTGTAGGCTGGTGGGGGTAGGGTCATTGAGGTGGTGTAGGCGGGGATGGGGTCACTGAGGTGGTGTAGGTGGGGAGTGGGGCCACTGAGGTAGTGTAGGTGGGGAATGGGGTCACCGAGGTGGTGTAGGCGGGGATGGGGTCACCGAGGTGGTGTAGGCGGGGATGGGGTCACTGAGGTGGTGTAGGTGGGGATGGGGTCCCTGAGGTGGTGTAGGCGGGGATGGGGTCACTGAGGTGGTGTAGGCGGGGAGATGGGGTCACTGAGGTGGTGTAGGCGGGGATGGGGTCACTGAGGTGGTGTAGGTGGGGTATGGGGTCCCTGAGGTGGTGTAGGCGGGGGGATGGGGTCACTGAGGTGGTGTAGGTGGGGGGATGGGGTCACTGAGGTGGTGTAGGTGGGGGGATGGGGTCCCTGAGGTGGTGTAGGCGGGGATGGGGTCACAGAGGTGGTGTAGGCGGGGGGATGGGGTCACTGAGGTGGTATAGGTGGGGGATGGGGTCCCTGAGGTGGTGTAGGCGGGGGGATGGGGTCCCTGAGGTGGTGTAGGTGGGGGGATGGGGTCACTGAGGTGGTGTAGGCGGGGGATGGGGTCGCTGAGGTGGTGTAGGTGGGGGGATGGAGTCATTGAGGTGGTGTAGATGGGGGGATGGAGTCATTGAGGTGGTGTAGGCGGGGGGATGGGGTCACTGAGGTGGTGTAGGCGGGGATGGGGTCCCTGAGGTGGTGTAGGTGGGGGGATGGGGTCATTGAGGTGGTGTAGGCGGGGGATGGGGTCGCTGAGGTGGTGTAGGTGGGGGGATGGAGTCATTGAGGTGGTGTAGATGGGGGGATGGAGTCATTGAGGTGGTGTAGGCGGGGGGATGGGGTCACTGAGGTGGTGTAGGCGGGGGGATGGGGTCTCTGAGGTGGTGTAGGTGGGGGGATGGGGTCACTGAGGTGGTGTAGGCGGGGATGGGGTCACTGAGGTGGTGTAGGCGGGGGGATGGGGTCACTGAGGTGGTGTAGGTGGGGGGATGGGGTCATTGAGGTGGTGTAGGCGGGGATGGGGTCCCTGAAGTGGTGTAGGCGGGGATGGGGTCCCTGAGGTGGTGTAGGCGGGGGGATGGGGTCCCTGAGGTGGTGTAGGTGGGGGGATGGATTCATTTAGGTGGTGTAGGCGGGGATGAGGTCACTGAGGTGGTGTAGGCGGGGGGATGGGGTCCCTGAGGTGGTGTAGGTGGGGGGATGGAGTCATTGAGGTGGTGTAGGCGGGGGGATGGGGTCACTGAGGTGGTGTAGGCGGGGGGATGGGGTCATTGAGGTGGTGTAGGTGGGGGGATGGAGTCATTGAGGTGGTGTAGGCGGGGGGATGGGGTCACTGAGGTGGTGTAGGCGGGGGGATGGGGTCCCTGAGGTGGTGTAGGTGGGGGGATGGAGTCATTGAGGTGGTGTAGGCGGGGATGGGGTCACTGAGGTGGTGTAGGCGGGGGGATGGGGTCACTGAGGTGGTGTAGGTGGGGGGATGGGGTCATTGAGGTGGTGTAGGCGGGGATGGGGTCCCTGAAGTGGTGTAGGCGGGGATGGGGTCCCTCAGGTGGTGTAGGCGGGGGGATGGGGTCCCTGAGGTGGTGTAGGTGGGGGGATGGAGTCATTGAGGTGGTGTAGGCGGGGATGGGGTCACTGAGGTGGTGTAGGTGGGGGGATGGGGTCACTGAGGTGGGGTAGGCGGGGATGAGGTCACTCAGGTGATGTAGGTGGGGTATGGGGTCCCTGAGGTGGTGTAGGCGGGGGGATGGGGTCACTGAGGTGGTGTAGGTGGGGGGATGGGGTCACTGAGGTGGTGTAGGTGGGGGGATGGGGTCCCTGAGGTGGTGTAGGCGGGGATGGGGTCACAGAGGTGGTGTAGGCGGGGGGATGGGGTCACTGAGGTGGTATAGGTGGGGGATGGGGTCCCTGAGGTGGTGTAGGCGGGGGGATGGGGTCCCTGAGGTGGTGTACGCGGGGGGATGGGGTCGCTGAGGTGGTGTAGGCGGGGGGATGGGGTCGCTGAGGAGGTGTAGGCGGGGGAATGGGGTCGCTGAGGTGGTGTAGGCGGGGATGGGATCCCTGAGGTGGTGTAGGCGGGGATGGGGTCACTGAGGTGGTGTAGGTGGGGGGATGGGGTCACTGAGGTGGTGTAGGCGGGGATGGGGTCACTGAGGTGGTGTAGGCGGGGGGATGGAGTCACTGAGGTTGTGTAGGCGGGGGGATGGAGTCACTGAGGTGGTGTAGGTGGGGGGATGGGGTCCCTGAGGTGGTGTAGGCGGGGATGGGGTCCCTGAGGTGGTGTAGGCGGAGATGGGGTCACTGAGGTGGTGTAGGTGGGGGATGGGGTCGCTGAGGTGGTGTCGGTGGGGAATGGGGTCGCTGAGGTGGTGTAGGTGGGGGGATGGGGTCACTGAGGTGGTGTAGGCGGGGGATGGGGTCGCTGAGGTGGTGTAGGTGGGGGAATGGGGTCGCTGAGGTGGTGTAGGTGGGGGGATGGGGTCACTGAGGTGGTGTAGGTGGGGGAATGGGGTCGCTGAGGTGGTGTAGGCGGGGGGATGGGGTCACTGAGGTGGTATAGGCGGGGATGGGGTCACCAAGGTGGTGTAGGTGGGGGGATGGGGTCACTGAGGTGGTGTAGGCGCGGTATGGGGTCCCTGAGGTGGTGTAGGTGAGGAATGGGGTCACTGAGGTGGTGTAGGTGGGGGGATGGAGTCATTGAGGTGGTGTAGATGGGGGGATGGGGTCACTGAGGTGGTGTAGGTGAGGGGATGGGGTCCCTGAGGTGGTGTAGGCGGGGGGATGGGGTCACTGAAGTGGTGTAGGCGGGGGGATGGGGTCACTGAGGTGGTGTAGATGGGGGGATGGGGTTACTGAGGTGGTGTAGGCGTGGGATGGGGTCACTGAGGTGGTGTAGGCGGGGATGGGGTCCCTGAGGTGGTGTAGGTGGGGTATGGGATCCCTGAGCTGGTGTTGGTGGGAGGGATGGGGTCACTGAGGTGGTGTAGGCGTGGGGATGGGGTCACTGAGGTGGTGTAGGCGGGGATGGGGTCACTGAGGTGTAGGCGGGGTATGGGGTCCCTGAGGTAGTGTAGGTGGGGAATGGCGTCGCTGAGGTGGTGTAGGCGGGGGGATAGGGTCACTGAGGTGGTGTAGGCGGGGATGGGGTCACCAAGGTGGTGTAGGTGGGGGGATGGGATCACTGAGGTGGTGTAGGCGGGGTATGGGGTCCCTGAGGTGGTGTAGGTGGGGAATGGGGTCACTGAGGTGGTGTAGGTGGGGGGATGGAGTCATTGAGGTGGTGTAGATGGGGGGATGGGGTCACTGAGGTGGTGTAGGTGGGGGGATGGGGTCCCTGAGGTGGTGTAGGCGGGGGGATGGGGTCACTGAGGTGGTGTAGGCGGGGGGATGGGGTCACTGAGGTGGTGTAGATGGGGGGATGGGGTTACTGAGGTGGTGTAGGCGTGGGATGGGGTCACTGAGGTGGTGTAGGCGGGGATGGGGTCCCTGAGGTGGTGTAGGTGGGGTATGGGGTCCCTGAGGTGGTGTAGGTGGGGGGGATGGGGTCACTGAGGTGGTGTAGGCGGGGGGGTTTTGTCACTGAGGTGGTGTAGGCGGGGATGGGGTCACTGAGGTGTTGTAGGCGGGGTATGGGGTCCCTGAGGTAGTGTAGGTGGGGAATGGTGTCGCTGAGGTTGTGTAGGCGGGGGGATAGGGTCACTGAGGTGGTGTAGGCGGGGATGGGGTCCCTGAGGTGGTGTAGGTGGGGAATGGGGTCGCTGAGGTGGTGTAGGCGGGGGGATGGGGTCACTGAGGTGGTGTAGGTGGGGATGGGGTCACTGAGGTGGTGTAGGTGGGGGGATGGGGTCACTAAGGTGGTATAGATGGGGGGATGGGGTCACTGAGGTGGTGTAGGCGGGGGGATGGGGTCGCTGAGGTGGTGTAGGTGGAGGGATGGGGTCACTGAGGTGGTGTAGGCGGGGGATGGGGTCACTGAGGTGGTGTAGGTGGAGGGATGGGGTCACTGAGGTGGTGTAGATGGGGGGATGTGGTCACTGAGGTGGTGTAGGTGGGGAATGGGGTCACTGAGGTGGTGTAGGCGGGGGGATGGGGTCGCTGAGGTGGTGTAGGTGGAGGGATGGGGTCACTGAGGTGGTGTAGGCGGGGGATGGGGTCACTGAGGTGGTGTAGGTGGAGGGATGGGGTCACTGAGGTGGTGTAGATGGGGGGATGTGGTCACTGAGGTGGTGTAGGCGGGGATGGGGTCCCTGAAGTGGTGTAGGCGGGGATGGGGTCCCTGAGGTGGTGTAGGCGGGGGGATGGGGTCCCTGAGGTGGTGTAGGTGGGGGGATGGAGTCATTTAGGTGGTGTAGGCGGGGATGGGGTCACTGAGGTGGTGTAGGCGGGGGGATGGGGTCCCTGAGGTGGTGTAGGTGGGGGGATGGAGTCATTGAGGTGGTGTAGGCGGGGGGATGGGGTCACTGAGGTGGTGTAGGCGGGGGGATGGGGTCATTGAGGTGGTGTATGTGGGGGGATGGAGTCATTGAGGTGGTGTAGGCGGGGGGATGGGGTCACTGAGGTGGTGTAGGCGGGGGGATGGGGTCCCTGAGGTGGTGTAGGTGGGGGGATGGAGTAATTGAGGTGGTGTAGGCGGGGATGGGGTCACTGAGGTGGTGTAGGCGGGGGGATGGGGTCACTGAGGTGGTGTAGGTGGGGGGATGGGGTCATTGAGTGGTGTAGGCGGGGATGGGGTCCCTGAAGTGGTGTAGGCGGGGGGATGGGGTCACTGAGGTGGTGTAGGTGGGGGGATGGGGTCCCTGAGGTGGTGTAGGCGGGGATGGGGTCACAGAGGTGGTGTAGGCGGGGGGATGGGGTCACTGAGGTGGTATAGGTGGGGGATGGGGTCCCTGAGGTGGTGT
The DNA here is from genome assembly GCA_964019135.1 of Arenicola marina. Taxonomy (NCBI): domain Eukaryota; kingdom Metazoa; phylum Annelida; class Polychaeta; family Arenicolidae; genus Arenicola; species Arenicola marina. The sequence goes on along the minus strand of OZ025253.1, from coordinate 272,546 downwards.
AGGCGGGGGGATGGGGTCCCTGAGGTGGTGTAGGCGGGGGGATGGGGTCGCTGAGGTGGTGTAGGCGGGGGGATGGGGTCGCTGAGGAGGTGTAGGCGGGGGGATGGGGTCGCTGAGGTGGTGTAGGCGGGGATGGGATCCCTGAGGTGGTGTAGGCGGGGATGGGGTCACTGAGGTGGTGTAGGTGGGGGGATGGGGTCACTGAGGTGGTGTAGGCGGGAATGGGGTCACTGAGGTGGTGTAGGCGGGGGGATGGAGTCACTGAGGTTGTGTAGGCGGGGGGATGGAGTCACTGAGGTGGTGTAGGTGGGGGGATGGGGTCCCTGAGGTGGTGTAGGCGGGGATGGGGTCCCTGAGGTGGTGTAGGCGGAGATGGGGTCACTGAGGTGGTGTAGGTGGGGAATGGGGTCGCTGAGGTGGTGTAGGTGGGGGGATGGGGTCACTGAGGTGGTGTAGGCGGGGGATGGGGTCGCTGAGGTGGTGTAGGTGGGGGGATGGGGTCACTGAGGTGGTGTAGGCGGGGGATGGGGTCGCTGAGGTGTTGTAGGTGGGGGAATGGGGTCGCTGAGGTGGTGTAGGTGGGGGGATGGGGTCACTGAGGTGGTGTAGGTGGGGGAATGGGGTCGCTGAGGTGGTGTAGGCGGGGGGATGGGGTCACTGAGGTGGTATAGGCGGGGATGGGGTCACCAAGGTGGTGTAGGTGGGGGGATGGGGTCACTGAGGTGGTGTAGGCGCGGTATGGGGTCCCTGAGGTGGTGTAGGTGAGGAATGGGGTCACTGAGGTGGTGTAGGTGGGGGGATGGAGTCATTGAGGTGGTGTAGATGGGGGGATGGGGTCACTGAGGAGGTGTAGGTGAGGGGATGGGGTCCCTGAGGTGGTGTAGGCGGGGGGATGGGGTCACTGAAGTGGTGTAGGCGGGGGGATGGGGTCACTGAGGTGGTGTAGATGGGGGGATGGGGTTACTGAGGTGGTGTAGGCGTGGGATGGGGTCACTGAGGTGGTGTAGGCGGGGATGGGGTCCCTGAGGTGGTGTAGGTGGGGTATGGGATCCCTGAGCTGGTGTTGGTGGGAGGGATGGGGTCACTGAGGTGGTGTAGGCGTGGGGATGGGGTCACTGAGGTGGTGTAGGCGGGGATGGGGTCACTGAGGTGTAGGCGGGGTATGGGGTCCCTGAGGTAGTGTAGGTGGGGAATGGCGTCGCTGAGGTGGTGTAGGCGGGGGGATAGGGTCACTGAGGTGGTGTAGGCGGGGATGGGGTCACCAAGGTGGTGTAGGTGGGGGGATGGGATCACTGAGGTGGTGTAGGCGGGGTATGGGGTCCCTGAGGTGGTGTAGGTGGGGAATGGGGTCACTGAGGTGGTGTAGGTGGGGGGATGGAGTCATTGAGGTGGTGTAGATGGGGGGATGGGGTCACTGAGGTGGTGTAGGTGGGGGGATGGGGTCCCTGAGGTGGTGTAGGCGGGGGGATGGGGTCACTGAGGTGGTGTAGGCGGGGGGATGGGGTCACTGAGGTGGTGTAGATGGGGGGATGGGGTTACTGAGGTGGTGTAGGCGTGGGATGGGGTCACTGAGGTGGTGTAGGCGGGGATGGGGTCCCTGAGGTGGTGTAGGTGGGGTATGGGGTCCCTGAGGTGGTGTAGGTGGGGGGGATGGGGTCACTGAGGTGGTGTAGGCGGGGGGGTTTTGTCACTGAGGTGGTGTAGGCGGGGATGGGGTCACTGAGGTGTTGTAGGCGGGGTATGGGGTCCCTGAGGTAGTGTAGGTGGGGAATGGGGTCGCTGAGGTTGTGTAGGCGGGGGGATAGGGTCACTGAGGTGGTGTAGGCGGGGATGGGGTCCCTGAGGTGGTGTAGGTGGGGAATGGGGTCGCTGAGGTGGTGTAGGCGGGGGGATGGGGTCACTGAGGTGGTGTAGGTGGGGATGGGGTCACTGAGGTGGTGTAGGTGGGGGGATGGGGTCACTAAGGTGGTATAGATGGGGGGATGGGGTCACTGAGGTGGTGTAGGCGGGGATGGGGTCCCTGAGGTGGTGTAGGTGGAGGGATGGGGTCACTGAGGTGGTGTAGGTGAGGGGATGGGGTCCCTGAGGTGGTGTAGGCGGGGGGATGGGGTCACTGAGGTGGTGTAGGCGGGGATGGGGTCCCTGAGGTGGTGTAGGTGGGGTATGGGATCCCTGAGCTGGTGTAGGTGGGGGGATGGAGTCATTGAGGTGGTGTAGGCGTGGGGATGGGGTCACTGAGGTGGTGTAGGCGGGGATTGGGTCACTGAGGTGTTGTAGGCGAGGTATGGGGTCCCTGAGGTAGTGTAGGTGGGGAATGGCGTCGCTGAGGTGGTGTAGGCGGGGGGATAGGGTCACTGAGGTGGTGTAGGCGGGGATGGGGTCACCAAGGTGGTGTAGGTGGGGGGATGGGATCACTGAGGTGGTGTAGGCGGGGTATGGGGTCCCTGAGGTGGTGTAGGTGGGGAATGGGGTCACTGAGGTGGTGTAGGTGGGGGGATGGACTCATTGAGGTGGTGTAGATGGGGGGATGGGGTCACTGAGGTGGTGTAGGTGGGGGGATGGGGTCCCTGAGGTGGTGTAGGCGGGGGGATGGGGTCACTGAGGTAGTGTAGGCGGGGGGATGGGGTCACTGAGGTGGTGTAGATGGGGGGATGGGGTTACTGAGGTGGTGTAGGCGTGGGATGGGGTCACTGAGGTGGTGTAGGCGGGGATGGGGTCCCTGAGGTGGTGTAGGTGGGGTATGGGGTCCCTGAGGTGGTGTAGGTGGGGGGGATGGGGTCACTGAGGTGGTGTAGGCGGGGGGGGTTTGTCACTGAGGTGGTGTAGGCGGGGATGGGGTCACTGAGGTGTTGTAGGCGGGGTATGGGGTCCCTGAGGTAGTGTAGGTGGGGAATGGGGTCGCTGAGGTGGTGTAGGCGGGGGGATAGGGTCACTGAGGTGGTGTAGGCGGGGATGGGGTCCCTGAGGTGGTGTAGGTGGGGAATGGGGTCGCTGAGGTGGTGTAGGCGGGGGGATGGGGTCGCTGAGGTGGTGTAGGTGGAGGGATGGGGTCACTGAGGTGGTGTAGGCGGGGGATGGGGTCACTGAGGTGGTGTAGGTGGAGGGATGGGGTCATTGAGGTGGTGTAGATGGGGGGATGTGGTCACTGAGGTGGTGTAGGCGGGGGATGGGGTCACGGAGGTGGTGTAGGCGTGGGGATGGGGTCCCTGAGGTGTTGTAGGCGGGGATGGGGTCACCAAGGTGGTGTAGGCGGGGGGATGGGGTCCCTGAGGTGGTGTAGGCGGGGGGATGGGGTCACTGAGGTGGTGTAGGCGGGGGGATGGGGTCACTGAGGTGGTGTAGGCGAGCGATGGGGTCCCTGAGGTGGTGTAGGCGGGGATGGGGTCACTGAGGTGGTGTAGGCGGGGGGATGGGGTCACTGAGGTGGTGTAGGCGGGGGGATGGGGTCATTGAGGTGTTGTAGGCAGGGATGGGGTCCCTGAAGTGGTGTAGGCGGGGATGGGGTCACTGAGGTGGTGTAGGCGGGGGGATAGGGTCCCTGAGGTGGTGTAGGTGGAGGGATGGGGTCACTGAGGTGGTGTAGGCGGGGATGGGGTCACTGAGGTGGTGTGGGCGGGGGGATGGGGTCACTGAGGTGGTGTAGGCGGGGGGATGGGGTCACTGAGGTGGTGTAGGCGGGGATGGGGTCACTGAGGTGGTGTAGGCGGGGATGGGGTCACTGGGGTGGTGTAGGCGGGGGGATGCGGTCCCTGAGGTGGTGTAGGTGGGGAATGGGGTCGCTGAGGTGGTGTAGGCGGGGGGATGGGGTCACTGAGGTGGTGTAGGCGGGGGGATGGGGTCACTGAGGTGGTGTAGGCGGGGATGGGGTCACTGAGGTGGTGTAGACGGGGGGATGGGGTCACTGAGGTGGTGTAGGCGGGGGGATGGGGTCACTGAGGTGGTGTAGGCGAGCGATGGGGTCACTGAGGTGGTGTAGGTGGAGGGATGGGGTCACTGAGGCGGTGTAGGCGGGGATGGGGTCGCTGAGGAGGTGTAGGCGGGGGGATGGGGTCGCTGAGGTGGTGTAGGCGGGGATGGGATCCCTGAGGTGGTGTAGGCGGGGATGGGGTCACTGAGGTGGTGTAGGTGGGGGGATGGGGTCACTGAGGTGGTGTAGGCGGGAATGGGGTCACTGAGGTGGTGTAGGCGGGGGGATGGAGTCACTGAGGTTGTGTAGGCGGGGGGATGGAGTCACTGAGGTGGTGTAGGTGGGGGGATGGGGTCCCTGAGGTGGTGTAGGCGGGGATGGGGTCCCTGAGGTGGTGTAGGCGGAGATGGGGTCACTGAGGTGGTGTAGGTGGGGAATGGGGTCGCTGAGGTGGTGTAGGTGGGGGGATGGGGTCACTGAGGTGGTGTAGGCGGGGGATGGGGTCGCTGAGGTGGTGTAGGTGGGGGGATGGGGTCACTGAGGTGGTGTAGGCGGGGGATGGGGTCGCTGAGGTGTTGTAGGTGGGGGAATGGGGTCGCTGAGGTGGTGTAGGTGGGGGGATGGGGTCACTGAGGTGGTGTAGGTGGGGGAATGGGGTCGCTGAGGTGGTGTAGGCGGGGGGATGGGGTCACTGAGGTGGTATAGGCGGGGATGGGGTCACCAAGGTGGTGTAGGTGGGGGGATGGGGTCACTGAGGTGGTGTAGGCGCGGTATGGGGTCCCTGAGGTGGTGTAGGTGAGGAATGGGGTCACTGAGGTGGTGTAGGTGGGGGGATGGAGTCATTGAGGTGGTGTAGATGGGGGGATGGGGTCACTGAGGAGGTGTAGGTGAGGGGATGGGGTCCCTGAGGTGGTGTAGGCGGGGGGATGGGGTCACTGAAGTGGTGTAGGCGGGGGGATGGGGTCACTGAGGTGGTGTAGATGGGGGGATGGGGTTACTGAGGTGGTGTAGGCGTGGGATGGGGTCACTGAGGTGGTGTAGGCGGGGATGGGGTCCCTGAGGTGGTGTAGGTGGGGTATGGGATCCCTGAGCTGGTGTTGGTGGGAGGGATGGGGTCACTGAGGTGGTGTAGGCGTGGGGATGGGGTCACTGAGGTGGTGTAGGCGGGGATGGGGTCACTGAGGTGTAGGCGGGGTATGGGGTCCCTGAGGTAGTGTAGGTGGGGAATGGCGTCGCTGAGGTGGTGTAGGCGGGGGGATAGGGTCACTGAGGTGGTGTAGGCGGGGATGGGGTCACCAAGGTGGTGTAGGTGGGGGGATGGGATCACTGAGGTGGTGTAGGCGGGGTATGGGGTCCCTGAGGTGGTGTAGGTGGGGAATGGGGTCACTGAGGTGGTGTAGGTGGGGGGATGGAGTCATTGAGGTGGTGTAGATGGGGGGATGGGGTCACTGAGGTGGTGTAGGTGGGGGGATGGGGTCCCTGAGGTGGTGTAGGCGGGGGGATGGGGTCACTGAGGTGGTGTAGGCGGGGGGATGGGGTCACTGAGGTGGTGTAGATGGGGGGATGGGGTTACTGAGGTGGTGTAGGCGTGGGATGGGGTCACTGAGGTGGTGTAGGCGGGGATGGGGTCCCTGAGGTGGTGTAGGTGGGGTATGGGGTCCCTGAGGTGGTGTAGGTGGGGGGGATGGGGTCACTGAGGTGGTGTAGGCGGGGGGGTTTTGTCACTGAGGTGGTGTAGGCGGGGATGGGGTCACTGAGGTGTTGTAGGCGGGGTATGGGGTCCCTGAGGTAGTGTAGGTGGGGAATGGGGTCGCTGAGGTTGTGTAGGCGGGGGGATAGGGTCACTGAGGTGGTGTAGGCGGGGATGGGGTCCCTGAGGTGGTGTAGGTGGGGAATGGGGTCGCTGAGGTGGTGTAGGCGGGGGGATGGGGTCACTGAGGTGGTGTAGGTGGGGATGGGGTCACTGAGGTGGTGTAGGTGGGGGGATGGGGTCACTAAGGTGGTATAGATGGGGGGATGGGGTCACTGAGGTGGTGTAGGCGGGGATGGGGTCCCTGAGGTGGTGTAGGTGGAGGGATGGGGTCACTGAGGTGGTGTAGGTGAGGGGATGGGGTCCCTGAGGTGGTGTAGGCGGGGGGATGGGGTCACTGAGGTGGTGTAGGCGGGGATGGGGTCCCTGAGGTGGTGTAGGTGGGGTATGGGATCCCTGAGCTGGTGTAGGTGGGGGGATGGAGTCATTGAGGTGGTGTAGGCGTGGGGATGGGGTCACTGAGGTGGTGTAGGCGGGGATTGGGTCACTGAGGTGTTGTAGGCGAGGTATGGGGTCCCTGAGGTAGTGTAGGTGGGGAATGGCGTCGCTGAGGTGGTGTAGGCGGGGGGATAGGGTCACTGAGGTGGTGTAGGCGGGGATGGGGTCACCAAGGTGGTGTAGGTGGGGGGATGGGATCACTGAGGTGGTGTAGGCGGGGTATGGGGTCCCTGAGGTGGTGTAGGTGGGGAATGGGGTCACTGAGGTGGTGTAGGTGGGGGGATGGACTCATTGAGGTGGTGTAGATGGGGGGATGGGGTCACTGAGGTGGTGTAGGTGGGGGGATGGGGTCCCTGAGGTGGTGTAGGCGGGGGGATGGGGTCACTGAGGTAGTGTAGGCGGGGGGATGGGGTCACTGAGGTGGTGTAGATGGGGGGATGGGGTTACTGAGGTGGTGTAGGCGTGGGATGGGGTCACTGAGGTGGTGTAGGCGGGGATGGGGTCCCTGAGGTGGTGTAGGTGGGGTATGGGGTCCCTGAGGTGGTGTAGGTGGGGGGGATGGGGTCACTGAGGTGGTGTAGGCGGGGGGGGTTTGTCACTGAGGTGGTGTAGGCGGGGATGGGGTCACTGAGGTGTTGTAGGCGGGGTATGGGGTCCCTGAGGTAGTGTAGGTGGGGAATGGGGTCGCTGAGGTGGTGTAGGCGGGGGGATAGGGTCACTGAGGTGGTGTAGGCGGGGATGGGGTCCCTGAGGTGGTGTAGGTGGGGAATGGGGTCGCTGAGGTGGTGTAGGCGGGGGGATGGGGTCGCTGAGGTGGTGTAGGTGGAGGGATGGGGTCACTGAGGTGGTGTAGGCGGGGGATGGGGTCACTGAGGTGGTGTAGGTGGAGGGATGGGGTCATTGAGGTGGTGTAGATGGGGGGATGTGGTCACTGAGGTGGTGTAGGCGGGGGATGGGGTCACGGAGGTGGTGTAGGCGTGGGGATGGGGTCCCTGAGGTGTTGTAGGCGGGGATGGGGTCACCAAGGTGGTGTAGGCGGGGGGATGGGGTCCCTGAGGTGGTGTAGGCGGGGGGATGGGGTCACTGAGGTGGTGTAGGCGGGGGGATGGGGTCACTGAGGTGGTGTAGGCGAGCGATGGGGTCCCTGAGGTGGTGTAGGCGGGGATGGGGTCACTGAGGTGGTGTAGGCGGGGGGATGGGGTCACTGAGGTGGTGTAGGCGGGGGGATGGGGTCATTGAGGTGTTGTAGGCAGGGATGGGGTCCCTGAAGTGGTGTAGGCGGGGATGGGGTCACTGAGGTGGTGTAGGCGGGGGGATAGGGTCCCTGAGGTGGTGTAGGTGGAGGGATGGGGTCACTGAGGTGGTGTAGGCGGGGATGGGGTCACTGAGGTGGTGTGGGCGGGGGGATGGGGTCACTGAGGTGGTGTAGGCGGGGGGATGGGGTCACTGAGGTGGTGTAGGCGGGGATGGGGTCACTGAGGTGGTGTAGGCGGGGATGGGGTCACTGGGGTGGTGTAGGCGGGGGGATGCGGTCCCTGAGGTGGTGTAGGTGGGGAATGGGGTCGCTGAGGTGGTGTAGGCGGGGGGATGGGGTCACTGAGGTGGTGTAGGCGGGGGGATGGGGTCACTGAGGTGGTGTAGGCGGGGATGGGGTCACTGAGGTGGTGTAGACGGGGGGATGGGGTCACTGAGGTGGTGTAGGCGGGGGGATGGGGTCACTGAGGTGGTGTAGGCGAGCGATGGGGTCACTGAGGTGGTGTAGGTGGAGGGATGGGGTCACTGAGGCGGTGTAGGCGGGGATGGGGTCCCTGAAGTGGTGTAGGCGGGGGGATGGGGTCACTGAGGTGGTGTAGGTGGGGGGATGGAGTCATTGATATTATGTACATTGGGGGATGGAGTCATTGAGGTGGTGTAGGCGGGGATGGGGTCACTGAGGTGGTGTAGGTGGGGGGTGGGGTCACTGACGTGGTGTAGGTGGGGGGATGGAGTCATTGAGGTGGTGTAGATGGTAGGATGGAGTCATTGAGGTGGTGTAGGCGGGGGGATGTGGTCACTGAGGTGGTGTAGGTGGGGGGATGGGGTCACTGAGGTGGTGTAGGTGGGGGAATGGGGTCACTGAGGTGGTGTAGATGGGGGGATGGAGTCATTGAGGTGGTGTAGGCGGGGGGATGTGGTCACTGAGGTGGTGTAGGCGGGGGATGCGGTCACTGAGGTGGTGTAGGCGGGGTATGGGGTCCCTGAGGTGGTGTAGGCGAGGGGATGGGGTCCCTGAGTGGTGTAGGTGGGGGGATAGAGTCATTGAGGTGGTGTAGGCGGGGTGATGTGGTCACTGAGGTGGTGTAGGCGGGGCATGGGTTCACTGAGGTGGTGTAGGCGGGGGGATGGGGTCACTGAGGTGGTGTAGGTGGGGGGATGGGGTCACTGAGGTGGTGTAGGTGGGGGAATGGGGTCGCTGAGGTGGTGTAGGCGGGGGGATGGGGTCACTGGGGTGGTATAGGCGGGGATGGGGTCACCAAGGTGGTGTAGGTGGGGGGATGGGGTCACTGAGGTGGTGTAGGCGGGGTATGGGGTCCCTGAGGTGGTGTAGGTGGGGGATGGGGTCACTGAGGTGGTGTAGGTGGGGGGATGAAGTCATTGATATGGTGTACATGGGGGGATGGAGTCCTTGAGGTGGTGTAGGCGGGGATGGGGTCACTGAGGTGGTGTAGGTGGGGGATGGGGTCACTGACGTGGTGTAGGTGGGGGGATGGAGTCATTGAGGTGGTGTAGATGGGGGGATGGAGTCATTGAGGTGGTGTAGGCGGGGGGATGTGGTCACTGAGGTGGTGTAGGTGGGGGCATGGGGTCACTGAGGTGGTGTAGGTGGGGGAATGGGGTCACTGAGGTGGTGTAGATTGGGGGATGGAGTCATTGAGGTGGTGCAGGCGGGGGGATGTGGTCACTGAGGTGGTGTAGGCGGGGGATGGGGTCACTGAGGTGGTGTAGGCGGGGTATGGGGTCCCTGAGGTGGTGTAGGCGGGGGGATGGGATCCCTGAGTGGTGTAGCTGGGGGGATAGTCATTGAGGTGGTGTAGGCGGGGGGATGTGGTCACTGAGGTGGTGTAGGCGGGGATGGGGTCCCTGAGGTGGTGTAGGTGGGGTATGGGGTCCCTGAGGTGGTGTAGGTGGGGGGGATGGGGTCACTGAGGTGGTGTAGGCGGGGGGTTTTGTCACTGAGGTGGTGTAGGCGGGGATGGGGTCACTGAGGTGTTGTAGGCGGGGCATGGGGTCCCTGAGGTAGTGTAGGTGGGGAATGGGGTCGCTGAGGTGGTGTAGGTGGCGGGATAGGGTCACTGAGGTGGTGTAGGCGGGGATGGGGTCCCTGAGGTGGTGTAGGTGGGGAATGGGGTCGCTGAGGTGGTGTAGGCGGGGGGATGGGGTCACTGAGGTGGTGTAGGTGGGGATGGGGTCACTGAGGTGGTGTAGGTGGGGGGATGGGGTCACTAAGGTGGTATAGATGGGGGGATGGGGTCACTGAGGTGGTGTAGGCGGGGATGGGGTCACTGAGGTGGTGTAGGCGGAGATGGGGTCACTGAGGTGGTGTAGGTGGGGGGATGGGGTCACTGAGGTGGTGTATGCGGGGATGGGGTCCCTGAGGCGGTGTAGGTGGGGGATGGGGTCCCTGAGGTGGCGTAGGCGGGGATGGAGTCACTGAGGTGGTGTAGGCGGGGATGGGGTCACTGAGGTGGTGTAGGTGGGGGATGGGGTCACTGACGTGGTGTAGGTGGGGGGATGGAGTCATTGAGGTGGTGTAGATGGGGGGATGGAGTCATTGAGGTGGTGTAGGCGGGGATGGGGTCACTGAGGTGGTGTAGGTGGGGGATGGGGTCACTGACGTGGTGTAGGTGGGGGGATGGAGTCACTGAGGTGGTGTAGATGGGGGGATGGAGTCATTGAGGTGGTGTAGGCTGGGGGATGTGGTCACTGAGGTGGTGTAGGCGGGGGGATGGGGTCACTGAGGTGGTGTAGGTGGGGGAATGGGGTCACTGAGGTGGTGTAGATGGGGGGATGGATTCATTGAGGTGGTGTAGGCGGGGGGATGTGGTCACTGAGGTGGTGTAGGCGGGGATGGGGTCACTGAGGTGGTGTAGGTGGGGGATGGGGTCCCTGAGGTGGTGTAGGCGGGGATGGGGTCACTGAGGTGGTGTAGGCGGGGGGATGTGGTTACTGAGGTGGTGTAGGCGGGGATGGGGTCCCTGATGTGGTGTTGGCGGGGGCATGGGGTCACTGAGGTGGTGTAGGTGGGGGGATGTGGTCACTGAGGTGGTGTAGGTGGGGGGTATGGGGTCCCTGAGGTGGTGTAGGCGGGGATTGGGTCCCTGAGGTGGTATAGTTGGGGGGATGAGGTCCCTGAGGTGGTGTAGGTGGGGGGATGGAGTCCCTGAGGTGGTGTAGGCGGGGATGGGGTCCCTGAGGTGGTGTAGGTGGGGGGATGGGGTCACTGAGGTGGTGTAGGCGTTGGGATGGGGTCCTTGAGGTGGTGTAGGCGGGGTTGGGGTCACTGGGGTGGTGTAGGCGGGGATGGGGTCCCTGAGGTGGTGTAGGTGGGGGGATGGGGTCACTGAGGTGGTGTAGGCGGGGGGATAGGGTCACTGAGGTGGTGTAGGCGGGGGGATGGGGTCACTGAGGTGGTGTAGGCGGGGGGATGGGGTCACTGAGGTGGTGTAGGCGGGGGGATGGGGTCCCTGAGGTGGTGTAGGCGGGGATGGGGTCACTGAGGTGGTGTAGGTGGGGATGGGGTCCCTGAGGTGGTGTAGGTGGGGGGATGGGGTCACTGAGGTGGTGTAGGCGGGGGGATGGGGTCACTGAGGTGGTGTAGGCGGGGGGATGGGGTCACTGAGGTGGTGTAGGCGGGGGGATGGGGTCCCTGAGGTGGTGTAGGCGGGGATGGGGTCCCTGAGGTGGTGTAGACGGGGATGGGGTCACTGAGGTGGTGTAGGCGGGGGGATGGGGTCCCTGAGGTGGTGTAGGCGGGGGGATGGGGTCACTGAGGTGGTGTAGGCGGGGGGATGGGGTCACTGAGGTGGTGTAGGTGGGGGGATGGGGTCCCTGAGGTGGTGTAGGCGGGGATGGGGTCCCTGAGGTGGTGTAGATGTGGGGATGGGGTCCCTGAGGTGGTGTTGGTGGGGGGATGGGGTCACTGAGGTGGTGTAGGTGGGGGGATGGGGTCACTGAGGTGGTGTAGGTGGGGGGTATGGGGTCCCTGAGGTGGTGTAGGCGGGGATGGGGTCCCTGAGGTGGTGTAGATGGGGGGATGGGGTCCCTGAGGTGGTGTAGGTGGGGGGATGGGGTCACTGAGGTGGTGTAGGTGGGGGGATGGGGTCACTGAGGTGGTGTAGGTGGGGGGATGGGGTCACTGAGGTGGTGTAGGCGGGGATGGGGTCCCTGAGGTGGTGTAGGCGGGGGGATGGGGTCACTGAGGTGGTGTAGGTGGGAATGGAGTCGCCCAGTGGTTTAATGCATAGTGGGCGAGGGGATCAGAGGCCTGATAGTGGTTGGAAGAGATTGAGAGGGTGGTAAAGCCCCATGACTTGACCACGTCCTATGTCATATGGCCATGCGCGGCGCTATAAAATGTTGTTTGTTCGCAGGACATAGACTGGGTGCAGACGGAAAAACATGTGTTTGAAGTTGCCTCTAACCACCCGTTTCTGGTCGGCCTTCATTCCTGCTTCCAGACGCCCAGCAGGTTAGTGGATTATCTCGTATTATGTTTTTTCTTAAATCTCAGAGCGATTGTTGGGAGACTTTGCAGGCACATTAAGGGTTCCACTTAGGTACCGTATGTCAAAAATCATGGTGATCCCATCAATACTGTTGGTTTCCATGGCGACGAAAGTCCCCATTATGAGCCAATGGAAGTTTTTGTCCCCCCGATTTCGAAAACTTGCCATACAGGTTTCTCAACGCCGCTTGGCAGGTACATTCGTTCCGCCGCCTAGATGGATTATTTCCAAAATCACGACGATCGGAAGTGTAATATTAGTTTCCAAGGCAACGGAAAATCCCATTATGAAAGATGCAAATTTTTCGTGCGGTTACAATGCACGGAGCCTCACGCTACTTGGTACAGGCTTCCTAGGGGTCGGCTGCATATATTATGTGCAAGATGAATGCAATCGGACGGTTACTTTTTGTTTCCATGGCAACGCAAAATGGCCCAATGGTGAAAGATTCACCAATGGTGAATCGTCTCAAAACTGATAGTCTTTCAGCGACCTCGGTCAAGGGTTAAGGTCGTGACCTTGACAATTGTAAATGTCGAGTGCTCGGCTGTAGCTCGAAAATTCACGGTGCCTTCAATATTGACCGTAGAGACTCCAAAATGGTATAGGACAATGTGGAATGGTGTTGCTCGTCAGGGAAAAATATGGTAAAAATTCGCCGTGTTAACACTTTTGTGTAAATCGACGAAAAGTTCATTGCAACAGTAAACTATACTGCATTCCCGTTCTCTTAAGGCGAGACCCCCCCCCCCACCTCCTGCTGCCCCCACCGCGGCCTTCTCCATGCCCGCCAATTCACACACGCATTCCGGCTTTGATGCGCTTCACTGGCGCACACTCCTGCCCTTATCCACACCCACCCCCTCCCTACCTTACACCCCTACCCTATGTATTGGTGGCCGATCGGCTGCCGGTCAGCTGCTTGCTGCATGGTGCTACTATCGTGATGCGAGCTTCCCCCCCCCCCCCCGCTTCCCCCCGACACGACACTTCATGGCGGTCACTGGGAATCAATGGCGCTCACTGGGAGTCAATGGCGCTCACTGGGAGTCAATGGCGGTCACTGGGAATCAATGGCGGTCACTGGGAATCAATGGCGGTCACTGGGAATCAATGGCGGTCACTGGGAGTCAATGGCGCTTACTGGGAATAAATGGCGGTCACTGGGAGTCAATGGCGGTCACTGGAAATCAATGGCGGTCACTGGGAATCAATGGCGGTCACTAGCAATCAATGGCGGTCACTGGAAATCAATGGCGCTCACTGGGAATCAATGGCGGTCACTAGGAATCAATGGCGTTCACTGGAAATCAATGGCGCTCACTGGTAATCAATGGCGGTCACTGGGAATCAATGGCGGTCAATGGAAATCAATGGCGGTCACTGGGAATCAATGGCGGTCACTAGGAATCAATGGCGGTCACTGGAAATCAATGGCGCTTACTGGGAATAAATGGCGGTCACTGGAAATCAATGGCGCTCCCTGGGAATCAATGACGGTCACTGGGAATCAATGGCGGTCACTGGGAATCAATGGCGGTCACAGGGAATCAATTAGGCGCTTACTGGGACTCAATGGCGGTCACTGGGAATAAAGGGCGCTCCCTGGGAATCACTGACGGTCACTGGGAATCAACGGCGGTCACTGGGAATCAATGGCGCTCACTGGGAGTCAATGGCTGTCACTGGGAATCAATGGCGGTCCCTGGGAGTCAATGGCGCTCACTGGGAATCAATGGCGGTCACTGGAAATCAATGGCGGTCACTGGGAATCAATGGCGGTCACTGGGAATCAATGGCGGTCACAGGGAATCAATTAGGCGCTTACTGGGAATCAATGGCGGTCACTGGGAGTCAATGGCGGTCACTGGAAATCAATGGCGGTCACTGGGAATCAATGGCGCTCACTGGGAATCAATGACGGTCACTGGGAATCAATGACGGTCACTGGGAATCAATGACGGTCACTGGGAATCAATGGCGGTCACTGGAAATCAATGGCGGTCACTGGGAATCAATGGCGCTCACTGGGAATCAATGACGGTCACTGGGAATCAATGACGGTCACTGGGAATCAATGACGGTCACTGGGAATCAATGACGGTCACTGGGAATCAATGGCGGTCATTGGGAATCAATGACGGTCACTGGGAATCAATGACGGTCACTGGGAATCAATGACGGTCACTGGGAATCAATGGCGGTCATTGGGAATCAATGGCGGTCACTGGGAGTCAATGGCGGTCACTGGAAATCAATGGCGGTCACTGGGAATCAATGGCGCTCACTGGGAATCAATGACGGTCACTGGGAATCAATGACGGTCGCAGGGAATCAATGACGGTCACTGGGAATCAATGGCGGTCATTGGGAATCAATGGCGGTCACTGGGAATCAATTAGGCGCTTACTGGGAATCAATGGCGGTCACTGGGAGTCAATGACGGTCACTGGGAATCAATGGCGGTCCCTGGTAGTCAATGGCGGTCACTGGAAATCAATAGCGCTCACTGGGAATCAATGGCGGTCACTGGAAACCAATGGCGGTCACTGGGAATCAATGGCGCTCACTGGGAATCAATGGCGGTCACTGGGAATCAATGGCGGTCAATGGGAATCAATGGCGGTCGGTCACTGGAAATCAATGGCGGTCACTGGGAATCAATGGCGGTCACTGGGAATCAATGGCGGTCACTGGCAATCAATGGCGGTCACTGGGAATCAATGGCGGTCACTGGGAATCATTGGCGGTTACTGGGAGTCAATGGGGCTCACTGGGAATCAATGGCGCTCACCGGGAATCAATGGCGCTCACTGGGAATCAATGGCGGTCACTGGGAATCAATGGCGGTCAATGGGAACAATGGCGGTCACTGGAAATCAATGGCGGTCACTGGGAATCAATGGCGGTCACTGGGAATCAATTCGGTCACTTGGAATCAATGGCGGTTACTGGAAATCAATAACGCTCACTGTGAATCAATGGCGCTCACTGGGAATCAATGGCGGTCACTGGGAATCAATGGCGGTCACTGGGAATCAATGGCGGTCACTGGGAGTCAATGGCGGTCACTGGGAATCAGTGGTGGTCACTGGGAGTCAATGGCGGTCACTGGAAATCAATGGCGGTCACTGGAAATCAATTCGGTCACTTGGAATCAATCGCGGTTACTGGGAATCAATGGCGCTCACTGTGAATCAATGGCGCTCACTGGGAATCAATGGCGGTCACTGGGAATCAATGGCGGTCACTAGGAATCAATGGCGGTCACTGGAAATCAATGGCGGTCACTGGGAATCAATGGCGGTCACTGGGAATCAATGGCGGTCATTGGGAATCAATGGCGGTCATTGGGAATCAATGGCGGTCATTGGGAATCAATGGCGGTCGCTGGGAATCAATGGCGCTCACTGGGAATCAATGGCGATCACTGGGAATCAATGGCGGTCACTGGAAATCAATGGCGGTCACTGGGAATCAATGGCGCTCACTGGGAATCAATGGCGGTCACTGGAAATCAATGGCGGTCACTGGAAATCAATGGCGGTCACTGGGAATCAATGGCGGTCATTGGGAATCAATGGCGGTCATTGGGAATCAATGGCGGTCGCTGGGAATCAATGGCGGTCGCTGGGAATCAATAGCGGTCACTGGGAATCAATGGCGGTCACTGGGAATCAATGGCGGTCACTGGGAATCAATGGCGCTTACTGGAAATCCTTGGCGGTCACTGGGAATCAATGGCGCTCACTGGGAATCAATGGCGGTCACTGGGAATCACAGGCGGTCACTGGGAGTCAATGGCGGTCACTGGGAATCAGTGGTGGTCACTGGGAATCAATGGCGGTCACTGGGAATCAATGGCGGTCACTGGAAATCAATGGCGGTCACTGGGAATCAATGGCGGTCACTGGAAATCAATGGCGGTCACTGGGAATCAATGGCGGTCACTGGGAATCAATGGCGGTCACTGGGAATCAATGGCGGTCACTGGGAATCAATGGCGGTCACTGGAAATCAATGGCGGTCACTGGGAATCAGTGGTGGTCACTGGGAGTCAATGGCGGTCACTGGAAATCAATGGCGGTCCCTGGAAATCAATTCGGTCACTTGGAATCAATGGCGGTTACTGGGAATCAATGGCGCTCACTGTGAATCAATGGCGCTCACTGGGAATCAATGGCGGTCACTGGGAATCAATGGCGGTCACTAGGAATCAATGGCGGTCACTGGGAATCAATGGCGGTCACTGGGAATCAATGGCGGTCAATGGGAATCAATGGCGGTCACTGGAAATCAATGGCGGTCACTGGGAATCAATGGCGGTCACTGGGAATCAATGGCGGTCCCTGGGAGTCAATGGCGCTCACTGGGAATCAATGGCGGTCACTGTAAATCAATGGCGGTCACTGGGAATCAATGGCGCTCACTGGGAATTGGCGGTCACTGCGAATCAATGACGGTCACTGGGAGTCAATGACGGTCACTGGGAATCAATGGCGGTCACTGGGAATCAATGACGGTCACTGGGAATCAATGACGATCACTGGGAATGAATGGCGCTCACTGGGAATCAATGACAGTCACTGGGAATCAATGGCGGTCACTGGGAATCAATGGCGGTCACTGGGAATCAATAGCGGTCACTGGGAATCAACGGTGGTCACTGTTAGTCAATGGCGCTTACTGGGAATCAATGGTGCTCACTGGGAATCAATGGCGGTCACTGGGAATCAACGGGGGTCACTGGTAGTCAATGGCGGTCACTGGGAATCAATGGCGGTCACTGGGAATCAATAGCGGTCACTGGGAATCAATGGCGGTCACTGGGAATCAATGGCGGTCATTAGGAATCAATGTCGGTCATTGGGAATCAATGGCGGTCGCTGGGAATCAATGGCGGTCGCTGGGAATCAATAGCGGTCACTGGGAATCAATGGCGGTCACTGGGAATCAATGGCGGTCACTGGGAATCAATGGCGCTTACTGGAAATCCTTGGCGGTCACTGGGAAGCAATGGCGGTCACTGGGAATCAATGGCGGTCACTGGGAATCATAGGCGGTCACTGGGAGTCAATGGCGGTCACTGGGAATCAGTGGTGGTCACTGGGAATCAATGGCGGTCACTGGAAATCGATTCGGTCACTGGGAATCAATTGCGGTTACTGGGAATCAATGGCGCTCACTGTGAATCAATGGCGCTCACTGGGAATCAATGGCGGTCACTGGGAATCAATGGCGGTCACTGGGAATCAATGGCGGTCACTGGGAATCAATGGCGGTCACTGGGAATCAATGGTGGTCACTGGAAATCAATGGCGGTCACTGGGAAGCAGTGGTGGTCACTGGGAGTCAATGGCGGTCACTGGAAATCAATGGCGGTCCCTGGAAATCAATTCGGTCACTTGGAATCAATTCGGTCACTTGGAATCAATGGCGGTTACTGGGAATCAATGGCGCTCACTGTGAATCAATGGCGCTCACTGGGAATCAATGGCGGTCACTGGGAATCAATGGCGGTCACTAGGAATCAATGGCGGTCACTGGGAATCAATGACGGTCACTGGGAATGAATGGCGCTCACTGGCAATCAATGACGGTCACTGGAAATCAATGGCGGTCACTGGAAATCAATGGGTGTCATTAGGAATCAATGGCGGTCACTGGGAATCAATGGCGCTCACTGAGAATCAATGGCGGTCACTAGGAATCAATGGCGGTCACTGGGAATCAATGGCGGTCACTGGGAATCAATGGCGGTCAATGGGAATCAATGGCGGTCACTGGAAATCAATGGCGGTCACTGGGAATCAATGGCGGTCACTGGGAATCAATGGCGGTCCCTGGGAATCAATGGCGTTCACTGTAAATCAATGGCGGTCACTGGGAATCAATGGCGCTCACTGGGAATCAATGGCGGTCACTGCGAATCAATGACTGTCACTGGGAGTCAATAACGGTCACTGGGAATCAATGACGGTCACTGGGAATCAATGGCGGTCACTGGGAATCAATGGCGCTCACTGGCAATCACTGGCGGTCACTGGGAATCAATGGCGGTCACTGGGAATCAATGGCGGTCACTGGAAATCAATGGCGGTCACTGGGAATCAATGGCGCTCACTGGGAATCAATGGCGGTCACTGGGAACCAATGGCGGTCAATGGGAATCAATGGCGGTCACTGGGAATCAATGACGGTCACTGGGAATCAATGACGGTTACTGGGAATCAATGGCGGTCACTGGGAATCAATGGCGGTCACTGGGAATCAATGACGGTCACGGGGAATCAATGGCGCTCACTGGGAATCAATGACGGTCACTGGAAATCAATGGCGGTCACTGGAAATCAATGGCTGTCATTAGGAATCAATTGCGGTCACTGGGAATCAATGGCGGTCACTGGGAGTCAATGGCGGTCACTGGGAGTCAATGACGGTCACTGGGAATCAATGGCGGTCCCTGGGAGTTAATGGCGGTCACTGGGAGTCAATGGCGCTCACTGGGAATCAATGGCGGTCACTAGGAATCAATGGCGGTCACTGGGAATCAATGGTGGTCACTGGGAATCAATGGCGGTCACTGGGAATCAATGGCGCTCACTAAGAATCAATGGCGGTCACTGGGAATCAATGGCGGTCAATGGGAACCAATGACGGTCACTGGAAATCAATGGCGGTCACTGGGAATCAATGGCGGTCACTGGGAATCAATGGCGGTCACTGGGAATCAATGGCGGTCACTGGGAGTCCATGGGGCTCACTGGGAATCAATGGCGCTCACGGGGAATCAATGGCGGTCACTGGGAATCAATGGCCGTCACTGGAAATCAATGGCGGTCACTGGGAGTCAATGGCTGTCACTGGGAATCAATGGCGCTCACTGGAAATCAATGGCGGTCACTGGGAATCAATGGCGCTTACTGGAAATCCTTGGCGGTCACTGGGAATCAATGGCGGTCACTGGAAATCAATGGCGGTCACTGGGAATCACAGGCGGTCACTGGGAGTCAATGGCGGTCACTGGGAATCAGTGGCGCTCACTGGGAATCAATGGCGGTCACTGGGAATCAATGGCGCTCACTGGAAATCAATGGCGGTCACTGGGAATCAATGGCGGTCACTGGGAATCAATGGCGCTTACTGAAAATCAATGCGGTCACTGGGAATCACAGGCGGTCACTGGGAGTCAATGGCGGTCACTGGGAATCAGTGGTGGTCACTGGGAGTCAATGGCGCTCACTGGAAATCAATGGCGGTCACTGGGAATCAATGGCGGTCACTGGAAATCAATGCGGTCACTGGTAATCACAGGCGGTCACTGGGAGTCAATGGCGGTCACTGGGAATCAGTGGTGGTCACTGGGAGTCAATGGCGCTCACTGGAAATCAATGGCGGTCACTGGGAATCAATGGCGGTCACTGGAAATCAATGCGGTCACTGGTAATCACAGGCGGTCACTGGGAGTCAATGGCGGTCACTGGGAATCAGTGGTGGTCACTGGGTGTCAATGGCGGTCACTGGAAATCAATGGCGGTCACTGGAAATCAATGGCGGTCACTGGGAATCAATGGCGGTCACTGGAAATCAATGGCGGTCACTGGGAATGAATGGCGCTCACTGGGAATCAATGGCGGTCACTGGGAGTCAATGGCGGTCACTGGGAGTCAATGACGGTCACTGGGAATCAATGGCGGTCCCTGGGAGTCAATGGCGGTCACTGGGAGTCAATGGCGCTCACTGGGAATCAATGGCGGTCACTAGGAATCAATGGCGGTCACTGGGAATCAATGGCGGTCAATGGAATCAATGGCGGTCACTGGAAATCAATGGCGGTCACTGGGAATCAATGGCGCTCACTGGGAATCAATGGCGGTCACTGGGAATCAATGGCGGTCAATGGGAACCAATGACGGTCACTGGAAATCAATGGCGGTCACTGGGAATCAATGGCGGTCACTGGGAATCAATGGCGGTCACTGGGAATCAATGGCGGTCACTGGGAATCAATGGCGGTCACTGAGAGTCCATGGGGCTCACTGGGAATCAATGGCGCTCACGGGGAATCAATGGCGGTCACTGGGAATCAATGGCGGTCACTGGAAATCAATGGCGGTCACTGGGAGTCAATGGCTGTCACTGGGAATCAATGGCGCTCACTGGAAATCAATGGCGGTCACTGGGAATCAATGGCGGTCACTGGGAATCAATGGCGGTCACTGGGAATCAATGGCGGTCACTGGGAGTCCATGGGGCTCACTGGGAATCAATGGCGCTCACGGGGAATCAATGGCGGTCACTGGGAATCAATGACGGTCACTGTGAATCAATGGCCGTCACTGGGAATCAATAGTGGTCACTAGGAATCAATGGCGGTCACTCGAAATCAATGGCGGTCACTGGAAATCAATGGCTGTCATTAGGAATCAATTGCGGTCACTGGGAACCAATGGCGGTCACTGGAAATCAATGGCTGTCATTAGGAATCAATTGCGGTCACTGGGAATCAATGGCTGTCACTAGGAATCAATGGCTGTCACTAGGAATCAATGGCGGTCACTGGAAATCAATTGCGGTCACTGGGAATCAATGGCGGTCACTGGGAATCAATGGCTCTCACTGGGAATCAATGGCGATCACTGGGAATCAATGGCTCTCACTGGGAATCAATGGCGGTCACTGGGAATCAATGGCGGTCACTGGGAATCAATGGCCGTCACTGGGAATCAATGGCGGTCACTGGCAATCAATGGCGGTCACTGGGAGTCAATGGGGCTCACTGGTAATCAATGACGCTCCCTGGCAGTCAATGGTGCTCACTGGGAATCAATGGCGCTCACTGGGAGTCAATGGCGCTTACTGGGAATCAATGGCGGTCACTGGAAATCAATGGCTGTCATTAGGAATCAATTGCGGTCACTGGGAATCAATGGCGGTCACTGGAAATCAATGGCGGTCACTGGAAATCAATGGCTGTCATTAGGAATCAATTGCGGTCACTGGGAATCAATGGCGGTCACTGGGAATCAATAGCGGTCACTGTGAATCAATGGCGGTCACTGGAAATGAATGGCGTTCACTGGGAATCAATGGCGCTTACTGGAAATCAATGGCGGTCACTGGGAATCAATGGCGGTCACTGGAAATCAATGGCGGTCACTGTGAATCAATGTCGGTCACTGGAAATGAATGGCGTTCACTGGGAATCAATGGCGCTTACTGGAAATCAATGGCGGTCACTGGAAATCAATGGCGCTCACTGGGAATCAATGGCGCTCACTGAGAATCAATGGCGGTCACTGGAAATCAATGGCGCTCACTGGGAATCAATGGCGCTCACTGAGAATCAATGGCGGTCACTGGAAGTCAATGGCGGTCACTGGGAATCAATGGCGGTCACTGGGAGTCAATGGCGCTCACTGGGAATGAATGGCGGTCACTGGGAATCAATGGCGCTTACTGGAAATCAATGGCGGTCACTGGGAATCAATGGCGGTCACTGGAAATCAATGGCGGTCACTGGGAATCAATGGCGGTCACTGGGAATCAATGGCGGTCACTGGGAGTCAATGGCGCTCACTGGGAATCAATGGCGCTCACTGGGAATCAATGGCGGTCACTGGGAATCAATGGCGGTCACTGGGAATCAATGGCGGTCACTGGGAATCAATGGCGGTCACTGGGAGTCAATGGCGCTCACTGGGAATCAATGGCGGTCACTGGGAATCAATGGCGGTCACTGGGAATCAATGGCGGTCACTGGGAATCAATGGCGGTCACTGGGAATCAAAGGCGCTTACTGGAAATCAATGGCGCTCACTGGGAATCAATGGCGCTCACTGAGAATCAATGGCGCTCACTGGAAATCAATGGCGGTCACAGGAAATCAATGGCGGTCACTGGAAATCAATGGCGCTCACTGGGAATCAACGGTGGTCACTGGTAGTCAATGGCGCTCGCTGGGAATCAATGACGGTCACTGGGAATCAATGGCGGTCACTGGGAATCAATGGCGGTCACTGGGAATCAATGGCGGTCACTGGGAGTCAATGGCGCTCACTGGGAATCAATGGCGGTCACTGGGAATCAATGGCGGTCACTGGAAATCAATGACGGTCACTGGAAATCAATGGCTGTCATTAGGAATCAATTGCGGTCACTGGGAATCAATGACGGTCACTGGGAATCAACGGTGGTCACTGGTAGTCAATGGCGGTCACTGGGAATCAACGGTGGTCACTGGTAGTCAATGGCGCTCACTGGGAATCAATGACGGTCACTGGGAATCAATGGCGGTCACTGGGAATCAATGGCGGTCACTGGGAATCAATGGCGGTCACTGGGAATCAATGGCGGTCACTGGGAATCAATGGCGTTTACTGTGAATCAATGGCGGTCACTGGGAATCAATAGCGGTCAATAGGAGTCAATGGCGGTCACTGGAAATCAATGACGGTCACTGGAAATCAATGGCTGTCATTAGGAATCAATTGCGGTCACTGGGAATCAATGGCGGTCACTAGGAATCAATGGCGGTCGCTGGGAATCAATGGCGGTCACTTCGAATCACTGGCGCTCACTGGGAATCAATGGCGCTCACTGGAAATCAATGGCGGTCACTGGAAATCAATGGCTGTCATTAGGAATCAATTGCGGTCACTGGGAATCAATGGCGATCACTAGGAATCAATGGCGGTCACTGGGAATCAATGGCACTCACTGGGAATCAATGGCGCTCACTGGAAATCAATGGCGGTCACTGGGAATCAATGGCGGTCACTGGGAATCAATGGCGCTCACTGGGAATCAATGACGGTCACTGGGAATCAATGACGGTCACTGGGAATCAACGGTGGTCACTGGTAGTCAATGGCGCTCACTGGGAATCAATGACGGTCACTGGGAATCAATGGCGGTCACTGGGAATCAATGGCGGTCACTGGAAATCAATGGCGCTCACTGGGAATCAATGGCGATCACTGGGAATCAATGGCGGTCACTGGAAATCAATGGCGGTCACTGGGAATCAATGGCGCTCACTGGGAATCAATGGCGGTCACTGGAAATCAATGGCGGTCACTGGAAATCAATGGCGGTCACTGGGAATCAATGGCGCGCACTGGGAATCAATGGCGGTCAATGGGAATCAATGGCGGTCACTGGAAATCAATGGCGGTCACTGGGAATCAATGGCGGTCACTGGGAATCAATGGCGGTCACTGGGAATCAATGGCGGTCACGGGGAATCAATGGCGGTCACTGGGAATCAATGGCGGTCACTGGGAATCAATGGCGCTCACTGGGAATCAATGACGGTCACTGGGAATCAATGACGGTCACTGGGAATCAACGGTGGTCACTGGTAGTCAATGGCGCTCACTGGGAATCAATGACGGTCACTGGGAATCAATGGCGGTCACTGGGAATCAATGGCGGTCACTGGAAATCAATGGCGCTCACTGGGAATCAATGGCGATCACTGGGAATCAATGGCGGTCACTGGAAATCAATGGCGGTCACTGGGAATCAATGGCGCTCACTGGGAATCAATGGCGGTCACTGGAAATCAATGGCGGTCACTGGAAATCAATGGCTGTCATTAGGAATCAATTGCGGTCACTGGGAATCAATGGCGGTCACTAGGAATCAATGGCGGTCGCTGGGAATCAATGGCGGTCACTGGGAATCACTGGCGCTCACTGGGAATCAATGGCGCTCACTGGAAATCAATGGCGGTCACTGGAAATCAATGGCTGTCATTAGGAATCAATTGCGGTCACTGGGAATCAATGGCGATCACTAGGAATCAATGGCGGTCACTGGGAATCAATGGCGGTCACTGGGAATCACTGGCGCTCACTGGGAATCAATGGCGCTCACTGGAAATCAATGGCGGTCACTGGGAATCAATGGCGCTCACTGGGAATCAATGGCGCTAACTGGGAATCAATGACGGTCACTGGGAATCAATGACGGTCACTGGGAATCAACGGTGGTCACTAGTAGTCAATGGCGCTCACTGGGAGTCAATGACGGTCACTGGGAATCAATGGCGGTCACTGGGAATCAATGGCGGTCACTGGAAATCAATGGCGCTCACTGGGAATCAATGGCGATCACTGGGAATCAATGGCGGTCACTGGAAATCAATGGCGGTCACTGGGAATCAATGGCGCTCACTGGGAATCAATGGCGGTCACTGGAAATCAATGGCGGTCACTGGAAATCAATGGCGGTCACTGGGAATCAATGGCGCGCACTGGGAATCAATGGCGGTCGATGGGAATCAATGGCGGTCACTGGAAATCAATGGCGGTCACTGGGAATCAATGGCGGTCACTGGGAATCAATGGCGGTCACTGGGAATCAATGGCGGTCACGGGGAATCAATGGCGGTCACTGGGAATCAATGGCGCTCACTGGGAATCAATGGCGGTCACTGGGAATCAATGACGGTCACTGGGAATCAACGGTGGTCACTGGTAGTCAATGGCGCTCACTGGGAATCAATGACGGTCACTGGGAATCAATGGCGGTCACTGGGAATCAATGGCGGTCACTGGAAATCAATGGCGCTCACTGGGAATCAATGGCGATCACTGGGAATCAATGGCGGTCACTGGAAATCAATGGCGGTCACTGGGAATCAATGGCGCTCACTGGGAATCAATGGCGGTCACTGGAAATCAATGGCGGTCACTGGAAATCAATGGCGGTCACTGGGAATCAATGGCGCGCACTGGGAATCAATGGCGGTCAATGGGAATCAATGGCGGTCACTGGAAATCAATGGCGGTCACTGGGAATCAATGGCGGTCACTGGGAATCAATGGCGGTCACTGGGAATCAATGGCGGTCACGGGGAATCAATGGCGGTCACTAGGAATCAATGGCGGTCCCTGGGAGTCAATGGCGGTCACTGGGAATCAGCGGCGGTCCCTGGGAGTCAATGGCGCTCACTGGGAATCAATGGCGGTCACTGGGAATCAATGGCGGTCACTGGGAATCAATGGCACTCACTGGGAATCAATGGCGGTCCCTGGGAGTCAATGGCGCTCACTGGGAATCAATGGCGGTCACTGGGAATCAATGGCGCTCACTGGGAATCAATGGCGCTCACTGGAAATCAATGGTGGTCACTGGGAATCAATGGCGGTCACTGGGAATCAATGGCGCTCACTGGGAATCAATAGCGGTCACTAGGAGTCAATGGCGGTCACTGGAAATCAATGGCTGTCATCAGGAATCAATTGCGGTCACTGGGAATCAATGGTGGTCACTAGGAATCAATGGTGGTCACTGGGAATCAATGGCGGTCACTGGAAATCAATGGTGGTCACTGTGAATCAATGGCGGTCACTGGGAATCAATAGCGGTCACTAGGAGTCAATGGCGGTCACTGGAAATCAATGACGGTCACTGGAAATCAATGGCTGTCATTAGGAATCAATTGCGGTCACTGGGAATCAATGGCGGTCACTAGGAATCAATAGCGGTCACTAGGAGTCAATGGCGGTCACTGGAAATCAATGGCTGTCATCAGGAATCAATTGCGGTCACTGGGAATCAATGGCGGTCACTAGGAATCAATGGCGGTCACTGGGAATCAATGACGCTCACTGGGAATCAATGGCGCTCACTGGAAATCAATGGCGGTCACTGGGAATCAATGGCGCTCACTGGGAATCAATGGCGGTCACTGGGAATCAATGACGGTCACTGGGAATCAATGACGGTCACTGGGAATCAACGGTGGTCACTGGTAGTCAATGGCGCTCTCTGGGAATCAATGACGGTCACTGGGAATCAATGGCGGTCACTGGGAATCAATGGCGGTCACTGGAAATCAATGGCGGTCACTGGGAATCAATGGCGGTCACTGGGAATCAATGGCGGTCACTGGATATCAATGGCGGTCACTGGGAGTCAATGGCGCTCACTGGGAATCAATGGGGGTCACTGGGAATCAATGGCGGTCACTGGGAATCAATGACGGTCACTGGGAATCAATGACGGTCACTGGGAATCAATGACGGTCACTGGGAATCAATGGCGGTCGCTGGGAATCAATGGCGCTTACTGGAAATCAATGGCGGTCACTGGGAATCAATGGCGGTCACTGGGAATCAATGGCGGTCACTGGGAATCAATGGCGGTCACTGGGAATCAATGGCGTTTACTGTGAATCAATGGCGGTCACTGGGAATCAATAGCGGTCACTAGGAGTCAATGGCGGTCACTGGAAATCAATGACGGTCACTGGAAATCAATGGCTGTCATTAGGAATCAATTGCGGTCACTGGGAATCAATAGCCGTCACTAGGAATCAATGGCGGTCACTGGCAATCAATGGCGGTCACTGGGAATCACTGGCGCTCACTGGGAATCAATGGCGCTCACTGGAAATCAATGGCGGTCACTGGAAATCAATGGCTGTCATTAGGAATCAATTGCGGTCACTGGGAATCAATGGCGATCACTAGGAATCAATGGCGCTCACTGGGAATCAATGACGGTCACTGGGAATCAATGGCGGTCAATGGGAATCAATGGCGGTCACTGGAAATCAATGGCGCTCACTGGGAATCAATGGCGATCACTGGGAATCAATGGCGGTCACTGGAAATCAATGGCGGTCACTGGGAATCAATGGCGCTCACTGGGAATCAATGGCGGTCACTGGAAATCAATGGCGGTCACTGGAAATCAATGGCGGTCACTGGGAATCAATGGCGCGCACTGGGAATCAATGGCGGTCAATGGGAATCAATGGCGGTCACTGGAAATCAATGGCGGTCACTGGGAATCAATGGCCGTCGCTGGGAATCAATGGCGGTCACTGGGAATCAATGGCGGTCACTGGGAATCAATGGCGGTCACTGGGAATCAATGGCGGTCCCTGGGAGTCAATGGCGGTCACTGGGAATCAGCGGCGGTCCCTGGGAGTCAATGGCGCTCACTGGGAATCAATGGCGGTCACTGGGAATCAATGGCGGTCACTGGGAATCAATGGCACTCACTGGGAATCAATGGCGGTCCCTGGGAGTCAATGGCGCTCACTGGGAATCAATGGCGGTCACTGGGAATCAATGGCGCTCACTGGGAATCAATGGCGGTCACTGGAAATCAATGGTGGTCACTGGGAATCAATGGCGGTCACTGGGAATCAATGGCGCTCACTGGGAATCAATGGCGCTCACTGGGAATCAATGACGGTCACTGGGAATCACTGGCGGTCACTGGGAATCAATGGTGGTCACTGGGAATCAATGGCGGTCACTGGGAATCAATGGCGGTCACTGGGAATCAATGGCGGTCACTGGGAGTCAATGGCGCTCACTGGGAGTCAATGGCGCTCACTGGGAGTCAATGGCGCTCACTGGGAATCAATGACGGTCCCTGGGAGTCAATTGCGATCACTGGGAATCAATGGCGGTCACTGAGAATCAATAGCGCTCACTGGGAATCAATGGCGCTCACTGGGAATCAATGGTGGTCCCTGGAAATCAATGGCGCTCACTGGGAATCAATGACGGTCACTGGAAATCAATGGCGGTCACTGGAAATCAATGGCTGTCACTAGGAATCAATGGCGGTCACTGGGAATCAATGGCGGTCACTAGGAATCAATGGCGCTCCAGGAGGTCTGGTGTCTAAGTCTAAGATGATCTGGTCGTGTCTTGTTACAGGTTGTTCTTTGTGATAACAATAAGATGATCTAAGATGACTTGGTCGTGACTTGTTGCAGGTTGTGCTTTGTCATAACAATAGGATGATCTAAAAGGACGTGGTCGTGTCTTGTTGCAGGTTGTGCTTTTTGATATCAATAGGATGATCTGACATGACGTAATCGTGTCTTGCTGCAGGTTGTTCTTTGTGGTAACAGTAATGAGATCTAAGATGACTTGGTCGTGTCTTGTTGCAGGTTGTGCTTTGTGATAACAGTAAGATGATCTGAAAGGACGTGGTCGTGTCTTGTTGCAGGTTGTTCTTTGTGATATCAATAGGATGATCTAAAAGGACATGGTCGTGTCTTGTTGCAGGTTGTGCTTTTTGATATCAATAGGATGATCTGACATGACGTAATCGTGTCTTGCTGCAGGTGTCTTGTTGCAGGTTGTGCTTTGTGATAACAGTAAGATGATCTGAAAGGACGTGGTCGTGTCTTGTTGCAGGTTGTGCTATTAGATGATCTAAAAGGACGTGGTCGTGTCTTGTTGCAAATTTTGCTTTGGGACCAACTTTACAACCCTACCAAAATTGAAAAATCGCCTGTAAAAAAAACTGTCTAAAAAGAGGCCTAAAAAGGCCTAAAAATAAAAAAAGACTGCCTGAAGGTGTAAAATTATGTCAGTTTGGGCTACTTACAGGTTTATAATGTTCCGTTAATCGGCAAAACATTGTGACTTAGCGATTGATGCGATGTTGTTGTCGGTCGTCATCTTTGAATGCAAAAGTGACGCCTTGGATGCCGGGAGCATGGCGAATACTGTCGCGCGCTCGTCTCGTGTCAAGGTGTGAGAACGTGCTATATACACTCGATGCCGTGTTAAATAATAGCGAGTAATTCCTTAAAACTAGTACAATATTCCTTAAAACCTAGTATAATATTCCTTAAACTAGAATTCCTTAAAAAGCTTAAAAAACTAGTCTAGAATTCCTTAAAAAGCATAATATTCCTTAAAAGTAGTCTAGAATTCCTTACCTTTTTCCCACGCAGAGCAAGTGCCCAACTGATGCATTTACTCACACTGGGAACTGAATAACTGGTGCACGGTGGCCGCACGCAGAGGCCCAGGCCGAGCGCACCTAGTCCGCAGAGCCAGTCGCTGCCCTAGCCAGCGGCACTGACTGGCTCAAGCCCTATCCTGATGCCAAACGCCTGGTTCCAGGCTTATACGCGCCTTGCGTGCGTGCGCGTGGGTGTCGGTACCAGCTTACTGATAAGTTTACCCGGCCAGCCATATCTAGGTCAGTGCATTCGCACAGTGGTTAGCTGCGCGGGCTTGTATTCGCCTCGGGTGGGTGAATGCTATTCACCCCAAAATGTGTTCTATTTATGTTAACACATTGAATGAAACGTTTTATTGTTAAGAATACCCCTAGGTATCATCACGGAAAGTTTCTCGTTGAGGGACCCGGAATTTCGGCTTAAAATGGCAAGGGTAGTTGGAAGGCGTCAAAAGGCGGTTGTGCGGCTTAAGCGTGAAGGCGACCGAAGGCGTTTATACGGCTTAAGCGTGAAGGCGTCCGAAGGCGTTTATGCGGCTTAAGTGTGAAGGCGTCAAAAGGCGTCCGTGCGTGGGAAAGAGTTAAAAAACTAGTATAATAATCCTTAAAAACTACTATAATATTCCTTAAAAACCTAGTATAATATTCCTTAAAAGTAGTACAATATTCCTGTAAAACTAGTCTAAAATTCCTTAAAAAGCTAGTATAATATTCCTTAAAAACTAGTATAATATTCCTTAAAAACCTAGTATAATATTCTTTGAAACTAGTACAATATTCCTAAAGAACTATTTGCTATATATTTCTCTTATGGTTTTCTTGGTTACATTGTTTTTGTGTTGTCTATGTCCTGTCTGGATTCACGTATAGCACGTCCGAGGTCATGAAGATAGTACGAGTGACAAATGGAAATTTCCTCGAAATGGCACGTGCCGAAATAGGGCAGCGACATCTGGCGATTGATTATGATACAAGTGGCGCCATCTAGCGAGTTTTTAGAAGACAAGTAGCGACATTTATGAGAGAATGATTCCTTTGTTCATACGATCAAAGTTCCAAACATTGTCTTTCGTGCAAGTCGCGGTGGCGCATTGGTTAAGCATGCGGGCTGGCGTGCGTAAGGTACCCGGTTCGAGACCAAGCAGTGACCTAAGCTTGTACATGTACGTTGGTTTGTTCCCTCATTGTAAAGATACGTGAGTAACATTCCATTAACCACGAAACGGCTGGTAAAGCGGTGGTTTAAACAGTTGGCTGATACATGAAAACGGTGGTAAAGACAGTAGGCTGAAACATAGAAAACAACCCAGAAAGGTGGCAATGGGCAGTAATAAGACAGTAGGCTGAAACATAGGAAACAGCCAAAAATGGTGGGGGATAGTAAAGTCAGGCCGTGCTTTGTCATAATAATAAGATGATCTAAAAGGACGTGGTCGTGTCTTGTTACAGGTTGTTCTTTGTGATAACAATAAGATGATCTAAGATGACTTGGTCGTGACTTGTTGCAGGTTGTTCTTTGTGATAACAATAAGATGATCTAAAAGGACGTGGTCGTGTCTTGTTGCAGGTTGTTCTTTGTGATAACAGTAAGGTGATCTGAAATGACTTGGTCGTGTCTTGTTGCAGATTGTGCTTTGTGATAAAAATAAGATGATCTAAAAGGACGTGATTGTGTCTTGTTGCAGGTTGTTCTTCGTGATAACAATAAGATGATCTAAAAGAACGTGGTCGTGTCTTGTTGCAGTTTGGGCTTGGTGATAACAGTAAGGTGATCTGAAATGACTTGGTCGTGTCTTGTTGCAGGTTGTTCTTTGTGATAACAGTAAGGTCATCTGAAATGACGTAATCGTGTCTTGTTGCAGGTTGTTCTTTGTGATAACAGTAAGGCGATCTAAGATGACTTGGTTGTGTCTTGTTGCAGATGGTGCTTTGTGATAACAGTAAGATAATTTCAAAGGACGTGGTCGTGTCTTGTTGCAGGTTGTGCTTTGTGTTAACAGTAAGATCATCTGAAAGGACGTGGTCGTGTCTTGTTGCAGGTTGAGCTTTGTGGTAACAGTAAGATGATCTGAAAGGACGTGGTCGTGTCTTGTTGCAGGTTGTTCTTTGTGATTGAGTTCGTTACTGGCGGAGACCTGATGTTCCACATGCAGCGTCAGAGGCGACTCCCAGAGGAACACGCTCGCTTCTACTCAGCAGAGATCTCACTCGCCCTCAATTTTCTCCACGACAGAGGTACTTGCTTTCCGAAGTCAATCAACTTATTTTGTACATTGAGGGTTCTTGATTGCTGTATACGGTCACAGCTTTAGTTAGTACTTTCAAAACATGACAAAGTTATGTCATCAACAAGAGTTGCTAGGACCTAAATATATATATGTAAGGTCCACACTGAAATGTCTTGTCCCAACCCTAACCTATCCCTAACCCCAGGTCTGCGCTGAAGTGTCAGGTTGTCCTAACCATAACTTACCCCTAACCCTAAGTCTGCACTCAAGTGGCTTAGATTGTGCTAACCCTATCGTAACCCTAGATCTGCGCTGAGATAGTGCTAACCTTAACCCTAGGTCCACACTAAAGTGTCTTGGATGGTGCAAAATCTAACCCTACCCTAACCATAGGTCTGCGCTGAAGTATCTTAGATTGCGCTAACTCTAGGTCAACACTAAAGTGTCTTAGATTGTCCTACCCCTAACGCTAGGTCTGCACTGAAGTGTCTTAGATTGTGGGGGGCCTCCCTGGTGTAGTGGTTAGCGCACTAGACCGCAGATCAATAGGTCCTGGGTTCGAATCCGGGCTCGGGCACCTAATCTGGGGCATGTTTCATTCCTTCATCCTTCATCATCCCGGGAGGTTCCTTGGCCCAATTTAGCCTGTATGTGCACAAAAGTGGCCTAAAACACCAACATTTCATTTCTTAGATTGTGCTAATCCTAACCTACCTCTAACCCTAGGTCAAGACTGTAGTGTCTTAGATTGCCCTAAGCCTAACCTAACCCTGACCCTGGGTCTGCACTGTAGTGTCTTAGATTGCCCTAAGCCTAAGCTAACCCTGACCCTGGGTCTGCACTGTAGTGTCTTAGATTGCCCTAAGCCTAACCTAACCCTGACCCTGGGTCTGCACTGTAGTGTCTTAGATTGCCCTAAGCCTAAGCTAACCCTGACCCTGGGTCTGCACTGTAGTGTCTTAGATTGCCCTAAGCCTAACCTAACCCTGACCCTGGGTCTGCACTGTAGTGTCTTAGATTGCCCTAAGCCTAACCTAACCCTGGGTCTGCACTGTAGTGTCTTAGAATGCCCTAAGCCTAACCAAACCCTGACCCTGGGTCTGCACTGTAGTGTCTTAGATTGCCCTAAGCCTAACCTAACCCTGACCCTGGGTCTGCACTGTAGTGTCTTAGATTGCCCTAAGCCTAACCTAACCCTGACCCTGGGTCTGCACTGTAGTCACTTAGATTGCCCTAAGCCTAACCTAACCCTGACCCTGGGTCTGCACTGTACTGTCTTAGATTGTGCTAAGCCTAACCTAACCCTGACCCTGGGTCTGCACTGTGGTGTCTTAGATTGCCCTAAGCCTAACTGACCCTGGGTCTGCACTGTAGTGTCTTAGATTGCCCTAAGCCTAATGTAACCCTGACCCTGGGTCTGCACTGTAGTGTCTTAGATTGTGCTAAGCCTAACCTAACCCTGACCCTGGGTCTGCACTGTAGTGTCTTAGATTGCCCTAATACTAACCTAACCCTGACCCTGGGTCTGCACTGTAGTGTCTTAGATTGCCCTAAGCCTAACCTAACCCTGACCCTGGGTCTGCACTGTAGTGTCTTAGATTGCCCTAATACTAACCTAACCCTGACCCTGGGTCTGCACTGTAGTGTCTTAGATTGCCCTAAGCCTAACCTAACCCTGACCCTGGGTCTGCACTGTAGTGTCTTAGATTGCCCTAATCCTAACCTACCTCTAACCCTAGGTCAAGACTGTAGTGTCTTAGATTGCCCTAAGCCTAACCTAACCCTGACCCTGGGTCTGCACTGTAGTGTCTTAGATTGCCCTCAGCCTAAGCTAACCCTGACCCTGGGTCTGCACTGTAGTGTCTTAGATTGCCCTAAGCCTAACCTAACCCTGACCCTGGGTCTGCACTGTAGTGTCTTAGATTGCCCTAAGCCTAAGCTAACCCTGACCCTGGGTCTGCACTGTAGTGTCTTAGATTGCCCTAAGCCTAACCTAACCCTGACCCTGGGTCTGCACTGTAGTGTCTTAGATTGCCCTAAGCCTAACCTAACCCTGGGTCTGCACTGTAGTGTCTTAGAATGCCCTAAGCCTAACCTAACCCTGACCCTGGGTCTGCACTGTAGTGTCTTAGATTGCCCTAAGCCTAACCTAACCCTGACCCTGGGTCTGCACTGTAGTGTCTTAGATTGCCCTAAGCCTAACCTAACCCTGACCCTGGGTCTGCACTGTAGTCACTTAGATTGCCCTAAGCCTAACCTAACCCTGACCCTGGGTCTGCACTGTACTGTCTTAGATTGTGCTAAGCCTAACCTAACCCTGACCCTGGGTCTGCACTGTGGTGTCTTAGATTGCCCTAAGCCTAACTGACCCTGGGTCTGCACTGTAGTGTCTTAGATTGCCCTAAGCCTAACGTAACCCTGACCCTGGGTCTGCACTGTAGTGTCTTAGATTGCGCTAAGCCTAACCTAACCCTGACCCTGGGTCTGCACTGTAGTGTCTTAGATTGCCCTAATACTAACCTAACCCTGACCCTGGGTCTGCACTGTAGTGTCTTAGATTGCCCTAAGCCTAACCTAACCCTGACCCTGGGTCTGCACTGTAGTGTCTTAGATTGCCCTAATACTAACCTAACCCTGACCCTGGGTCTGCACTGTAGTGTCTTAGAATGCCCTAAGCCTAACCTAACCCTGACCCTGGGTCTGCACTGTAGTGTCTTAGATTGCCCTAATCCTAACCTACCTCTAACCCTAGGTCAAGACTGTAGTGTCTTAGATTGCCCTAAGCCTAACCTAACCCTGACCCTGGGTCTGCACTGTAGTGTCTTAGATTGCCCTAAGCCTAAGCTAACCCTGACCCTGGGTCTGCACTGTAGTGTCTTAGATTGCCCTAAGCCTAACCTAACCCTGACCCTGAGTCTGCACTGTAGTGTCTTAGATTGCCCTAAGCCTAAGCTAACCCTGACCCTGGGTCTGCACTGTAGTGTCTTAGATTGCCCTAAGCCTAACCTAACCCTGACCCTGGGTCTGCACTGTAGTGTCTTAGATTGCCCTAAGCCTAACCTAACCCTGGGTCTGCACTGTAGTGTCTTAGAATGCCCTAAGCCTAACCTAACCCTGACCCTGGGTCTGCACTGTAGTGTCTTAGATTGCCCTAAGCCTAACCTAACCCTGACCCTGGGTCTGCACTGTAGTGTCTTAGATTGCCCTAAGCCTAACCTAACCCTGACCCTGGGTCTGCACTGTAGTCACTTAGATTGCCCTAAGCCTAACCTAACCCTGACCCTGGGTCTGCACTGTACTGTCTTAGATTGTGCTAAGCCTAACCTAACCCTGACCCTGGGTCTGCACTGTGGTGTCTTAGATTGCCCTAAGCCTAACTGACCCTGGGTCTGCACTGTAGTGTCTTAGATTGCCCTAAGCCTAACGTAACCCTGACCCTGGGTCTGCACTGTAGTGTCTTAGATTGTGCTAAGCCTAACCTAACCCTGACCCTGGGTCTGCACTGTAGTGTCTTAGATTGCCCTAATACTAACCTAACCCTGACCCTGGGTCTGCACTGTAGTGTCTTAGATTGCCCTAAGCCTAACCTAACCCTGACCCTGGGTCTGCACTGTAGTGTCTTAGATTGCCCTAATACTAACCTAACCCTGACCCTGGGTCTGCACTGTAGTCACTTAGATTGTGCTAAGCCTAACCTAACCCTGACCCTGGGTCTGCACTGTGGTGTCTTAGATTGCCCTAAGCCTAACCTAACCCTGACCCTGGGTCTGCACTGTAGTGTCTTAGATTGTGCTAAGCCTAACCTAACCCTGACCCTGGGTCTGCACTGTAGTGTCTTAGATTGTGCTAAGCCTAACCTAACCCTGACCCTGGGTCTGCACTGTAGTGTCTTAGATTGCCCTAATACTAACCTAACCCTGACCCTGGGTCTGCACTGTGGTGTCTTAGCTTGCCCTAAGCCTAACCTAACCCTGACCCTGGGTCTGCACTGTAGTGTCTTAGATTGTGCTAAGCCTAACCTAACCCTGACCCTGGGTCTGCACTGTAGTGTCTTAGATTGCCCTAATACTAACCTAACCCTGACCCTGGGTCTGCACTGTGGTGTCTTAGATTGCCCTAAGCCTAACCTAACCCTGACCCTGGGTCTGCACTGTAGTGTCTTAGATTGTGCTAAGCCTAACCTAACCCTGACCCTGGGTCTGCACTGTAGTGTCTTAGATTGTGCTAAGCCTAACCTAACCCTGACCCTGGGTCTGCACTGTAGTGTCTTAGATTGCCCTAAGCCTAATGTAACCCTGACCCTGGGTCTGCACTGTAGTGTCTTAGATTGTGCTAAGCCTAACCTAACCCTGACCCTGGGTCTGCACTGTAGTGTCTTAGATTGCCCTAATACTAACCTAACCCTGACCCTGGGTCTGCACTGTAGTGTCTTAGATTGCCCTAAGCCTAACCTAACCCTGACCCTGGGTCTGCACTGTAGTGTCTTAGATTGCCCTAATACTAACCTAACCCTGACCCTGGGTCTGCACTGTAGTGTCTTAGATTGCCCTAAGCCTAACCTAACCCTGACCCTGGGTCTGCACTGTAGTGTCTTAGATTGCCCTAATCCTAACCTACCTCTAACCCTAGGTCAAGACTGTAGTGTCTTAGATTGCCCTAAGCCTAACCTAACCCTGACCCTGGGTCTGCACTGTAGTGTCTTAGATTGCCCTAAGCCTAAGCTAACCCTGACCCTGGGTCTGCACTGTAGTGTCTTAGATTGCCCTAAGCCTAACCTAACCCTGACCCTGGGTCTGCACTGTAGTGTCTTAGATTGCCCTAAGCCTAAGCTAACCCTGACCCTGGGTCTGCACTGTAGTGTCTTAGATTGCCCTAAGCCTAACCTAACCCTGACCCTGGGTCTGCACTGTAGTGTCTTAGATTGCCCTAAGCCTAACCTAACCCTGGGTCTGCACTGTAGTGTCTTAGAATGCCCTAAGCCTAACTTAACCCTGACCCTGGGTCTGCACTGTAGTGTCTTAGATTGCCCTAAGCCTAACCTAACCCTGACCCTGGGTCTGCACTGTAGTGTCTTAGATTGCCCTAAGCCTAACCTAACCCTGACCCTGGGTCTGCACTGTAGTCACTTAGATTGCCCTAAGCCTAACCTAACCCTGACCCTGGGTCTGCACTGTACTGTCTTAGATTGTGCTAAGCCTAACCTTACCCTGACCCTGGGTCTGCACTGTGGTGTCTTAGATTGCCCTAAGCCTAACTGACCCTGGGTCTGCACTGTAGTGTCTTAGATTGCCCTAAGCCTAACCTAACCCTGACCCTGGGTCTGCACTGTAGTGTCTTAGATTGCGCTAAGCCTAACCTAACCCTGACCCTGGGTCTGCACTGTAGTGTCTTAGATTGCCCTAATACTAACCTAACCCTGACCCTGGGTCTGCACTGTAGTGTCTTAGATTGCCCTAAGCCTAACCTAACCCTGACCCTGGGTCTGCACTGTAGTGTCTTAGATTGCCCTAATACTAACCTAACCCTGACCCTGGGTCTGCACTGTAGTGTCTTAGAATGCCCTAAGCCTAACCTAACCCTGACCCTGGGTCTGCACTGTAGTGTCTTAGATTGCCCTAATCCTAACCTACCTCTAACCCTAGGTCAAGACTGTAGTGTCTTAGATTGCCCTAAGCCTAACCTAACCCTGACCCTGGGTCTGCACTGTAGTGTCTTAGATTGCCCTAATACTAACCTAACCCTGACCCTGGGTCTGCACTGTAGTGTCTTAGATTGCCCTAAGCCTAACCTAACCCTGACCCTGAGTCTGCACTGTAGTGTCTTAGATTGCCCTAAGCCTAAGCTAACCCTGACCCTGGGTCTGCACTGTAGTGTCTTAGATTGCCCTAAGCCTAACCTAACCCTGACCCTGGGTCTGCACTGTAGTGTCTTAGATTGCCCTAAGCCTAACCTAACCCTGGGTCTGCACTGTAGTGTCTTAGAATGCCCTAAGCCTAACCTAACCCTGACCCTGGGTCTGCACTGTAGTGTCTTAGATTGCCCTAAGCCTAACCTAACCCTGACCCTGGGTCTGCACTGTAGTGTCTTAGATTGCCCTAAGCCTAACCTAACCCTGACCCTGGGTCTGCACTGTAGTCACTTAGATTGCCCTAAGCCTAACCTAACCCTGACCCTGGGTCTGCACTGTACTGTCTTAGATTGTGCTAAGCCTAACCTAACCCTGACCCTGGGTCTGCACTGTGGTGTCTTAGATTGCCCTAAGCCTAACTGACCCTGGGTCTGCACTGTAGTGTCTTAGATTGCCCTAAGCCTAACGTAACCCTGACCCTGGGTCTGCACTGTAGTGTCTTAGATTGTGCTAAGCCTAACCTAACCCTGACCCTGGGTCTGCACTGTAGTGTCTTAGATTGCCCTAATACTAACCTAACCCTGACCCTGGGTCTGCACTGTAGTGTCTTAGATTGCCCTAAGCCTAACCTAACCCTGACCCTGGGTCTGCACTGTAGTGTCTTAGATTGCCCTAATACTAACCTAACCCTGACCCTGGGTCTGCACTGTAGTCACTTAGATTGTGCTAAGCCTAACCTAACCCTGACCCTGGGTCTGCACTGTGGTGTCTTAGATTGCCCTAAGCCTAACCTAACCCTGACCCTGGGTCTGCACTGTAGTGTCTTAGATTGTGCTAAGCCTAACCTAACCCTGACCCTGGGTCTGCACTGTAGTGTCTTAGATTGTGCTAAGCCTAACCTAACCCTGACCCTGGGTCTGCACTGTAGTGTCTTAGATTGCCCTAATACTAACCTAACCCTGACCCTGGGTCTGCACTGTGGTGTCTTAGATTGCCCTAAGCCTAACCTAACCCTGACCCTGGGTCTGCACTGTAGTGTCTTAGATTGTGCTAAGCCTAACCTAACCCTGACCCTGGGTCTGCACTGTAGTGTCTTAGATTGCCCTAATACTAACCTAACCCTGACCCTGGGTCTGCACTGTGGTGTCTTAGATTGCCCTAAGCCTAACCTAACCCTGACCCTGGGTCTGCACTGTAGTGTCTTAGATTGTGCTAAGCCTAACCTAACCCTGACCCTGGGTCTGCACTGTAGTGTCTTAGATTGTGCTAAGCCTAACCTAACCCTGACCCTGGGTCTGCACTGTAGTGTCTTAGATTGCCCTAATACTAACCTAACCCTGACCCTGGGTCTGCACTGTAGTGTCTTAGATTGTGCTAAGCCTAACCTAACCCTGACCCTGGGTCTGCACTGTAGTGTCTTAGATTGTGCTAATACTAACCTAACCCTGACCCTGGGTCTGCACTGTAGTGTCTTAGATTGTGCTAAGCCTAACCTAACCCTGACCCTGGGTGTGCACTGTAGTGTCTTAGCTTGCCCTAAGCCTAACCCTGTGCGACTGTTCATTTAAGGCATTGTTTACCGGGACCTTAAATTGGACAACGTTCTCCTGGATGCGGAGGGTCACATCAAACTGACAGACTACGGCATGTGTAAGGTAAGGTTCGAATCCCAAAGTGGCACGTTAAGGGGTCGATGTAACTGGTAAGGTAAGGGTTGTACCCGGGGTAGCAAGGAAGCGTAGGCTGTATCCGGGTGGCTGTGGATTGGGTAAGACCAATGACCAATTACCCCCCAGAGTGGCAGGGTGGCTGTGGATTGGGTAAGATAAGGTTACCCCCCAGGGTGGCATGGTGGCTGTGGATTGGGTAAGGCAAGGTTACCCCCCGGGGGGGCTGTGGATTGGGTAAAGGTTACTCGCCACGGTGGCTGTGGATTGGGTAAAGGTTACTCCCCAGGATGGCTGTGGATTGGGTAAGATAATGTTACCCCCTAGGGGGGCTGTGGATTGGGTAAAGGTTACTCCCAAGGGTGGCTGTGGATTGGATAAGATACTGTTACCCCCTAGGGGGGCTGTGGATTGGGTAAAGGTTACTCCCCAGGATGGCTGTGGATTGGGTAAGATAATGTTACCCCCCAGGGGGGCTGTGGATTGGGTAAAGGTTACTCCCAAGGGTGGCTGTGGATTGGGTAAACGTTACTCCCCAGGGTGGCTGTGGATTGGGTAAGATAATGTTACCCCCTAGGGGGGCTGTGGATTGGGTAAAGGTTGCTCCCAAGGGTGGCTGTGGATTGGGTAAGATAAGGTTACCCCCCATGGTGGCAGGGTGGCTGTGGATTGGGTATGATAAGGTTACCCCCCAGGATGGCAGCGTGGCAGTGGACTGGGTAAGATCAGGTTACCCCCAGGGGTAGCTGTGGATTGGGTAAAGGTTACTCCCCAGGGTGGCAGTGGATTGGGTAAGATAAGGTTACCCCAAGGGGGGCTGTGGATTGGGTAAATGTTACTCCCCAGGTTGGCAGTGGATTGGGTAAGATAAGGTTACCCCAAGGGGGGCTGTGGATTGGGTAAAGGTTACTCCCCAGGGTGGTTGTGGATTGGGTAAGATAAGGTTATCCCCCAGGGTGGCTGTGGATTGGGTAAGGCAAGGTTACCCCCCAGGGGGGCTGTGGATTGGGTAAAGGTTACTCCCCAGAGTGGCTGTGGATTGGGTAAAGGTTACTCCCCAGGGTGGCTGTGGATTGGGTAAGATAATGTTACCCCCTAGGGGGGCTGTGGATTGGGTAAAGGTTACTACCAAGGGTGGCTGTGGATTGGGTATAATAATGATACCCCCTAGGGGGGCTGTTGATTGGGTAATAGAAAGTTACCCCCCAGGGTGGCAGGGTGGCTGTGGATTGCGTAAGGCAAGGTTACCCCCCAGGGGGGCTGTGGATTGGGTAAAGGTTACTCCCCAGAGTGGCTGTGGATTGGGTAAAGGTTACTCTCCAGGGTGGCTGTGGATTGGGTAAGATAATGTTACCCCCTAGGGGGGCTGTGGATTGGGTAAAGGTTACTCCCAAGGGTGGCTGTGGATTGGGTAAAATAATGATACCCCCTAGGGGGGGGGCTGTTGATTGGGTAATATAAAGTTACCCCCAGGGTGGCAGGGTGGCTGTGGATTGGGTAAGGCAAGGTTACCCCCCAGTGGGGCTGTGGATTGGGTAAAGGTTACTCCCCAGGGTGGCTGTGGATTGGGTAAGATAAGGTTGCCCCCCAGGGTGGCACGGTGGCTGTGGATTGGGTAAGGCAAGGTTACCCACCAGGGGGGCTGTGGATTGGGTAAAGGTTACTCCACAGGGTGGCTGTGGATTAGGTAAGATAATGTTACCCCAAGGGGAGCTGGGGATTGGGTAAAGGTTACTCCCAAGGGTGGCTGTGGATTGGGTAAGATAATGTTACCCCCCAGGGTGGCTGTGCATTGGGTAAAGGTTACTCACCAGGGTGGCTGTGGATTGGGTAAAGGTTACTCCCCAGGGTGGCGGGGTGGCTGTAGATTGGGTAAGATAAGGTTACCCCCCAGGGGGGCTGTGGATTGGGTAAAGGTTACTGCCCAGGGTGGCTGTGGATTGGGTAAGATAAGGTTACCCCCCAAGGTGGCAGGGTGGCTGTGGATTGGGTAAGGCAAGGTTACCCCCCAGGGTGGCTGTGGATTGGGTAAAGGTTACTCCCCAGGGTGGTTGTGGATTGAGTAAGATAAGGTTACCCCCCAGGGTGGCAGGGTGGCTGTGGATTGGGTAAGGCAAGGTTACCCCCCAGGATGGCTGGGGATTGGGTAAAGGTTATTCCCCAGGGGGGCTGGGGATTGGATAAGATAAGGTTACCCCCCAGGGTGGCAGGGTGGCTGTGGATTGGGTAAAGGTTACTCCCCAGGGTGGCTGGGGATTGGGTAAGATAAGGTTACCCCCCAGGGTGGCAGGGTGGCTGTGGATTGGGTAAAGGTTACTCCCCGGGGTGGCTGTGGATTGGGTAAGATAAGGATGGCACCCCTGGCTTGTTTTCTTGCGACGCTAACCTTTAAAGTGATATCTTAATTGGTCATATATGCAGGTTTCCATACAGACCTAATGAAATGTTTAGCCCGGTCCGATTGCCTTTGTTTACGGGACATCCCCATATCTATTCCAACTAATCGATCTTTGTGTCGCCGTGATATAGTCCTGTGTCATACCATGTAGTACTCATGTTGTTGATCAAAAGTTGCTACAGGGTACCTCGGGAGCCTAGACACACTATTTGCTATGGATTAACATGTGTTGTGTCGGTGTTTGCATGCGGCTTTGGTTGGCAGGAGGGCCTTCGACCTGGAGACACGACCAGCACCTTCTGTGGGACGCCCAACTATATCGCGCCAGAGATGCTGCGAGGCGAGGACTACGGTAGGACCCGGATGTAAAACCAATCGATTTCAGCCTTCATTCACCGAGACCTGACTCTGGCCCTGAGACTGGCCGACCCTCGTTCACTGTGACCTGGCCCTGAGACTGGCCGACCCTCATTCATTGTGACATGACCCTGAGACTGGCCGACCCTCATTCATTGTGACCTGACCCTGACCCTGAGACTGACCGACCCTCATTCACTGTGACCTGTCTCTGAGACTGGCCGACCCTTATTCACTGTGACCTGACCCTGAGACTGACCGACCCTCATTCACTGTGACCTGTCTCTGAGATTGACCGACCGTCATTCACTGTGACCTGACCCTGAGACTGGCCGACCCTCATTCATTGTGACCTGGCCCTGACCCTGAGACTGACCGACCCTCATTCACTGTGTGACCTGACCCTGAGACTGACCGACCCTCATTCACTGTGACCTGACCCTGAGACTGACCGACCCTCATTCACTGTGACCTGTCTCTGAGACGGGCCGACCCTCATTCATTGTGACCTGTCTCTGAGACTGGCCGACCCTCATTCATTGTGACCTGGCCCTGACCCTGAGACTGACCGACCCTCATTCACTGTGACCTGACCCTGAGACTGGCCGACCCTCATTCACTGTGACCTGACCCTGAGCCTGGCCGACCCTCATTCACTGTGACCTGACTTTGAGACTGACCGACCCTCATTCACTGTGACCTGTCTCTGAGACTGGCCGACCCTCATTCATTGTGACCTGTCTCTGAGACTGGCCGACCCTCATTCATTGTGACCTGACCCTGACCCTGAGACTGACCGACCCTCATTCATTGTGACCTTTTTCTGAGACTGGCCGACCCTCATTCATTGTGACCTGGCCCTGACCCTGAGACTGACCGACCCTCATTCACTGTGACCTGACCCTGAGACTGGCCGACCCTCATTCACTGTGACCTGACCCTGAGACTGGCCGACACTCATTCACTGTGACCTGACCCTGAGACTGGCCGACCCTCATTCACTGTGACCTGTCTCTGAGACTGGCCGACCCTCATTCATTGTGACCTGACCCTGAGACTGGCCGACCCTCATTCACTGTGACCTGTCTCTGAGACTGACCGACCCTCATTCACTGTGACCTGACCCTGAGCCTGGCCGACCCTCATTCACTGTGACCTGTCTCTGAGACTGGCCGACCCTCATTCACCGAGACCTGACTCTGGCCCTGAGACTGGCCGACCCTCATTCACTGTGACCTGGCCCTGAGACTGGCCGACCCTCATTCATTGTGACCTGACCCTGAGACTGGCCGACCCTCATTCATTGTGACCTGACCCTGACCCTGAGACTGACCGACCCTCATTCACTGTGACCTGTCTCTGAGACTGGCCGACCCTCATTCACTGTGACCTGACCCTGAGACTGGCCGACCCTCATTCACTGTGACCTTTCTCTAAGACTGACCGACCCTCATTCACTGTGACCTGAGACTGGCCGACCCTCATTCACTGTGTCCTGACCCTGAGACTGGCCGACCCTCATTCATTGTGATCTGGCCCTGACCCTGAGCCTGGCCGACCCTCATTCACTGTGACCTGACCCTGAGCCTGGCCGACCCTCATTCACTGTGACCTGTCTCTGAGACTGGCCGATCTTCATTCACTGTGACTTGACCCTGAGCCTGGCCGACCCTCATTCACTGTCTCCTGACCCTGAGACTGGCCGAGCCTCTTTCACTGTGACCTGACCCTGAGCCTGGCCGACCCTCATTCACTGTGACCTGTCTCTGAGACTGGCCGACCCTCATTCACTGTGACCTGACCCTGAGACTGGCCGACCCTCATTCATTGTGACCTATCTCTGAGACTGACCGACCCTCATTCACTGTGACCTGACCCTGAGACTGACCGACCCTCATTCACTGTGACCTGACCCTGACCCTGAGCCTGGCCGACCCTCATTCACTGTGACCTGTCTCTGAGACTGGCCGACCCTCATTCACTGTGACCTAACCCTGAGACTGGCCGACCCTCATTCACTGTGACCTGTCTCTGAGACTGACCGACCCTCATTCACTGTGACCTGACCCTGAGACTGGCCGACCCTCATTCACTGTGACCTGGCCCTGAGACTGGCCGACCCTCATTCATTGTGACCTGACCCTGAGACACTGGCCGACCCTCATTCATTGTGACCTGACCCTGACCCTGAGACTGACCGACCCTCATTCACTGTGACCTGTCTCTGAGACTGGCCGACCCTCATTCACTGTGACCTGACCCTGAGACTGGCCGACCCTCATTCACTGTGACCTTTCTCTGAGACTGACCGACCCTCATTCACTGTGACCTGAGACTGGCCGACCCTCATTCACTGTGTCCTGACCTTGAGACTGGCCGACCCTCATTCATTGTGATCTGGCCCTGACCCTGAGCCTGGCCGACCCTCATTCATTGTGACCTGACCCTGACCCTGGGACTGGCCGACCCTCATTCACTGTGACCTGACCCTGAGCCTGGCTGACCCTCATTCACTGTGACCTGTCTCTGAGACTGGCCGACCTTCATTCACTGTGACTTGACCCTGAGACTGGCCGACCCTCATTCACTGTGACCTGACCCTGAGCCTGGCCGACCCTCATTCACTGTGACCTGTCTCTGAGACTGGCCGACCCTCATTCACTGTGACCTGACCCTGAGACTGGCCGACCCTCATTCATTGTGACCTATCTCTGAGACTGACCGACCCTCATTCACTGTGACCTGACCCTGAGACTGACCGACCCTCAGTCACTGTGACCTGACCCTGACCCTGAGCCTGGCCGACCCTCATTCACTGTGACCTGTCTCTGAGACTGGCCGACCTTCATTCACTGTGACCTAACCCTGAGACTGGCCGACCCTCATTCACTGTGACCTGTCTCTGAGACTGACCGACCCTCATTCACTGTGACCTGACCCTGAGACTGACCGACCCTCATTCACTGTGACCTGACCCTGAGACTGGCCGACCCTCATTCACTGTGACCTGTCTCTGAGACTGACCGACCCTCATTCACTGTGACCTGACCCTGAGACTGGCCGACCCTCATTCACTGTGTCCTGACCCTGAGTTGGCCGACCCTCATTCATTGTGACCTGGCCCTGACCCTGAGCCTGGCCGACCCTCATTCACTGTGACCTGACCCTGAGACTGGCCGACCCTCATTCACTGTGACCTGTCTCTGAGACTGGCCGACCCTCATTCATTGTGACCTGACCCTGACCCTGAGACTGACCGACCCTCATTCACTGTGACCTGTCTCTGAGACTGGCCCACCCTCATTCATTGTGACCTGACCCAGACCCTGAGACTGGCCGACCCTCATTCACTGTGACCTGACCCTGAGACACTGGCCGACCCTCATTCATTGTGACCTGACCCTGACCCTGAGACTGACCGACCCTCATTCACTGTGACCTGTCTCTGAGACTGGCCGACCCTCATTCACTGTGACCTGACCCTGAGACTGGCCGACCCTCATTCACTGTGACCTTTCTCTGAGACTGACCGACCCTCATTCACTGTGACCTGAGACTGGCCGACCCTCATTCACTGTGTCCTGACCTTGAGACTGGCCGACCCTCATTCATTGTGATCT
This sequence comes from Arenicola marina, assembly GCA_964019135.1. Taxonomy (NCBI): domain Eukaryota; kingdom Metazoa; phylum Annelida; class Polychaeta; family Arenicolidae; genus Arenicola; species Arenicola marina. The sequence continues at coordinate 227,777 of OZ025253.1, read as the reverse complement.
GGCCCTGACCCTGCGCCTGGCCGACCCTCATTCATTGTGACCTGACCCTGACCCTGGGACTGGCCGACCCTCATTCACTGTGACCTGACCCTGAGCCTGGCCGACCCTCATTCACTGTGACCTGTCTCTGAGACTGGCCGACCTTCATTCACTGTGACTTGACCCTGAGACTGGCCGACCCTCATTCACTGTGACCTGACCCTGAGCCTGGCCGACCCTCATTCACTGTGACCTGTCTCTGAGACTGGCCGACCCTCATTCACTGTGACCTGACCCTGAGACTGGCCGACCCTCATTCATTGTGACCTATCTCTGAGACTGACCGACCCTCATTCACTGTGACCTGACCCTGAGACTGACCGACCCTCAGTCACTGTGACCTGACCCTGACCCTGAGCCTGGCCGACCCTCATTCACTGTGACCTGTCTCTGAGACTGGCCGACCTTCATTCACTGTGACCTAACCCTGAGACTGGCCGACCCTCATTCACTGTGACCTGTCTCTGAGACTGACCGACCCTCATTCACTGTGACCTGACCCTGAGACTGACCGACCCTCATTCACTGTGACCTGACCCTGAGACTGGCCGACCCTCATTCACTGTGACCTGTCTCTGAGACTGGCCGACCCTCATTCGACTACCTGGCCCTGGCCCTGGCCCTGAGACTGGCCGACCCTCATTCACTGTGACCTGACCCTGAGACTGGCCGACCCTCATTCAACTACCTCGCCCTGACCCTGAGACTGGCCGACCCTCATTCACTGTGACCTGACCCTGAGACTGGCCGACCCTCATCCACTGTAACCTGACCCTGGCTCTGACTGTATGTGCGGATTGTGTTCTTTCTCCAGTTACAGTTTAATTGCCGGCCTGCGTCTCGTTGCTAGACTCTCTTATAGGTGAAGGTGAGCAGTAGAGAAGGACATCTGTGATATGCGGTTGTTGATTAAGTTATGTTCTTTTCAGACAATATATTTGATCCTCAAGATGAACGCCGTTTATTTGCTAGGGTTAGCCCCTAACTCTCTCTCACTTTGTTCCATATACAGGGTTAGGGTTAACCCCTAACTCTCTCACTTTGTTCCATATTACAAGGTTAGGGTTAACCCCTAACTCTCCCACTTTGTTCCATATTACAGGGTCAACCCCTAACTCTCTCACTTTGTTCCATATTACAGGGTTAGGGTTAACCTCTCACCCTTCACTTTGTTCCATATTACAGGGTTAGGGTTAACCCCTAACTCTCCCACTTTGTTCCATATTACAGGGTTAGGGTTAACCCCTAACTCTCCCACTTTGTTCCATATTACAGGGTTAGGGTTAACCCCTAACTCTCCCACTTTGTTCCATATTACAGGGTTAGGGTTAACCTCTTACTCTCTCACTTTGTTCCATATTACAGGGTTAGGGTTAACCCCCAACTCTCTCACTTTGTTCCATATTACAGGGTTAGGGTTAACCCCTAACTCTCTCACTTTGTTCCATATACAGGTTTCGTAAGAGTGCCCTACTTTCTGCTTTTTTCCGTGTCATTGAATTTTCTATTTTTTTCAAAGGTGATGGAAATAATTCTCTTCGCGGTTTGTCCTTGACCTTTCTACGACCGTATGTTGTCAGGTTCCAGGAGTTTTTTGTTTCATCAATTTCATAATATTTTTGTGCCAGCAGCAAATCTAACGTAGTTTATTGTTATTTCTCCTCTCGCTCCCCTGTCTTTGTCTTTGCCTCTTCGTCTTTCCGACCCTTCGTCTTTTAAATTCTCCCTTGTCTTTTTTCCTCTCCCACTCTCTCCCTGCCACATATCTCCATTTCATTACATCCATATCTGTCCAACTGTGTCTGCCACCTCTCTCCCTTTCCATCTCTGTCCAACTCTCCCTTTCACTCCATCCATATCTGTCCAACTCTCCCTTTCACTCCATCCATATCTGTCCAACTCTCCCTTTCTCTCCATCCATATTTGTCCAACTCTCCCTTTCACTCCATCCATATCTGTCCAACTCTCTCCCTGCCACCTCTCTCCCTTTCCATCTCTGTCCAACTCTCTCCCTGCCACCTCTCTCCCTTTCTATCTCTGTCCAACTCTCCCTTTCACTCCATCCATATCTGTCCAACTCACTCCCTTTCTATCTCTGTCCAACTCTCCCTTTCACTCCATCCATATCTGTCCAACTCTCTCCCTGCCACCTCTCTCCCTTTCCATCTCTGTCCAACTCTCCCTTTCACTCCATCCATATCTCTCCAACTCTCTCCCTGCCACCTCTCCCCCTTTCCATCTCTGTCCAACTCTCCCTTTCACTCCATCCATATCTGTCCAACTCTCCCTTTCACTCCATCCATATCTGTCCAACTCTCTCCCTTTCCATCTCTGTCCAACTCTCCCTTTCACTCCATCCATATCTGTCCAACTCTCTCCCTTTCCATCTCTGTCCAACTCTCCCTTTCACTCCATCCATATCTGTCCAACTCTCTCCCTGCCACCTCTCCCCCTTTCCATCTCTCCAACTCTCTCCCTGCCACCTCTACCCCTTTCCATCTCTGTCCAACTCTACCTTTCACTCCATCCATATCTGTCCAACTCTCTCCCTGCCACCTGTCTCCCTTTCCATCTCTGTCCAACTCTCCCTTTCACTCCATCCATATCTGTCCAACTCTCCCTTTCACTCCATCCATATCTGTCCAACTCTCTCCCTTTCCATCTCTGTCCAACTCTCCCTTTCACTCCATCCATATCTGTCCAACTCTCTCCCTTTCCATCTCTGTCCAACTCTCCCTTTCACTCCATCCATATCTGTCCAACTCTCTCCCTGCCACCTCTCCCCCTTTCCATCTCTCCAACTCTCTCCCTGCCACCTCTACACCTTTCCATCTCTGTCCAACTCTACCTTTCACTCCATCCATATCTGTCCAACTCTCTCCCTGCCACCTCTCTCCCTTTCCATCTTTCTCCAACTCTCTCCCTGCCACCCCTCTCCCTTTCTATCTCTGTCCAACTCTCCCTTTCACTCCATCCATATCTGTCCAACTCTCTCCCTGCCACCTCTCTCCCTTTCCATCTCTGTCCAACTCTACCTTTCACTCCATCCATATCTGCCCAACTCTCTCCCTGCCACCTCTCTCCCTTTCCATCTCTGTCCAACTCTCCCTTTCACTCCATCCATATCTGTCTAACTCTCTCCCTGCCACCTCTCTCCCTTTCCATATCTGTCCAACTCTCTCCCTGCCACCTCTCTCCCTTTCCATCTCTGTCCAACTCTACCTTTCACTCCATCCATATCTGCCCAACTCTCTCCCTGCCACCTCTCTCCCTTTCCATCTCTGTCCAACTCTCCCTTTCACTCCATCCATATCTGTCCAACTCTCTCCCTGCCACCTCTCTCCCTTTCCATCTCTGTCCAACTCTACCTTTCACTCCATCCATATCTGCCCAACTCTCTCCCTGCCACCTCTCTCCCTTTCTATCTCTGTCCAACTCTCCCTTTCACTCCATCCATATCTGTCCAACTCTCTCCCTGCCACCTCTCTCCCTTTCCATCTCTGTCCAACTCTACCTTTCACTCCATCCATATCTGTCCAACTCTCTCCCTGCCACCTCTCTCCCTTTCCATCTTTCTCCAACTCTCTCCCTGCCACCTCTCTCCCTTTCTATCTCTGTCCAACTCTACCTTTCACTCCATCCATATCTGTCCAACTCTCTCCCTTTCCATCTCTGTCCAACTCTCCCTTTCACTTCATCCATATCTGTCCAACTCTCTCCCTGCCACCTCTCTCCCTTTCCATCTCTGTCCAACTCTCCCTTTCACTCCATCCATATCTGTCCAACTCTCTCCCTGCCACCTCTCTCTCTTTCTATCTCTGTCCAACTCTCCCTTTCACTCCATCCATATCTGTCCAACTCTCTCCCTTTCCATCTCTGTCCAACTCTCCCTTTCACTACATCCATCTCTGTCCAACTCTCTCCCTGCCACCTCTCTCCCTTTCCATCTCTCCAACTCTCTCCCTGCCACCTCTACCCCTTTCCAACTCTGTCCAAATCTACCTTTCACTCCATCCATATCTGTCCAACTCTCTCCCTGCCACCTCTCTCCCTTTCCATCTTTCTCCAACTCTCTCGCTGCCACCCCTCTCCCTTTCTATCTCTGTCCAACTCTCCCTTTCACTCCATCCATATCTGTCCAACTCTCTCCCTGCCACCTCTCTCCCTTTCCATCTCTGTCCAACTCTACCTTTCACTCCATCCATATCTGCCCAACTCTCTCCCTGCCACCTCTCTCCCTTTCCATATCTGTCCAACTCTCTCCCTGCCACCTCTCTCCCTTTCCATCTCTGTCCAACTCTACCTTTCACTCCATCCATATCTGCCCAACTCTCTCCCTGCCACCTCTCTCCCTTTCCATCTCTGTCCAACTCTCCCTTTCACTCCATCCATATCTGTCCAACTCTCTCCCTGCCACCTCTCTCCCTTTCCATCTCTGTCCAACTCTCCCTTTCACTCCATCCATATCTGTCCAACTCTCTCCCTGCCACCTCTCTCCCTTTCCATCTCTGTCCAACTCTCCCTTTCACTCCATCCATATCTGTCCAACTCTCTCCCTGCCACCTCTCTCCCTTTCCATCTCTGTCCAACTCTACCTTTCACTCCATCCATATCTGCCCAACTCTCTCCCTGCCACCTCTCTCCCTTTCTATCTCTGTCCAACTCTCCCTTTCACTCCATCCATATCTGTCCAACTCTCTCCCTGCCACCTCTCTCCCTTTCCATCTCTGTCCAACTCTACCTTTCACTCCATCCATATCTGTCCAACTCTCTCCCTGCCACCTCTCTCCCTTTCCATCTTTCTCCAACTCTCTCCCTGCCACCTCTCTCCCTTTCTATCTCTGTCCAACTCTACCTTTCACTCCATCCATATCTGTCCAACTCTCTCCCTTTCCATCTCTGTCCAACTCTCCCTTTCACTTCATCCATATCTGTCCAACTCTCTCCCTGCCACCTCTCTCCTCTTCCATCTCTGTCCAACTCTCCCTTTCACTCCATCCATATCTGTCCAACTCTCTCCCTGCCACCTCTCTCCCTTTCTATCTCTGTCCAACTCTCCCTTTCACTCCATCCATATCTGTCCAACTCTCTCCCTGCCACCTCTCTCCCTTTCTATCTCTGTCCAACTCTCCCTTTCACTCCATCCATATCTGTCCAACTCTCTCCCTTTCCATCTCTGTCCAACTCTCCCTTTCACTGCATCCATCTCTGTCCAACTCTCTCCCTGCCACCTCTCTCCCTTTCTATCTCTGTCCAACTCTACTATTCACTCCATCCATATCTGTCCAACTCTCTCCCTTTCCATCTCTGTCCAACTCTCCCTTTCACTCCATCCATATCTGTCCAACTCTCTCCCTGCCACCTCTCTCCCTTTCCATCTCTGTCCAACTCTCCCTTTCACTCCATCCATATCTGTCCAACTCTCTCCCTGCCACCTCTCTCCCTTTCTATCTCTGTCCAACTCTCCCTTTCACTCCATCCATATCTGTCCAACTCTCCCTTTCACTCCATCCATATCTGTCCAACTCTCTCCCTGCCACCTCTCTCCCTTTCCATCTCTGTCCAACTCTCCCTTTCACTCCATCCATATCTGTCCAACTCTCTCCCTGCCACCTCTCTCCCTTTCTATCTCTGTCCAACTCTCCCTTTCACTCCATCCATATCTGTCCAACTCTCTCCCTGCCACCTCTCTCCCTTTCCATCTCTGTCCAACTCTCTCCCTGCCACCTCTCCCCCTTTCTATCTCTGTCCAACTCTCCCTTTCACTCCATCCATATCTGTCCAACTCTCTCCCTGCCACCTCTCTCCCTTTCCATCTCTGTCCAACTCTCCCTTTCACTCCATCCATATCTGTCCAACTTTCTCCCTGCCACCTCTCTCCCTTTCCATCTCTGTCCAACTCTCTCCCTGCCACCTCTCCCCCTTTCTATCTCTGTCCAACTCTCCCTTTCACTCCATCCATATCTGTCCAACTCTCTCCCTGCCACCTCTCTCTCTTTCTATCTCTGTCCAACTCTCCCTTTCACTCCATCCATATCTGTCCAACTCTCTCCCTGCCACCTCTCTCCCTTTCTATCTCTGTCCAACTCTCCCTTTCACTCCATCCATATCTGTCCAACTCTCTCCCTGCCACCTCTCTCCCTTTCCATCTCTGTCCAACTCTCCCTTTCACTCCATCCATATCTGTCCAACTCTCTCCCTGCCACCTCTCTCCCTTTCTATCTCTGTCCAACTCTCCCTTTCACTCCATCCATATCTGTCCAACTCTCTCCCTGCCACCTCTCTCCCTTTCCATCTCTGTCCAACTCTCTCCCTGCCACCTCTCCCCCTTTCTATCTCTGTCCAACTCTCCCTTTCACTCCATCCATATCTGTCCAACTCTCTCCCTGCCACCTCTCTCCCTTTCCATCTCTGTCCAACTCTCCCTTTCACTCCATCCATATCTGTCCAACTCTCTCCCTGCCACCTCTCTCCCTTTCCATCTCTGTCCAACTCTCTCCCTGCCACCTCTCCCCCTTTCTATCTCTGTCCAACTCTCTCCCTGCCACCTCTCTCCCTTTCTATCTCTGTCCAACTCTCCCTTTCACTCCATCCATATCTGTCCAACTCTCTCCCTGACACCTCTCTCCCTTTCTATCTCTGTCCAACTCTCCCTTTCACTCCATCCATATCTGTCCAACTCTCTCCCTGCCACCTCTCCCCCTTTCCATCTCTCTCCAACTCTCTCCCTGCCACCTATCACCCTTTCCATCTCTGTCCAACTCTCCCTTTCACTCCATCCATATCTGTCCAACTCTCTCCCTGCCACCCCTCTCCTTTTTTATCTCTGTCCAACTCTCCATTTCACTCCATCCATATCTGTCCAACTCTCTCCCTGCCACCCCTCTCCTTTTTTATCTCTGTCCAACTCTCCCTTTCACTCCATCCATATCTGTCCAACTCTCTCCCTGCCACCTCTCTCCCTTTCTATCTCTGTCCAACTCTCCCTTTCACTCCATCCATATCTGCCCAACTCTCTCCCTGCCACCTCTCCCCCTTTCCATCTCTGTCCAACTCTCCCTTTCACTCCATCCATATCTGTCCAACTCTCTCCCTGCCACCCCTCTCCTTTTTTATCTCTGTCCAACTCTCCCTTTCACTCCATCCATATCTGTCCAACTCTCTCCCTGCCACCTCTCTCCCTTTCTATCTCTGTCCAACTCTCCCTTTCACTCCATCCATATCTGTCCAACTCTCTCCCTGCCACCTCTCTCCCTTTCCATCTCTCTCCAACTCTCTCCCTGCCACCTCTCTCCCTTTCTATCTCTGTCCAACTCTCCCTTTCACTCCATCCATATCTGTCCAACTCTCTCCCTGCCACCTCTCCCCTTTTCCATCTCTCTCCAACTCTCTCCCTGCCACCTCTCCCCCTTTCCATCTCTGTCCAACTCTCCCTTTCACTCCATCCATATCTGTCCAACTCTCTCCCTGCCACCCCTCTCCTTTTTTATCTCTGTCCAACTCTCCCTTTCACTCCATCCATATCTGTCCAACTCTCTCCCTGCCACCCCTCTCCTTTTTTATCTCTGTCCAACTCTCTTCCTGCCTCTCTCTCTCTTTCCATCTCTAACTCTCCCTTCCATCTCCCTTCAAAATCTCTCTTTTTCCCTCCATCCATATCTGTCCAACTCTCTCCCTGCCACCTCTCTCCCTTTCCATCTCTGTCCAACTCTCCCTTTCACTCCATCCATATCTGTCCAACTCTCTCCCTGCCACCTCTCTCCCTTTCTATCTCTGTCCAACTCTCCCTTTCACTCCATCCATATCTGTCCAACTCTCTCCCTGCCACCTCTCTCCCTTTCCATCTCTGTCCAACTCTCTCCCTGCCACCTCTCCCCCTTTCTATCTCTGTCCAACTCTCCCTTTCACTCCATCCATATCTGTCCAACTCTCTACCTGCCACCTCTCTCCCTTTCCATCTCTGTCCAACTCTCCCTTTCACTCCATCCATATCTGTCCAACTCTCTCCCTGCCACCTCTCTCCCTTTCCATCTCTGTCCAACTCTCTCCCTGCCACCTCTCCCCCTTTCTATCTCTGTCCAACTCTCTCCCTGCCACCTCTCTCCCTTTCTATCTCTGTCCAACTCTCCCTTTCACTCCATCCATATCTGTCCAACTCTCTCCCTGACACCTCTCTCCCTTTCTATCTCTGTCCAACTCTCCCTTTCACTCCATCCATATCTGTCCAACTCTCTCCCTGCCACCTCTCCCCCTTTCCATCTCTCTCCAACTCTCTCCCTGCCACCTATCACCCTTTCCATCTCTGTCCAACTCTCCCTTTCACTCCATCCATATCTGTCCAACTCTCTCCCTGCCACCCCTCTCCTTTTTTATCTCTGTCCAACTCTCCATTTCACTCCATCCATATCTGTCCAACTCTCTCCCTGCCACCTCTCTCCCTTTCTATCTCTGTCCAACTCTCCCTTTCACTCCATCCATATCTGTCCAACTCTCTCCCTGCCACCTCTTTCCCTTTCCATCTCTGTCCAACTCTCCCTTTCACTCCATCCATATCTGTCCAACTCTCTCCCTGCCACCCCTCTCCTTTTTTATCTCTGTCCAACTCTCCCTTTCACTCCATCCATATCTGTCCAACTCTCTCCCTGCCACCTCTGTCCCTTTCTATCTCTGTCCAACTCTCCCTTTCACTCCATCCATATCTGCCCAACTCTCTCCCTGCCACCTCTCCCCCTTTCCATCTCTGTCCAACTCTCCCTTTCACTCCATCCATATCTGTCCAACTCTCTCCCTGCCACCCCTCTCCTTTTTTATCTCTGTCCAACTCTCCCTTTCACTCCATCCATATCTGTCCAACTCTCTCCCTGCCACCTCTCTCCCTTTCTATCTCTGTCCAACTCTCCCTTTCACTCCATCCATATCTGTCCAACTCTCTCCCTGCCACCTCTCTCCCTTTCCATCTCTCTCCAACTCTCTCCCTGCCACCTCTCTCCCTTTCTATCTCTGTCCAACTCTCCCTTTCACTCCATCCATATCTGTCCAACTCTCTCCCTGCCACCTCTCCCCTTTTCCATCTCTCTCCAACTCTCTCCCTGCCACCTCTCCCCCTTTCCATCTCTGTCCAACTCTCCCTTTCACTCCATCCATATCTGTCCAACTCTCTCCCTGCCACCCCTCTCCTTTTTTATCTCTGTCCAACTCTCCCTTTCACTCCATCCATATCTGTCCAACTCTCTCCCTGCCACCCCTCTCCTTTTTTATCTCTGTCCAACTCTCTTCCTGCCTCTCTCTCTCTTTCCATCTCTAACTCTCCCTTCCATCTCCCTTCAAAATCTCTCTTTTTCCCTCCATCCATATCTGTCCAACTCTCACTGCCCCCTTTTTCCCGTTCCATATCTGTTCAACTCTCCCTGTCCCCTCTATCTTTCCATCTCTCTCTAACTATCCCTGCCGCCTCTCTCTCTTTCTATCTCTGTCCAACTCTCTCCCTGTCCATCTCTGTCCACCTCTCCCATTCTCTCTCTGCTGCTTGCTGTCTTCTATTGTCTGACAAGCATAGGAGGGTCTTAAGCCCGGAGAGAACACCAACACTTTCTGCGGAACTCCCAACTACATCGCTCCCGAGATCCTGCAGGGGCGGGAGTACAGTAAGTCCAGGGGGTCATCCTGCTCTGCCCCACCCACCCATACCACCCGACCCCGCCCTGTCCCACCCCACCCTGCCCCATCCACCCCGGCCCACCTCCATCCATACTACCCACCCCGCCCTGCCCCTCCCCACCCCATCCGGCCCACCTCCATCCATACTACCCACCCCGCCCTGCCCCACTCCGCCCCACCCCACCCATACCACTCGACCCCGCCATGCCCCACCTCCATTCATACCACCCTTCACTCCCCAGCCTGCCCCTCTCCATCTATAACACGCACCCCGCCCTGCCCCAACCCTATCCATACCACCCACCCCACCTTGCCACATCTACCCTGGCCCACTTCCATCCATACTACCCACCCCGCCCTGCCCCTCCCCGCCCCGCCCCACCCCACTCATACCACCCAAACCCGCCCTGCCCCACCTCCATTCATACCACCCTTCACCCGCCACCCTGCCGTGGCCCCATCCATACCACCCGACCCCGCCCTGCCCCACTCCACCCATACCACCAAACCCCGCCCTGCCCCACCTCCATTCACTCCCCACCCTGCCCCGGCCCCACCCATGCCACCCACCCCACCCGTCCCCCTACCCACCCATGCTACCCACCCCACCCTGCCCCGGCCCCATCCATGCGACCCACCCCACCCTGCCCCGGCCCCATCCATGTGACCCACCCCACCCTGCCCCGGCCCCATCCATGCCACCCACCCCACCCTGCCCCGGCCCAATCCATGCCACTCACCCCACCCTGTCCCGGCCCCATCCATGCCACCCTCCACACCCTGCCCCGGCCCCATCCATGCCACCCACCACACCCTGCCCCGGCCCCGTCCATGCCACCCACCCCACCCTGCCCCGGCCCCATCCATGCGACCCACCCCACCCTGCCCCGGCCCCATCCATGACACCCACCCTACCCTGCCCCGGCCCCATCCATGCCACCCACCCCACCCTGCCCTGGCCCACCTCCATTCCTACCACCCTTCACTCCCCACCCTGCCCCGGCCCCATCCATGCCACCCACCCCACCCTGCCCCATCCATGCCACCCACCCCACCCTGCCCCGGCCCCATCCATGCCACCCACCCCACCCTGCCCCGGCCCCATCCATGCCACCCACCCCACCCTGCCCCGGCCCCATCCATGCCACCCACCCCACTCTGCCCCGGCCCACCTCCATTCATACCACCCTTCACTCCCCACCCTGCCCCGGCCCCATCCATGACACCCACCCCACTCTGCCCCGGCCCCATCCATGCGACCCACCCCACCCTGCCCTGGCCCCGTCCATGCCACCCACCCCACCCCGCCCCGGCCCCATCTATGACACCCACCCTACCCTGCCCCGGCCCCATCCATGCCACCCATCCCACCCTGCCCTGGCCCACCGCCATTCATACCACCCTCTCACTCCCCACCCTGCCCCGGCCCCATCCATGCCACCCACCCCACCCTGCCCCGGCCCCACCCATACCACCCGACCCCGCCCTGCCCCACCCCACCCATACCACCCAACCCCGCCCTGCCCCACCTCCATTCATACCACCCTTCACTCCCCACCCTGCCCCGGGCCCACCCTTCACTCCCCACCTTGCCCCGGGCCCACTAATGCCACCCACCCACCCTGCCCCGGCCCCACCCATACCACCCACCCCACCCTGCCCCGGCCCCATCCATGCCACCCACCCCACTCTGCCCCGGCCCCATCCATGCCACCCACCCCACCCTGCCCCGGCCCACTTCCATTCATACCACCCTTCACTCCCCACCCTGCCCTGGCCCCACCCATGCCACCACCCCTCCCTGCCCCTCCCCATCCATGCCACCCACCCCACTCTGCCCCGGCCCCATCCATACCACCCACCCCACCCTGCCCCGGCCCACCTCTATTCATGCCACCCCTCACTCCGCACCCTGCCCCGGCCCCATCCATTCCACCCCACCCTGCCCCGGCCTACCTCCATTCATACCACCCTTCACTCCCCACCCTGCCCCGGCCCCATCCATGCCACCCACCCCACCCTGCCCCGGCCCCATCCATGCCACCCACCCCACCCTGCCCCGGCCCACCTCCATTGATACCACCCTTCACTCCCTATCCTGCCCCGGCCCCATCCATGCCACCCACCCCACCCTGCCCCGGCCCCATCCATGCCATCCACCCCACCCTGCCCCGGCCCCATCCATGCCACCCACCCCACCCTGCCCCGGCCCCATCCATGCCACCCACCCCACCCTGCCCCGGCCCACCTCCATTCATACCACCCTTCACTCCCCACCCTGCCCCGGCCCCATCCATGCCACCCACCCGACCCTGCCCCTCCCCATCCATGCCACCCACCCCACTCTGCCCCGGCCCCATCCATACCACCCACCCCACCCTGCCCCGGCCGAACTCCATTCATACCACCCTTCACTCCCCACCCTGCCCCGGCCCCATCCATACCACCCGACCCCGCCCTGCCCCGGCGCCTTCCATGCCACCCACCCCACTCTGCCCCGGCCCCATCCATACCACCCACTCCACCCTGCCCCGGCCCCATCCATTCCACCCTACCCACCCTGCCCCGGCCCACATCCATTCATACCACCCTTCACCCCCACCCTGCCCCGGCCCCATCCATGACACCCACCCTACCCTGCCCCGGCACCATCCATGCCACCCACCCCACCCTGTCCCGGCCCCATCCATGCCACCCACCCCACCCTGCCCCCGCCCCATCCATGCCACCCACCCCACCCTGCCCAGGCACCATCCATGCCACCCACCCTTACCTGCCCCTGCCACATCCATGCCACCCACCCCACCCTGCCCCGGCTCCATCCATGCCACCCACCCCACCCTTCCCCGGCCCCATCCATGCCACCCACCCCACCCTGCCCCGGCCCACCTCCATTCATACCACCCTTCACTCCCCAACCTGCCCCGGCCCCATCCATGCCACCCACCCCACCCTGCCACTCCCCATTCATGCCACCCATCCCACTCTGCCCCGGCCCCATCCATACCACCCACCCTACCCTGCCCCGGCCCACCTCCATTCATACCACCCTTCACTCCCCACCCTGCCCCGGCCCCATCCATGCCACCCACCCCACGCTGCCCCAGCCCACCTCCATTCATACCACCCTTCACTCCCCACCCTGCCCCGGCCCCACCCATACCACCCGACCCCGCCCTGCCCCGGCCCCACCCATGCCACCCACCCCACCCTGCCCCGGCTCACCTCCAATCATAACACCCTTCACTCCCCACCCTGCCCCGGCCCCATCCATGCCACCCACCCCACCCTGCCCCGGCCCCATCCATGCCACCCACCCCACCCTGCCCCGGCCCCACCCATGCCACCCACCCCACCCTGCCCCGGCTCACCTCCAATCATAACACCCTTCACTCCCCACCCTGCCCCGGCCCCATCCATGCCACCCACCCCACTCTGCCCCGGCCCCATCCATGCCACCCACCCCACTCTGCCCCGGCCCCATTCATACCACCCACCCCACCTCAACTCATACCACCCTTCACTCCCCACCCTGCCCCGGCCCCATCCATGCCACCCACTCCACCCTGCCCCGGCCCCATCCATGCCACCCACCCCACCCTGTCCCGGCCCACCTCCATTCATACCACCCTTCACTCGCCACCCTGCCCCGGCCCCATCCATGCCACCCACCCCACCCTGCCCCGGCCCCATCCATGCCACCAACCCCACTCTGCCCCGGCCCACCTCCATTCATACAACCCTTCACTCCCCACCCTGCCCCGGCCCCATCCATGCCACCCACCCCACCCTGCCCCGGCCCACCTCCATTCATACCACCCTTCACTCCCCGCCCTGACCCGGCCCCATCCATGCCACCTCCTACCCCCCCCCCCCCCCCCTCCTGCCCCGGCCCCATCCACACCGGCATGCATGAGGCCGCGTTTTGCGGCTGATGGCTTGTGTGTGCTTGCCTCGTGTTGACATTCATATCCATTTTAGCTCGCAGGGTGAGAGATGGGAAGGAGTCCAGGGTCCAGGCCCAGGGTGAGCTGTTCAGATGGATATAGCCTCGCTGTCAAAATGAGTCGGCCCAGGGCTCGCTGTTCAGATGGACATAGGCTCGCTGTCAAAATGAGTCGGCCCAGGGCTCGCTGTTCAGATGGACATAGGCTCGCTGTCAAAATGAGTCGGCCCAGGGCTCGCTGTTCACATGGACATAGGCTCGCAGTCAAAATGAGTCGGCCCAGGGCTCGCTGTTCAGATGGACATAGGCTCGCTGTCAAAATGAGTCAGCCCAGGGCTCGCTGTTCAGATGGACATAGGCTCGCTGTCAAAATAAGTCGGCCCAGGCCTCGCTGTTCTGATGGACATAGGCTCGCTGTCAAAATGAGTCGGCCCAGGGCTCGCTGTTCAGATGGACATAGGCTCGCTGTCAAAATGAGTCGGCCCAGGCCTCGCTGTTCTGATGGACATAGGCTCGCTGTCAAAATGAGTCGGCCCAGGCCTCGCTGTTCAGATGGACATAGGCTCGCTGTCAAAATGAGTCGGCCCAGGGCTCGCTGTTCAGATGGACATAGGCTCGCTGTCAAAATGAGTCGGCCCAGGGCTCGCTGTTCAGATGGACATAGGCTCGCTGTCAAAATGAGTCAGCCCAGGGCTCGCTGTTCAGATGGACATAGGCTCGCTGTCAAAATGAGTCGGCCCAGGCCTCGCTGTTCTGATGGACATAGGCTCGCTGTCAAAATGAGTCGGCCCAGGCCTCGCTGTTCTGATGGACATAGGCTCGCTGTCAAAATGAGTCGGCCCAGGGCTCGCTGTTCAGATGGACATAGGCTCGCTGTCAAAATGAGTCGGCCCAGGCCTCGCTGTTCTGATGGACATAGGCTCGCTGTCAAAATGAGTCGGCCCAGGCCTCGCTGTTCTGATGGACATAGGCTCGCTGTCAAAATGAGTCGGCCCAGGGCTCGCTGTTCAGATGGACATAGGCTCGCTGTCAAAATGAGTCAGCCCAGGGCTCGCTGTTCAGATGGACATAGGCTCGCTGTCAAAATGAGTCAGCCGAGGGCTCGCTGTTCAGATGGACATAGGCTCGCTGTCAAAATGAGTCGGCCCAGGGCTCGCTGTTTAGATGTATTATTTTATTATCTAGCCATTAACTTATTATTTAGGGTTATTCTTTAATATCTGTATTGCATGGTATGCCTCTGAATGACAATGAGCCCAGGGTTAACTGGAGCGTTGGAGTTAAATAACTGGCTTAGTTGGAGGTTGACTGCCAGGTTTAGTGATGGTTAACTAGAAAGTTTAGTTGGTGGTTAGATGGCAGGTTTAGTGATGGTTAACAGAAAGGTTTCGTAGATTAGGTTACCGGAATTAGAGGTTAAAACGGAGTGTTCAGTTGAATATTTCATTGGGGTATACTCGCGCATTAAATAGAGATTTCAGCGAGGGGTTAAATAGTCGGAGTCAATAATCAACAGGAGGGTTCAGTTGGTGGTTAAATTGAGCGATGAGTGGGACGTTCACTGACTTGAGCGAAGCGTTAAATGGATGTTTCAATTAAGGCTTAAATGATGGCACGGGTTGGATTAAATGAAGGGTTGAGTTGGAGGTTTAATGCAGGGTTCATTTGAGGATTAAATGAAGGATTGAGTTGGAGGTTTAATGAAGAATTCAGTTGAGGATTAAAGGAATGGTTGAGTTGGAGGTTTCATGAAGAATTCAGTTATGCATTAAATGAAGGGTTGAATTGGAGGGTTTAGTTGAGGATTAAATGAAGGGTTGAGTTTGAGATTTAATGGTGAGTTTAGTTGATGAAATGAAGGGTTGAGTTGAAAGTTTAATGAAGAATTCAGTTGATAATTAAATGAAGGGTTGAGTTGAAGATGTAATGGTGGGTTTAGTTGAGGATTAAATGAAGGGTTGAGTTGGAGGTCTAATGGAGGGTTTAATTGAAGATTTAAAAAAGGTTTGAGTTGGGGGTTTAATGGTAGGATTAGTTGGGGATTAAATGAAGGATTAAGTTGGAGATTTAATGGTGGGTTTAGTGGAAGATTTAAAGAAGGGTTGAGTTGGAGGTTTAATGGAGGGTTTATTTGAGGATTACATAAAGGGTTGAGTTGAAGGTTTAATGAAGAATTCGGCTGAGGATTAAATGAAGGGTTGAGTTAGAGATTTACTGGAGAGTTTAGTTGAGGATTATATGAAAGGTTGAGTTGAAGGTTTAATGAAGAATTCAGTTGAGGATTAAATGAAGGGTTGAGTTGGAGATTTAATGGAGGGTTTAGTTGGGGATTAAATGTAGAGTTGAGTTGGAGATTTAATGGAGGGTTTAGTTGAGGATTATATGAATGGTTGATTTGGAGGTGTAGGATTAGTTGAGGATTAAATGAAGGGTTGAGTTTGAAGTTTAATGTAGGGTTTATTTGAGGATTAAATATAGGGTTGAGTTGAAGGTTTAATGAAGAATTCAGTTGAGGATTAAATGAAAGGTTGAGTTGGAGATTTAATGGAGGTTTAGTTGAGGATTATATGAAGGGTTGAGTTGGAGATTTAATGGTGGGTCCCGTTGAGTATTAAATGAAGGGTTGAGTTGGAAGTTTAATGGAGGGTTTAGTTGAGGATTAAATGAAGGGTTGAGTTGGATATTTAATGGTGGGTTTAGTTGAGAATGTTCTTGAATGTCCAGGGGTGTTCGCTGAAGGTTCATGATGTGATTTTTTGCTACTAATGTGTATTTGATCCTTGATGATTCATAGATTAATATGAATTCAAGTATGCCGAGTTGACATGTTGATGTTATGCGTTGTGTCTGGGTTGCGTGTCATTAGGGTTGGTTAACGTGGTGGCTTGGTATATCGGAAAACTATTGTGGTTGGGGATATCTTAGGTGGTCAAAGTAATCAAATTGCTCAAGAAATATCTAAAATGTTAAGTTATCATAAAGGATTCTATCGATATCTAGGTGATGCAATATGTCATATAGATATCATATATCTACGTGGAATCCTGAAAGTGCATTGGATATTGGTATATAATTATAACCCCACCTGACCAGAAATAACGACTTTCCTTCGCCCTAAAACATCTTCATACTTCATACTGTATTATATCTTATCTTGCCACACACAACTAAACATGTATCTTTATATTATGTATTATATCTTGTCTTTGCATACACAACTAACCATGTATCTTTATATTATGTATTATATCTTATCTTGTCACATAACACTAAGCAATCGATCTTCATGTTATGCTTCTTTCTATTTTTCATTTAGCACTAAATCTGTCTTCATATGTGTATCTTTTGTCATATAAATCTAAACAGATATCTTCATATTATGTATTTTATCCTGTCTTGTCATACATAACTAAAGTACATACCTTGTGCACACGTTATACAAGATTGAATAAACACGTTATATAAGACTTGAATACACGTCGTCGTACAAGACTTGAATATACACGTTATACAAGACTTTAATACACGATGATGTACAAGACTTGACTACACGACGTCGTACAAGACTTGAATACACACGTTATACAAGACTTTAATACACGATGATGTACAAGACTTGACTACACGACGTCGTACAAGACTTGAATACACACGTTATACAAGACTATAATACACACGTTATACAAGACTAATACATGACGTTGTACAAGACTTGAATACATGACGTTGTACAAGACTTGAATACGCGACGTTATACAAGACTTGAATACATGACGTTGTACAAGACTTGAATACATGACATACAAGACTTGAATACACGACGTTGTACAAGACTTGAATACATGACGTACAAGACTTGAATACGCGACGTTATACAAGGCTATAATACACACGTTATACAAGACTTGAATACATGACGTTGTACAAGACTTGAATACATGACCTTGTACAAGACTTGAATACATGACGTTGTACAAGACTTGAATACGCGACGTTGTACAAGACTTAAATACAAGGCCTGTATTGCATATTGTAGAAATGGAAAGTCTTAAACCACAACATTGTTTTCGTAAGAATTACTTATTTAGTCATGTGAACGTCTAAAAGCAGTATTAGTCAAATGTCCCATTGTGTCTTGGTTTACTTCATTATAGTGGCTGAGTCTCAGTTGTCATCTGAATGACCCTAGAGGCGGGTTTTGCTTGCAGACTTCAGTGTGGACTGGTGGGCGCTTGGTGTGCTTATGTTTGAGATGCTTGCCGGTCGCTCTCCCTTCGACATTGTGGGGCAAACAGACAACCCGGACCAAAATACAGAGGACTACCTCTTCCAAGGTACCCTTGTCTGTTAAAGTGCCCATTGTCCTATTGGAGTAGCCTCGATCCTGTTCACGGATCCTGTATCTTGTTCAAGGATCCTTTGTTTTGTTCGAAAATCCTGTCTTTTGATCAATGATCCTTTGATTGTTAGTACCTAATAACAAATCATGTTTCAGTGATATTGGAGAAGCCGATCAGAATTCCGCGGTCGCTCTCGGTGAAAGCAGCGTCGATCCTGAAGGGTTTCCTCAACAAGGTAGGAAATCATCCAAACTCATCCTGAATGGTTTCCTCAACAAGGTAGGAAATCATCCAAACTCATCCTGAAGGGTTTCCTCAACAAGGTAGGAAATCATCCAAACTCATCCTGAAGGGTTTCCTCAACAAGGTAGAAAATCATCCAAATTCATCCTGAAGGGTTTCCTCAACAAGGTAGGAAATCATCCAAATTCATCCTGAAGGGTTTCCTCAACATGGCAGGAAATCATCCAAACTCATCCTGAAGGGTTTCCTCAACAAGGTAGGAAATCATCCAAACTCATCCTGAAGGGTTTCCTCAACATGGCAGGAAATCATCCAAACTCATCCTGAAGGGTTTCCTCAACAAGGTAGGAAATCATCCAAACTCATCCTGAAGGGTTTCCTCAACAAGGCAGGAAATCATCCAAACTCATCCTGAAGGGTTTCCTCAACAAGGTAGGAAATCATCCAAACTCATCCTGAAGGGTTTCCTCAACAA
This sequence comes from Arenicola marina, assembly GCA_964019135.1. Classification (NCBI taxonomy): domain Eukaryota; kingdom Metazoa; phylum Annelida; class Polychaeta; family Arenicolidae; genus Arenicola; species Arenicola marina. Next base: position 209,077 of record OZ025253.1, on the reverse strand, counting down.
GGTAGGAAATCATCCAAACTCATCCTGAAGGGTTTCCTCAACAAGGTAGGAAATCATCCAAACTCATCCTGAAGGGTTTCCTCAACAAGGTAGGAAATCATCCAAATTCATCCTGAAGGGTTTCCTCAACAAGGCAGGAAATCATCCAAATTCATCCTGAAGGGTTTCCTCAACATGGCAGGAAATCATCCAAATTCATCCTGAAGGGTTTCCTCAACAAGGTAGGAAATTGTAAAAAACTCATCCTGAACGGTTTCCTCAACAAGGCAGGAAATCATCTATACTCATCCTGAAGGGTTTCCTTGATAAGGCAGGAAATCATCTAAACTCATCCTGAAGGGTTTATTTAAGAAGGTAGGGAATCATCCAAACTCATCCTGAAAAGTTTCCTTAACAAGGCAGGAAATCATCCAATCCTGAAGAGTTTCCTCAACAAGGCAGGAAATCATCCAAACCTGAAGAGTTTCCTCAACAAGGCAGGAAATCATCCAAACCCATCCTAAAGAGTTAGGAAATCATCCAAACTTAGCACGATTCCCAAAAGAATATTCCTCAAATTGCCTGCCGATCAAGCTGGCGACATAGTTGGGGCCAATTATTGTCTCAGAATGATTATTATGTAATATAATATATGGATATCTTCTTCGTCTTTCCGTCCCTCTTCCCCTACCCCCCTCTCCCTCTTCCCCTACCCGTCCCTCTACCCCTACCCGTCCCTCCGTCCCTCTTCTTCCCCTACCCGTCCCTTTTCTTCCCCTACCCGTCCCTCTTCCCCTACCCGTCCATCTTCCCCTACCCCCCTCTCCCTCTTCCCCTACCCGTCCCTCTTCTTCCCCTACCCGTCCCTCTTCTTCCCCTACCCGTCCCTCTTCTTCCCCTACCCGTCCTTTTCTTCCCCTACCCGTCCCTCTTCCCCTACCCGTCCCTCTTCTTCCCCTACCCGTCCCTCTTCTTCCCCTACCCGTCCCTCTTCCCCTACCCGTCCCTTTTCTTCCCCTACCCGTCCCTCTTCCCCTACCCGTCCCTCTTCTTCCTCTACCCGTCCCTCTTCCCCTACCCGTCCCTCTTCTTCCCCTACCCGTCCCTCTTCTTCCCCTACCCGTCCCTTTTCTTCCCCAACCCGTCCCTCTTCCCCTACCCGTCCCTCTTTCCCTACCCGTCCCTCTTCCCCTACCCGTCCCTCTTCCCCTAACCGTCCCTCTTCCCCTACCCGTCCCTCTTCCCCCACCTGTCCCTCTTCCCCTACCCGTCCCTCTTCCCCTACCCGACACTCTTCCCCTACCCGTCCCTCTTCTTCCCCTACCCGTCCCTCTTCCCCTACCCGTCCCTCTTCCCCTACCCGTCCCTCTTCCCCTATCCGTCCCTCTTCCCCTACCCGTCCCTCTTCCCCTACCCGTCCCTCTTCCCCTACCCGTCCCTCTTCCCCTACCCGTCCCTCTTCCCCTACCCGTCCCTCTTCTTCTCCTACCCGTCCCTCTTTCTCTACCCGTCCCTCTTCTTCCCCTACCCGTCTCTCTTCCCCTACCCGTCCCTCTTCTTCCCCTACCCGTCCCTCTTCCCCTACCCGTCCCTCTTCTTCCCCTACCCGTCCCTCTTCTTCCCCTACCCGTCCCTTTTCTTCCCCAACCCGTCCCTCTTCCCCTACCCGTCCCTCTTCCCCTCCCCGTCCCTCTTCCCCTACCCGTCCCTCTTCCCCCACCCGTCCCTCTTTCTCTACCCGTCCCTCTTCTTCCCCTACCCGTCCCTCTTCCCCTACCCGTCCCTCTTCTTCCCCTATCCGTCCCTCTTCCCCTACCCGTCCCTCTTCTTCCCCTACCCGTCCCTCTTCTTCCCCTACCCGTCCCTTTTCTTCCTCAACCCGTCCCTCTTCCCCTACCCGTCCCTCTTCCCCTACCCGTCCCTCTTCCCCTACCCGACACTCTTCCCCTACCCGTCCCTCTTCTTCCCCTACCCGTCTCTCTTCCCCTACCCGTCCCTCTTCCCCTACCCGTCCCTCTTCCCCCACCCGTCCCTCTTCCCCTACCCGTCCCTCTTCCCCTACCCGACACTCTTCCCCTACCCGTCCCTTTTCGTCCCCAACCCGTCCCTCTTCCCCTACCCGTCCCTCTTCCCCCACCCGTCCCTCTTCCCCTACCCGTCCCTCTTCCCCTACCCGACACTCTTCCCCTACCCGTCCCTCTTCCCCTACCCGTCCCTCTTCCCCTACCCGTCCCTCTTCCCCCACCCGTCCCTCTTCCCCTACCGGTCCCTCTTCCCCTACCCGACACTCTTCCCCTACCCGTCCCTCTTCTTCCCCTACCCGTCTCTCTTCCCCTACCCGTCCCTCTTCCCCTACTCGTCCCTCTTCCCCCACCCGTCCCTCTTCCCCTACCCGTCCCTCTTCCCCTACCCGACACTCTTCTCCTACCCGTCCCTTTTCTTCCCCAACCCGTCCCTCTTCCCCTACCCGTCCCTCTTCTCCCACCCGTCCTTCTTCCCCTACCCATCCCTCTTCCCCTACCCGACACTCTTCCCCTACCCGTCCCTCTTCTTCCCCTACCCGTCTCTCTTCCCCTACCCGTCCCTCTTCTTCCCCTACCCGTCCCTCTTCTTCCCCTACCCGTCTCTCTTCCCGTACCCGTCCCTCTTCTTCCCCTACCCGTCTCTCTTCCCCTACCCGTCCCTCTTCCCCTACCCGCCCCTCTTCCCCTACCCGACACTCTTCCCCTACCTGTCCCTCTTCCCCTACCCGTCCCTCTTCTTCCCCTACCCGTCCCTCTTCCCCTACCCGTCCCTCTTCTTCCCCTACCCGTCCCTCTTCCCCTACCCGTCCCTCTTCCCCTACCCGACACTCTTCCCCTACCCGTCCCTTTTCCCCTACCCGTCCCTCTTCCCCTACCCGACACTCTTCCCCAACCCGCCCCTCGTCTTCCGGTTACCCGCCGCTGCAGAGCCCCGAAGAGCGGCTGGGTTGCCACCCAGAAACGGGCTTTGGCGACATCCAGTCACATGCCTTCTTCCGCACGATTGACTGGGAGATGTTGTACAGCAAGCAAATATCGCCGCCGTATAAGCCTCAGGTCAAATCTGAGACCGACCTGGAACACTTCGACACGCAGTTCACCAACGAGCCAGTGCAGCTGACACCCGACGACCCGTATGTACTCATGCTTCCTGTACTAAGAACAGTCAAGATTTAGTATAATGATAATTTAATAAGTTAGAATTTAGTACAATACTAACCTGCATCTGAAGACCGCTCTTAAAGACATAATATGATATATATATATGATATATGATAATATGATGAAGAACCACTAATCTAAAGTACGAGTGTATTGCAAAGACTTAATATAAGACCTACCTTAATGAGAAGGTGTTGTGTATCTCAAGGACGAGTGGATTGAGAAGCGCTATGACATTATTATGCACATGTAAACGACGAGTAGTTTGACTGGAGTTGGGACTTATTATAGTGAACACTTTGTATCTAAAGGACGATTGGTTTAACTAGAGTTAGATCTTACTGAGAACTGGGTATCTGAAGGACGAGTGGATTGAGAAGCGTTAGGGCATTGTAAAAACAGTGCATGTAAAGGACAGGTGCATAGACTAGCGAGAGTTGAAATATACCTGTAGTATAATGAATAATCCATTCATTTGATTCCTTCAATGACTGAGTGTACTAAATAGATTTAGAACCGTGTGCGATAAATCTTGACTCGCTGATTGTTATACGTATGTGTTGTGAATTTCAGCGTAATGTAGCTGCTTATGCTATTCTGTTACCGAAATAAAGTCATCTGTATTTAACATACTGAACTGTATGATATTTTTTTTGCAGACGAGTTATCGGAAAAATTGATCAATCCGAGTTTGAAGGCTTTGAATACGTCAATCCACTGCTCATGTCCCAGGAAGACTGCGTCTGATTGATCAAGTTACCCAGTGACGTCACGCCATTCAGCCAGGCCAAGTCATAACAGCCAATGGGTCGTTTAAAGTACGGCGTGTTCAGTTCACGTGACCATAGTACGACTCGCGCTTGGATTAGTTTTTCAAGCGCGGCTTACAGTGACTTGTCGGTAAAGGTGTTCATTTCTTCATAGTTGCCTTTGGAGCGCTGCCATCTGTCAGTAGTTGTGACCTTTATAAAACAAAGGTCACTCTTTGAAACGGACATTAAAGTTACTATTTCAACAAAAGGTAAACAAGCGAACCGCTTGAAGAAATCTTCTCATTATTCTTTTTAGAAAAGTGATGACATTGAGGAGGACCACAATTTTTTGAGGAATTAGGAGTTTTTGCCGTCAGTAAATTCAAAACATATACATAAGTTTATATCAAAATTGCCTCCATCGGGCATTGTACGCGTCACCTACGATCAAAAGTCAGACGTTTTTCCGACTGAGCTAGAATGGTTTCATAGCGACTGTTGGCGAGCTAGAATGGTTTCATAGCGACTGTTGGCGACCTAAAATGGTTTCATAGCGACTGTTGGCGTTGGATAGCGCCTGTTTCTGAACTTCAGTACTTCCGCCGGTAAAAATTTTCTTTTTTGTTGAAATAGTAACTTTAATCTTTTTATTGGCGGAGAAATTTGGTAGAAGTCCAAACTTGCCTGTTGTCATGTTTGCGGTATGACTCAAATGATTTGTGACATAATTTAATTATGTGAAAGCTATTGTCGCAGGTAAACTTAAATACGATGCGCCAACCGTCTTTTCAGCTCGACTCAGCCTTCTAAGTTTGAGCTGAAACTGCCTCTGCTGAGACTTTACTTAGCTGTTCGTCACAAAGCTATCAAAGCATGGTAGATGTTTATGGAGGTTCTTGGGCCTCGCTGGGGTTGCAAGCCGAGGGGATACTCATATATAGTTCATTTATTCGATATCGTTGCTTTGACATATCATTCTCACTTTGTATTTATGAGCACCATGTTAGATTTTTCATGTATCTAAGGAAATGTATTTTAAGATATTAGGATTATTCCACGTAGATATATATGTAGCATGTAGCTTGTAGTGTACCCCCCACCCCTCCCCCCCTGCAACTGATCTGAAGAACTGAGATATGCTGAGGCAAATTATCACTGAGATATCGGACTCTGGCGAATTATCACAGTGAGATATTGTGCTCTGGAGAACTATCGCCTTGAGATATCCTGTCCTGCAGAACTATCACATTGAGATATTGTGCTCTGGGGAACTATCGCCTGGACATATCATGCCCTACAGAACTATCACATTGAGATATTGTGCTCTGGGGAACTATCGCCTTGAGATATCATGTTCTACAGAACTATCACAATGAAATATCGTGCTCTGGAGAACTATCGCCTTGAGAGGATTAGTATCATTGCACAGATGATAAAAGTATGGAAATGACCCGAAAAGTCATAGAAGTCAAACTTTATTCAGATGTGTGAAGCATTGTAACTCAGTGCGGGTTTCTGTTGCTATCAAGATCGTCTCATCAAGATTTGTGTGTTGCCTGCATTTGCGATGGCTCTTTCGTCGACAACTTGACATTTTGTCTTGTATCGCGTTGTGCATCACGTCTTATAATGTCCCACGCGTGGAGACATTCGTTCAGTCGGTATTACAGTCGCGCGTTTAGCTATTGTTTCACGTCTTATAATGTCCCACGCGTGGAGACATTCGTTCAGTCTGTATTACAGTCGCGCGTTTAGCTGTTGTTTCACGTCTTATAATGTCCCACGCGTGGAGACATTCGTTCAGTCTGTACTACAGCCGCGCGTTTAGCTATTGTTTCTAGATATTCGTAGTTAGTATAGTTAATAGAGTTTAGGTCGATATTGCCGAATAACTTGAAAACCTTTATTTCTACTTAAAACCAAAAATAAATAATAATACCAATATTAAACGTTTTTGTATATTCGTCGTTTACAGTTTCACCTCATTTGCATTTTTTTCTTAAACTGAAAATCTTTTAAAGTTTTAAACAGTACTGTTAATCTGCAATATTATTTATAAGTAAACGGACTTAAATATTGTCATGTCACGAGTGACTTGAGTGCATTAGCTTCTACATTTTCCTGTCGTTTACATGGCAATTGTGTTGGAAAATATAAATTTCGTTAAGTGCATATGCACCACGCGTGTCGGCTGCTCACGCTCAATGTCTTCTGGTCGCTTTGCTACACATATATCAAAAACATGAATAAATGAAGAACCTATTCATCTCGACGACTTTTTGTTTGCGTTCATGTAGAGTATCACACACCTAATGATAAAGTATGGTAAGAGATTTACACAAGATGCGAAGCCAGTTTCCACTCAGAATCCGGAGCGAAATCAACACAACGCTGATAAACAAAGTATCTATGGAGAGCCAATGGAAATTATTATTAAAAATGTGCCATCATGAGTTTGTTCATACAATTTGAAAGAAACAGGTTAGCTTCGAGATAATACATTATGGGGATAGGGAGGGGGTCGGGAAACCACAAACGAGAAACCTCACAAACGTAAAAAGTGGATCACAAACATAGAAAGTGCCTAGTTACAAACGTTACAAACCTTAAGGCCTCCGGTCCACAGTACGACATGAAAACATTTTTAGGGTAGTTAATTTAATTATTAAAGACTTTACATGACACATTTCGACCAATGTTTGGGGGATAATTTTGTTGGTATGCTGAAATTTGCTCCGAACTCAAAAACGTCTCATGGGGGCTGTTACGCGAAATGAAAGTCTTAAGCTATGCTTAAAATGAACTTGGATTTTACGCATGCATGTTACCGTAAGAGCGCGCTTGCGCTCGCTATTAAACTATGGCGGATTCATCTTATACCAGTGGAGGTAAAAACTCAAGCTTCACCAATCAGTCAGGTGCATATTCTCATAACTGAACATGTAGGTTCATTTGGTGCTCACCCTGGTCTGACAAACTTCGGCATTTTTGACGCATGATTCCAACTTTGAGTACATCGATTTTAATACAGTTAATATGGATAGGTGCTACCTAAAAAAGCGAGCGTATATTGATTAATTCAGCTATTCTGTGGGGATACATCTAGATCAATATTCAAACTAAATGCCACTTCGGCTTGCCATAATGCATATCTTTGGCGGGATGACAAGTGCTTGTAGCATATCATTCGGTTGCTTAGGAACTCCCATTGTGACGTCATTTTTATAACATTTTGACGTCACAACTACTGCTAGTATTATAACCGCGAAAAAGTCTCGAATTCCGTTTTAAAACGTTCAATTCTAATTGTTAAATAATAGAACACAAAACGAGAGGTATTTTTTGGGGAAATCGGCAAGATACGCTGATATATATAATATATATGTTTTACAACATACACAATCAGTCTGCGACGGGAAAAAAACACCTATGCGTACATAACATGCGATCTCTTCCGCTTTCCGCAGTGGAGTTCGACTTTCCGTTTGATTTCACGAGCTCATAACAGTATGGGATTCAGATATAGATTTTAGCTCTTTTTTATATGCGTGTTATCTCGCTACGCTCGCTAATATGTATAGGTGTTACCTAAGTGGCGAGCGAAGTAAGCCTTAATACCGCCAAGATTAAAACATGCAGCATTTTTCCCTCAGAAATATTCTTTGATCCCGGTAATATTGAAAGCAGATACAGTGATCATTATATATATTGTTTCAAGGATCTAAGACTAGCCAAATCAGACCATAATAGTTTCAATTGACCTATGTATTTAGATCGATCCTTTTTATATAACTACAAATACCTATTGAGCAGTAATTAAAATGGCATGTTGTTAAAAGCAATTCTTATACCAGATTGGGATATCTCATAACGAAAATGTGTTGATAAATTTTGTATACCCGGTATACCATTGTGTTGCATATATTTGTTTCTTAAACATGAATGTAGATATATGATAACTATGATAATAACCAAATGTTAATATATGTATGCATAGCTTATGTATATATATTTATGCATAGCTTGCATGTTATGTAATAAGTTAATTGGCACCCTTCATCAAGTCATTAAGCAATTTATATCATTTAGCAAACTATCACGGGTAGATAAACATACAGACTAGCCCCTAGCCCCATGTGGCGTTGTTGGGAAACAACGCCACATGTCCAGTCTATCAAATCCTGTACGGCATTTTACAAACACGCGTGGCAAGAAGCGGTGCTGATGGCGAGAACTTTTTGGGGTATGGCAATAGTTTCTAAAAGTATGCATCTTACAACTTATCTTGTTATTTTGGTTGAAGTCTCCGTGATTACGACGATATCGTCTGTTGATTTTTCGAAGCAGCGGACAACTCAGTTCTGTCCGCCGCCTTGCCCACCCAGTGGAGAAACTGCGCATGCCTGCATGTCGTTAAAACCGCACCATTCGCTTGGTGGCGCTTCATACACGCAGCCATTGACACGCAATAAGCGAAACGCCACCTGGCGAAAGCCGCTGGTGAAGAATGACCAAATACGAAATGCCGACTTGATAGTAATGCCATACTTTGTTAGTTCATATGCATGTGGGTTTTGTGGTAAATATGAAGTTAAGGTATCAGAGTACAAAATGACAAGGGTTTGATGTATCGTGCGGTTAACAACACTTAGTCGCCCACAAAAACAAATCTTACACCCTCATTTTCTACATGCGGACATGGGACTGTTGTGTGTAGCAACAACTGTCTCATATGGGACTAACTAGCCCCCTGAACAATGCATAAAATTATCAACCAGTTAAACCTTTAGCAAAGTAGACTCATTGTAGTCAACACTGTAACGACCAGAATATTATATTATTATATGTACTAGTTAAAGAACGAGCTGGAGTGCATTCGCCAAAATAAAGCACGAGACGCGATAGCGTCGAGTAGTTTATTTGGGGAATGCACGACAGCTGTAGTAATATTGGGATGAATGTTATGTACATACGCGGAGGGATACACGATATTGATGTGGTAAACCAGCTTCCTGTATCTGTCTCACTTCTCCATACACAACCGACCAATAAACATCTAGTTTCATAAAGAAGACTTGGTCATATTATTACATGGTGACAGCGGTGGGATAGTAACCCAGGATGTTGCGAAAATGCAATGTAAACATGCCGGCGAAAACAACTAATAGTGCATGTGTCATGTGACATGTCCCGCCGGAAGCCGCAACCTTGACCTTGGACGGAAAACATGTGTCAGATCTGCAACTGAAGTTGGTTAATCTTCGTATTCTTTGTTTACCAAATGCGTTGAACAGTGACACTCACACTATTTTGCTGAGGTAAGCAACGAACAATAGACTTTATGACTTCAGACTGACTATTGTTAGGCTGTTAAGTCGATATGTTAAACTGTCAACATGTCTTCGAAAATGCGAATGATGAACTGGGACTATGAGCCACTACTAGGCACTAGCTGACTCATTTAAGGCATTCAAGGTAAGAATGATTTTGTTTCTGGATGACAATGAGATAACTAATGCTGGAAAACAAGCTACTAAAATTAAAATCGCCCTCGGAGATGAACGGATACGACGCATCATATCGTCAGGCCTAACAGAAGAACAGTTAAAGGACCCTAAGGAAATATGGAAACTACTTAAAGAACAAATCGACATCAGTATCACAATTAACTTTCGAGTGCACAGATTGGAATTTGCACACATGCTGCAGAAGCCACAGGAAAACATTACAGATTTCGTATCTCGCTTTCGAGAAAAAGCTGTAAAGTGTGAATTTGAAGATACAGAGCTCAATGAGAGATTGATTGAAATGATAATCTTGTCAACTCCATATGAAAATTTCAGGAAAGAACTCTTAACCAAACCAAAAGGCCATTTAATCCGTGACGTACTGGCCAGAGGAAGAGAATTCGAGGCTATCACAGTCTCTCAAACATCGTTGGCAAATATGCGGCCAACATCAAGTTATGCCAGTATCAATGAAATCAAGAAAACAAGACCATGCGGCAATTGTGGATTATATCATGCCCCACGATCCTGCCCTGCATTTCATGATGAATGTCATGCATGCCATTTCAAGGAACACTGGAAAGAATTTTGTCGTAAATTCCAAAGAAGTCGGCCAGACCAATACAAGAAACCAAATTATCAAGGACAAAGAGCAAATAGTCAGCCTTCCTATATTAGGAATGGACCAAAGAAGACTGAACACAATAAACAACAGGCTGATTGTATCGATAAATCTGACAGTGACATTTTTGTCCAGAGCTACTATGCTATCAAGATAAGTGATTTGGCATTCAAACCCTGTGCAAGATAGAGATGAAATATTTGCAAACCTCATCGCAAATTATGACTCACCACCTGTCCATGGGCCAATACGTCTAAAAGTAGACACAGGGTCTGGTGGGAACACACTGCCTCTCAGAACATATCGTCAGATGTTTGGCTCTATACCACCAGAAGACATCCTGGGAAAGGAACCTTCCATTCAATTGAAATCATACAGTGGACACCCCATTCCTTGTCTTGGATCTATCACCCTTGGACTGAAGGCAAATGACGAATTAGCGTATCATCATCTCAAATTTTATGTTGTTGATGTTCCAGGACCAGCTATTATTGGTCTGCAAGCCAGTGAAGCTTTGCAGCTGATCTCAGTGTCTGATTCCGTTCAACCGGTGTCCAAAGTGAAAATAGCTACAGTGGAAGAACTGCCACAAGAAATATGTGACACAGCTGTCAGTGAGACCTATCCTATTCCATCTCCAGGAACAAAGATGAATAACATTCAAGATGTGAAATGGTGGTTCCCTGATTGCTTTGATAAAATTGGATCTTTCAAAGGAAAAGAACAACTTCATCTCAAGGCAGATGCAAATCCTCACATTGATCCCCCACGACGTTGTTCTGTCCACCTACGACAAAAAATAAAAGATGAACTGGAAAAGATGGAAAAGGATGAAATCATCAGAAAAGTTACACATCACACAGATTGGTGCTCATCTCTGACCTACGCAACGAAGAAGGATGGCAGTATTCGTGTGTGTTTGGATCCACAGAAACTGAATCAAGCTCTCAAACGCTGTCCACATAAGGTGCCAACGGTAGAAGAAATAACCCTACCTTTACCAAAGCCAAATTCTTCACCAAACTTGATGCGAAGGCAGGTTATTGGAGTGTAAAGCTCGCTGGAGCATCTCAAGAACTGACCACTTTCCGGGCACCCTTTGCACGCTACTGCTTCAAACGTCTACCTTTCGGTTGATGTGTAAGCCAAGATCTGTTTCAACAGCACATGGACAGGATCATCGAACAATGCAATGGATGTGTCGGGATCTGTGATGATATCATTATCTGTGGTGAAACGGAGCAAGAGCATGATCAAAACCTCATGGAGTTCATGAAGATAGCTCGGAAGGAAGGTCTAGTCCTCAATTCAGCCAAATGTACTATAAAGACAAACAACATCTCATTCTTTGGCAGGTTATACACAGATAATGGTGTACTTCCAGATCCTGCTAAGGTAGAAGATATTGCTAACATGCCGACTCCGCAGGACAAACCAGATCTGCAACGATTCCTCGGGATGGTGACGTTTCTTGCATGCCATCTACCCCATCTTTCCGATCAAACTGCAATCTTGCGAGATCTCTTGAAGGAAAATGTTCCATTTCAGTGGATGGAAGATCACCAAGCAGCATTCCAATGAGTAAAAGAACTTGTTTCAACCAGTATTGGTTTGAAATACCTTGATCCAAACAAGGACACCACGCTAGAGGTTGATGCATCAATCAGAGGTCTCGGAGCAGCCCTGACCCAGAAAGATGGTCTAGTAGCATTTGCCAATAAAGCCTTAAGTGCAGCTCAGGCCACGTATAGCAACCTAGAACGAGAATGCTTGGCTATTGTTCATGGGATCCAACGAATTCACCATTACCTCTATGGACGCCATTTCACCGTGATCACTGATCATAAGCCTTTGGAGGTCATATTGCAGAAACCTCTGCATGCAGCCCCACCACGTTTGCAACGCATGCTAATCAAGATCCAAGGCTATGATTTTGACAGCTGGCAGATACACTGTCCAGACTCCCTGACAAAGAAAAGTGCGCCGAAATTGAGCTCGATGAACAGGTGGGAGAAATTCATATGTGTAAAGTTGATGACATAGATCTAGATCTATTGCACTTTGCGCCAGCCCGGCAGGATCAAATGCGTCAAGCCACAACTGATGACACAGTCTTTCAAGGGTTAGCACAGGTTATCTACACCGGATGGCCTGATAAACGTCAAGAATTACCTTCATTGCTACGTGATTTTTGGAGCTACAGGGAAGAACTAGCAGTAGAATATGGCATCATATTCAAAGGTCGTCAAGCACTCATTCCCGAAATGCTTAGGAAGGATTTACTGTCCCAGCTGCACCTTGGTCACCAAGGTATAGAGAAGACGCGAGCTTTGGCAAGGGAAACAATTTATTGGCCTAAAATCAACCAGGACATTGAGAATCTCTGTAAGAGTTGCCCCAATTGCCAAGAGCAACAATCACAACAACCAAAGCAACCTCTTCAACTCCATGAGAGACCCCAGCATCCATGGATCAAGCTAGGCAAAGACTTGTTCCAGGTTGATGATATGAATTTCTTGATCATCTCTGATTACTTCAGCCGATATCCCGTGCTGAAAGTTCTGAAATCTACCACTGCTAGATCTGTCGTTGAAGCAACGAAAGAAGTTTTCAGCCTGTTTGGAGTCCCCAGGAAAGTAATGTCTGACAATGGACCACAGTTCCAAAGAGAGTACCAGGAGTTTTGTGATATGTGGGATATCAAACACACTACAAGTAGCCCAAGATTCCCCCAGTCAAACGGATTCATTGAACGGCAAATCCGCTATATCAAGCCCATAATCCGGAAATGTCTCAAGTCTGGAACTGACATCAATCTTGCATTGCTAAACATCAGAGCAACACCGATGGACGCTACCATACCGAGTCCAGCAGAGCTTTTGTTTGGAAGAGCAATTGCCACAACACTTCCCAGCAGAATCGAAGTTACTCCGCCTGAGATATACAAAGATCGCATGAGCGAGACAGCAGCCACACAGCAACTGCATGGTAATCAGCATGTACATGCTCTGCCGCCATTGTTAAATGGGCAACGAGTGCGAGTTCTGGATCGGCAAAGGAAATTATGGTATCCAGCTGAGGTTGTACAGCAAAGAAGTGACAGGTCATATGTGTTGAACACAAAAGGCAGACGCCAAATCTGTCGGAATCGAGTACAACTTCGGGAGATGATCTTACCAGATGACAATATTCCACCACAACCTGTAACACCACATCATTGTGAAGAAACTAATTCTCAATTTGTTTCAGTTGCTGAGCCGACCACTGCAAGACCTATCCTTACACCAGCCGAGGATAGCGCAGCCTACAATTCAAACAGTGAGAGATCAACCAACGAAACGTCAAATCCTACCAAAACAACCCACAAGGCCCAGGATAATACATCATCGCGTGGGATCCTGAAGGAGCCATATACAACTCGTTTTGGGCGCCAGATTCATACACCTGAGCCATTTCGCAACTCTAATGAATAATGTTATCAGTCACCTTTAATGACTGTAATTATGCACATGTTATAATAGTTGTGTAATTCATATGATTGCTGTTCCATTATAAACTTTTATTATACATTGGGTTACAATCAAACTTGGATTTCTAGACGATTGTATATAATTTCTTTATAAAGGGGGAGATGTAGTAATATTGGGATTATTTACTTTGTGGATGAATGTTATGTACATACGCGGAGGGATACACGATATTGATGTGGTAAACCAGCTTCCTGTATCTGTCTCACTTCTCCATACACAACCGACCAATACACATCTAGTTTCATAAAGAAGACTCGGTCATATTATTACAACAGCGAGTTCTTTAACGTAAAATTGTTATAACAAGGCATGACATGTGCTCACGTTTGGACACAGGAATTGACTATTGTGTCAATTGCACTGCCCAACGAATACATGAGGCACATTGTGGAAACAACGGTTCGTCATTGTGAAGCCCCAGGGGGGCGGGTAGGGGTGGGAAGGCGTGGATGAAGTAGACATTTTGGAAGTCATTGCTTCTCAGTTTCGTGAAAACATCGCCCCCTGAAAAGCGATATGACGGATATAATGAGAAATGTATGCAATAGATAACTGTGGAATTTCCATATATTTTGATATTTCTGATCTAACCCCCGCCCATTTGGTGCTTAACGTTGACTTATGCATTCCATTGTTTGTCTTGAAATTGGCAAGTTCTGTCAACACCAGCCAACTCGGCTCCGCTCAGCTCAGCTCGACAGATTATACCGTGACACTTGACGAGTCAATATTAAAGCTGCATGTCGAGCTCTTTTCCCGCCAAAACTAAAGAGGTCAAAATACAAATAATAATGCATCCTTCAATCAGTCAAGATTTCTGTTGTCTGTATTCCACCCATGCCAGACTGCCAAATAGTGTCTCATAGCCTTGTCCGTGATATCAATTTGCCACAAGTTTTCATTTTAGTGGCAAACGTCATCAGTTTGTGTGCTTCGCGATGCTTTGGTATAAGTAGCAGTGCCGCGACAGAGTTCTGTGGTGTCCCGGGATAGACACGTTTGCCACACCACAGCCGAAACGGCGATGTTTATCGGGTTCCTGATTTTATAGAATGAAACAATCGAGTTTCCTGCAAATTTTGATATAAATTTCGCCTGGGCTTAGTTTTGGCGGGAAACAACTCGACATGCAACTTTAACAACTGTTCTTTATCTAGATAATGCACAGTTTTTCCGTTCATTATTAAAATAAAGCACTGTTTTACCGTTCTTTATTTGAATAACGCACACTTACGTTAATACAACACGGCTAGGTCTGTTTTTCGATCCATTATTCAAGATAATGAACACTTAAGACAAAGGCGTGACGTCACACAATTTTTTAATATATGGTTATGATGTTGTTTACGACACGCGCTTGCTTAATTACGTAATTTAATTTGGGTGGCCTTATGTGTTTGTGTGGCCTTAATGTTGCCTTGGCCTAGCCTTTGAAGCCTCGTTTTGGAACAGCTTAGCAACAAAGGTATAAACAGACGTTTTAAATTGACAGTCAACACCAGCAAGACTTTAATTGTTCAGACAAGCCAGCATTTGTAAGTATTTGGCTGATAATTACTGCATTGTTTCCGATTTCTAACTGTTATTATTTGTATCAATATTTAAATGGTCATCATATCCAACGGCGATTAATATGTCAAATAACGGTATTGTTATTAAACCAGGTATGGCACGCCAAATCGGCCATATTAATGTTAACATGTGTATGGGACGCCGAGTGTGTGAACTTCTTATTATTATTTATATTAGTTTGTATACGCACAAATTCACTTCAAGACATAGATATTTATGGTTGACAGTTGTAATAACAGGAACTGATGTAATGTGTATTGTCTTGCAGTTAGAACTCGCAATATACGGCAAGGACACAGTAAACCATCACATAACCATTAAGTCTCAATAAAACCATAAGAATGTTGCTGCGAGTGTCTTTACGCTGTCGAATTTCTGAAAATCTGTAGCATACCGCTACAAATAGATTGGCACACGATGTCGGTGAATCTCTTATATTAAGTGAGTGAAACTTATGCTAGTCACTATGGCGGTAGCTGAAATTGGGGAACTAATAATTAGATTTGGAGAATATTACGGACTTCCTATCTATATTGAGTGAAATACAACTGGTGTTTTTACATAAAGTGGCTTTTGTTATACTGAGCTCTATTTCGTTTTGTAAAAGTTTGAACAAGATAAATAATTTCATACAGTTACAACAGCCTTGAAATGTTGAATGTCATTGTAACAAGAAAATAACTTCCGCACAACGCTATTTATTCATAGTTACCTGACCTGACTTGACCCTGATTCAATCACACTCATTGGTTCTTTCGTGCTAGTTGCAATATACAACTATCTAGTATAAATAAGCTTTGGCGCGAAACGCCGGCAGTTTGCATTGTATGTATCGACAGGGACAGACCGTCCATTACTCTATCATTGTTAACATACTTTGACAATGCCATCTGTATTTACTGCTACTAGTATCTATTCTCATTTTATATTTAGAACTCATATTAGATATTTGAGTTTGCATTGTATGTATCGACAGGGACAGACCGTCCACTGCTCTATTGTTAACATACTTTGACAATGCCATCTGTATTTACAGGAAATAAACCAGTCCAAACCACATGATACGAGTCGCTACAACAATGGCGTCACCGATGGGACTTTAATTGGCCTTTGGTAATAATAGTTTATGCGAAGCTATGCCGGCCAGCTCGAAGGCAATACGGTTCCGGGTTTATGAAGTATATTGAAATAACTTTGTTTACCCTTGGATACCTAAATGTAAGACCTTTAATTGTTCCGCATAACTACGTCTCAGCTCACAGCTGACCCTTTACCATGCCAAAATAAACGGCGACCTCGTATTTGTGATGTAATTGCTCAAGTCCGTGTACCGAAGCTGTCATGAGGAACCAGGCCGCCCGATGAGCAGCACTGTGGTGGCAACGACCGTGTGACGACGGAGTGCATCGTGTCCGGGACAAGCAGACCGCTGACCCTGGACCCCGCTGAGCAGTACCTGTGTTCAGTAAACCGCGCGAACTACCGCCCCCGCAGATCAGACCCGATTGCGGTCACTGGGTGAAACTCAGTGCATTTCTTCAACAGCTGATACATCACAAAGGCTCTCAGCTCTTCACAACACGACGAACCTGGACAACGGGATCCACTACTGATTAAGAAGCATCCCTAACCGCCATGAGTGAGTGCATATTTTAAACCTGTTATCTTGATTGACAATTTGTGAACGTCCTTTCTGGTGACCAGGTGACCAAGTACCGTTTTCTGAAATTGCGGTCATTTTATGTTATCATCAGTAATGAAAATTCTTATTGGACTCTTCTATCTCATTAAACGAGAGTCCAGATGTTCCTCCTCGTATGTTTAGTGAATGGCGGCAATTCACGGTATGACATGAAGTGAAATGAGTGACTGTGCTATGAATGTGACATTATTTGTTTTATGAGTGTAAATTCTGGTGCTAAATAATATTACAAAATATAGAGGCATGAAACGTGCACTTATAGGTAATTAAGGTGTCAGTGTAATAACTCGTGTAGCGTTGTCATTAGTTTAACGTTACCATCCATACACCTTGTTCATATTCCATTGATCAACAAGTATAACCCTTTACACTAACTTTACGCATTCAATTGCTTACCCCTTTTTCTGATCAGTCACCTTAGTAGTTGTATGACCTAATATAGACTAGCTTGACCTGTCCTTATCTAATGATTGTTGGACAGTTAGTATTTCATTTCCGATTGACTGTATAATTGATACTGATATTTGACAGTTGAATAACCAATTGGGGCCATTTTGGGCAAAATGACTTCGCACGATCGTGCACTTTATATTTCTGGTTTGTCTTCTCCAAGTGACCTTGAAACCGCTTATGGCGATGTGGGTGATGCAGAGGACATACTTCTTGTTTATGATAGGGAATCTCGCGCCTTTAAAGGCACAGCATACATTTTATTTAAAAATGCTGAATGTGTACCTAAAGCGGTGTCGGAAGCATCTGGCCGCTCGGTATGTGGCCAAACTCCTATGCTGAGAATCGCGGGAGCGGAACACGGGCTGCAGATAACTAGATTGCAGGACACCCGCCATGCACAATCCCAATCCCCTGACATTTCATCCAATGAGTCCTCCCATCCAGTAAACCCCCCTCAGGATCACTTTGTTAAAATCCCGAATTTCTCAGGAGATGCTGAGAAAGGCGAACTAACATATGAACAGTGGAAATATGAAGTTCGATGTTTGATAACAGAGGGTTATTCAACAGGCTCAATTCTGCAAGCCGTACGGCGCTCGTTGAGAGGTACCGCTGCCCAAGTCATGAGATACCAGGGTGAGCGGGTAACTGTAGTTGACCTTTTAACAACGTTTGATGTTATCTTTGGAAACATCCTGTCTCTGGAACAATTGTATCAGGAATTTTATAGTGCCAAACAAAAATCTAGCGAATCACCAACAAT
Source organism: Arenicola marina (assembly GCA_964019135.1). Lineage (NCBI taxonomy): Eukaryota > Metazoa > Annelida > Polychaeta > Arenicolidae > Arenicola > Arenicola marina. The sequence continues at coordinate 191,012 of OZ025253.1, read as the reverse complement.
CTGGGGTTGTAGGCTGGAAGAATTACTGTCACAAATAAAAGACAAGGTCGGAGTTAGCGAGCCACTTGCCAAAAGCATGCTACGTACCCAGTTTTGGCTGGGACTTGTCAATGAAAAACTCAAAAATGCCACTAGGCGTAAATTTGACGCTGGCTGAAGACTTGGTGAAAGCCATAAGGACAGCCGAACATGAATATAGAACTTCCAGCAAAATCGTAACAAAATGATTGCTCCTCAGCAGATAGACACCAATAATGAGATACTCACAAAGTTGTCCCAAATTATAGATCAGGTTGCCAAACTCGAAGTTTCGGTCACTGGGATTTCGAGTAGGGTTCGCTCTTTGGAACAAAGGGGGCCTCAACAGGCATCCTACGGACCTGGCGAAAAACGTTCCCCCCACAAACAAGTGGTTAAGTGCACCAGATGCGAAAGAAGGGGACATGATGTATCAAAATGTCGAGCAAAGATACACATTAACGGTTTTCCTTTAAACCAAGAGGCACCCGTGTCAGAGGGAGGAACACGGAGTGCGTTAGGAACACATCCACATTAAATCTCCCCAAAGTAGATCTCTTCGGAAAATCGAATTTAGTAGAAATTCAAATTGAAAATGTCCCATGCCAAGTTCTCCTTGACACAGGGTCACAAGTAACCACGGTTGCAAAGTGGTTTGTACAAGAAAATCTGACTACTGAAATATTACCACTGGATGCGTTTTTGAACATTGAGGGAGCGGGTGGACAATCCATATTATATGACGGAGTCGTCAATGTAAACGTTTAAATCCAACATACCGTGTTTGGTGAATCCGTGGTAATCCCAACTCCTGTGTTAGTGGTCCTTGATACTACCTATAACTCTTCTGTCCCAGTTGTCATTGGCACAAACGTTATAAATCGAAGCATAGAAGCTACTGGGGATGTGACAGTGAACGTCCAAGAATGGCATCGTGCTATACAAAGCTGTCAGATGAGGCAAAAATCCATCGATCATGATGGTAAGGTGGGCACTGTACGATGTCACAAACAAGTGATTATACCTGGTGAAAGTATAATGCTAATACATGGTATCATTAGGGCTGGTCCAGTAGGCAACATTTTGACGGTGAGCGAGGACGGTGATTATCCTACGCTGCCTAACGGCCTAACACTTGTACCAACCCTACAGTCTATCGTCAGTCACTCTTCATCTGCCTCCAGGGTTGGTGTAGAAATACATAACTTGACTAACAAAGTAATAACCATCCCAGCTAAAACAACTGTAGCCGAATTGAGGCAAGTTACTATGGTGCCTACTGTTCCCCAAGTAAAGGCATTTTGCCAAAACAATACTGACGCAATCAAGGAGATAACCTCAAATGCTGTTGTTGATCATTTTGACCTTCAACATCTCAAAGCTGATGAAAATGGCACACAACTAGTGCGGGGAATGTTGGAAAAGTGGCATGATATATTTGCTCTATCCGACCATGAGCTTGGCCATACCGATCGTATGCAATATCCTATAAATCTTAACGATGACACTCCATTCAAAGAGCGTTATCGGCCTATCCCTCCTAACATGATACAGGAGGTTCGTGAGCATGTGCAAGAGATGCTGAGCTCAGGGGTGATAAGACCCAGTTCCAGTCCCTATGCCTCTCCAGTCGTGCTGGTTAGAAAGAAAGATGGCTCGTTGCGCTTTTGCATAGATTACAGAAAGCTGAATGCAAAGACCATCAAAGATGCGCATCCTTTGCCCCATATTGAAGAAACAGTACAAACACTGGCTGGAGCACGCTGGTTCTCAACCTTAGATTTAAAAGCCGGGTACTGGCAAATGGAACTATGCGAGAAAGACAAACATAAAACTGCATTCACAGCGGGCCCCCTGGGATTCTATGAATTTAACCGGTTGCCCTATGGAATGGTAAACGCGCCTGTGATATTTTACGAATGGGGGGGGGGGAGTGTCTTTTTACTTTACTTTAATTTAATGTACTTCTCGTTGTGTTATTCTAATTACTTCTAAACTTAATTTCGACAACCCCAAGTGGGTGTTCGTTCCGAATTCGGTCTTACGTTAACACGTGGTGGCGAAGGCACTGAGGCGAAACGAAGTGGTTAAAGTTTCAATGATTTATTAAGCACCTTAACCTCAATTAAAACACAAGTCACGAACTCCGTTATCGGTGTCACTTACCTGGCAGCAGTTGGTGAAACTGCTGCCAGCCCCTTGCTCCGCAGGGCGGTTATCCAAGAACTCAAAACTATTGCTGCCTAAAAAAGTGCGACCGTCTCGCTCGCTGCCTCCCCGCTGACTCACCGCCCAGACCCAAGCCAAGCGGTGACATCACCGTTTCGGTTGCTATCGCAACGCTCGCGAGACTACACTCGGGGCCAAAAGTATGGGCACCCGAATACCACACTCCCCCCCCCTTCAAAACGTTCGCCCTCGAACGAATATATCGAAATGGGGAAATAAGAAGAAGAAAAAAAAAAAAAAAAAAATGTAAGGCATAAGCCTAACTATGGTAAACCCAATTAAGACAATATAGCGAATGACCTATAAACATTAGTAATGACCACATATATTAACAGCCGAACACACGGCAGTAATAGAGTTCAATGGCAGCTGTGTGATGTTGTGGACGCTGTCTCATAGGCGGCATAGCCAAGCCCGGCAAAGTCCGTATCGCTCCGCGACGCAGAGACGTCACTGGGACACCGAAGTGGCCGACCGCGCAGCGATTCTGTGCTGGCGCCCAGGCCTCGTCCCGAGGCCCTGCGGCACCGACGCCACCACATGGTCACGCCCAGCGCGCAGAGGATGCCCCGAAACAGTCACAACCGCCGGCTGGGCCGGTCCTGACACTAGCAAAGTTTAGTGTCGGCTGCCGCAGCAGCCAGGATGTCCACTGCTGTAGCGACCACAGGTGGCGACGTCGTCATGGACGTCGTCGCCATCCGGGCAGCCAGTGAGCGTCGCAGCTGCAGTAGCAGCCGCTGCTATCGCGGACGCCGATGCTGCCGCCGTTGTTGTCGCCGTTGTTGTCGCGGACGCCGATGCGGTCGCGGACGCCGATGCTGTCGCGGACGCCGATGTTGTCGCGGACGCCGATGCTGTCTCGGACGCCGAAGCTGTCGCGGGCGCCGATGCTGCCGCCGATGACGACGCCGTGTTGTCGCGCACGCCGATGCTGGCGGCGATAACGACGCCGTGTCTGCCGCGGTCACCAATGATACCGGTGACGCCCATGATGCCGAGGACGCTGCTGATACGGTGGGCGCCCATGCCGCCGCTGACGCCGCGGACACCAATCAAACTGGTGTCGCTGCTGGTGTCCGGGCCTTGAAGGTTCCCGTAAGAGTCCGGCGGCTGTAGAGATGGCAGAGCGGCTAGAACGGCTCCCGCCCTAACGTAACAGGCACTATATAGCGCCCTGCTGGGGCTCCTTGCGGTCCCGTCACGGAGTCAACCAGGCACCAAGGCAGCCGTTAGACAAGCGAGGTCATTGAGTCCATCTGTATTCAGACAACTTCACAACAGCAAGTGTAGTCGGGTGATCATTACTTTCACGCTTTACACATAGATCATCGTGTTTTACAAATATCAACCCCAAATTACTCAATAGACAGGCTGTAAATTTAATCACTAGCAATTCGACAAGCAAGGTCACCACTACTACCGCAAGCGGTTCAGTGGGTTCTACTAGACGTAAGCCTCCGACAGTCCGGTGGCAACAACAAGCATGTTGCGTTGTTTTAAACAATAGAATGAACCAGAATTAAAATGTAACGTCCATACTCTGGACATTTAAACGATATGACATATAGTCAAACATGATACAGAGAAAAAAAAAATTTATGCAATCGCATTAGTAATAATAATGACAGTAATGTAGTCAGTTTGTTGAAGAAAAGTTGGCTACTGAAAAGATCTCGACATATTGAAACATTAACATACAATAACTAACGTACCGAGTAACCAGTCAACATGATGGCAATAATACCGTACCCGCCCCCTCATACCGCCTACCCAGATAACACACCAGCTCACACCGTGGATGTACTCCAAAGCCAGCCCAATACACCCGCCGGCAGTCAATTGTCTCGGTTACATCCCATACCAGGCCAACACCCTGTGGAGGCACACCGTGGTCGGCGGCTCGAGAGTACAGCTAAAAAAACGGAATATACTATTACGCCAGGCGCAACAGGCTCAAGACGACTTGAGGCAACCTGGCTGTAACGTAAACCGCCCTCTACTTCACAGTTGGGGATTGATGCTGGACGGCGTCACCGAAGTGATCTGCCTGGATCCAGAATGTCACCCAGTGCTTCAGAAACAGCTGAAAGGAAAAAAACACAACAACCACCGCTTACACTGCGTGGAACCCATGGCACCAATATCGTGCCCCGCCCAACCACCTAACCGAATCCTGTGCCCCACTACACCGCCTGAACCATAAATTCCCAAGACCCTTACAACCCGAGCAACATCCACCGGTGCGACGCCCTACATATCTAGGCGTTGTGGGGGTCGACGTATCCTCGCCCCACGTCTGAGAGGAGGACCATCCTCACCATCCCCCACTGGGTCAAGACCCGTAGCATTCTCCTCTGGGGCCACCAGACTATCCATCATGTCATCTCCGGCCACCTCATCACCAGGAGTATCGTCTCCTCTCACCACCTCACCAGTGGTATCATCGTCTCGCACCACATCACGAGGAGTATCCTCTCCTCCCACATCATCACGAGGGGTACCCTCCCCTCTCACATTATCACGAGGGGTACCCTCCCCTCTCACCACATCACGCGCAGGAGGGGCACCAGCCACGTCAGGAGTGTCACTGCTGGGCCCTGCTCCATTTCCATCCAGCCAGCTGGTCAGTGGCTCATCAGGATCGACCACATACTCCTTCAGGTGATCGACGTGCTCGATCACTGGCCTCTCAGTCGGCGACCGTTGAACGGTGGCATTGACACCAGAGGGACGAGCGATCACCAGGAATGGGCCAGACCACCTGACACCACCCTTGACCTTGGCAGTGGCTGTGCAATAACGCCACACCCAGCTACCCACTGGGAAGGACACCGGCGTAGCACGCATATCGTACGCGGTTTTCTGGCGTGTGGCCGCCTTCCGGCTCTCACGACGAGCTATGCTGTGAGCTATCTCTATGGCATCACATAGCCACTCACAGTACTCTGTGACACACATCTGCCTCCTATCACTGGGCGGACCCTCCACCTGCAAGTCTAGTGGGAGCGTGACCTCATGGCCCAGCAGCATACGAAAGGGGGACACCCTAGTGCTGCGATGTTCCGTGGCACGGTACGCGCAGAGGGCATATGGAAGATGGTCTTCCCAGTCCTGCGGATGCAGTCTGGCATAGGTGAAAACCATGTCCTGGAGAGACCTGTTGAAGTTCTCCACAAGGCCATCTGATTGCGGCCTGTAAGGTGTGGTAAACGTTTTGTCAATCCGCATGATGCGGCAGATCTCCTTGAGAATCTTGTTGTTAAATTCTCGTCCCCGGTCTGAATGCAGCTGTCTGGGGCAGCCGAAACGGCAAAACACTTCCGTAACCAGCTTGTCAGCCACCGTCTGGGCTTCCTTGTTAGGAATGGGAAAACCCTCGACCCACTTTGTGAAGTAGTCCTCGACTACCAGCACATACTTGTTCCCACTTGCCGTGTCGGGCATAGGTCCTATCAGGTCCATAGCCAACCGTTCCCACGGTACACCAACAGGCATCTGTGTGAGCGGCGCTTTGTGAGGAACTGACGCTGGTTTCCGTTGACCACAGTCACGACACAAGGTCAGCCAGCGGCTCACATCAGCCGACATGCGTGGCCAATAAAAGCGCCTCTTCAGGGAAGCAAGTGACTTGCTGTGGCCCATGTGACCACCGATCCTATCGCAATGCACAAACAGAAATAACCTCCTCCGCATGGGCGGTGGGACTACCAGCTGCGTGATAGCCTGTGTGTCACAGCTCGCCTTCTTTTCACGGTACAGAATGTCATTCCGCACCCGCAGGCGATCCCATTGCTGCCAGAGACACTTGGTCGTGTAACTCTGATCTCTCACCTGAGCGAATGGTGGCCTGTGTGTACGGCTTTTCTTGCACTCCAGCATACAGGCCACACCCTCGTCTTCGCTCTGCCAGCGGCGAATGTCATCCAGAGTCACACCCGGGGCCCACTGTAGCATAGCTACTTCTGCCTCTAGGCCTCTATCACTCGCCTCTCCACTAGCAATTGGCAGTTGGGAATCGAACCTGTCACCTTCTGCAACGATCTCCATCACTGCAGATTCAGCACCGCAACCTATCAGAGGTCGGTCATCTTCCACCCTCTGTAGCGGTGACAGCTCAGAGGTGTCGCGTGAGGCGTCAGCTGCCAGACTCGCGTTAGCTACCCTCCTTGGTAAGCAGTCGACACACTCTGCACGCTTACAGGTCTGGTCACCTTGCGCGACAACGCATCTGCATGGCCTATGGACGCACCGGGACGGTGAACAATGGTGAAGTCATACGTCCCCAGGGTGGTTAGCCAACGGGCCACCATACCTTCCGCGTCCTTGAAGTGCATGAGCCAAGTCAGTGAGGCGTGGTCAGTTACGACAGTGAATGGTCGACCCCACAGGTAGTGTTTGAACTGTTTGATGAAGGTCACCACAGCCAACAACTCCCGGTGTGTTGTACAATAGCGGCTATGCGCACGACTGAACGTTTTCGACGCATAGGCTATCACCTTCTCCCCATCAGGTTGCTGCTGGGCAACGACGCATCCCATGGCATCATTGCTGGCATCCGTGTAAAGGATGAAGGGATCCTCCCTAGTGGGGTAGGCCAGAATTGGCGACTCGCACAAAGCCTGCTGCAGAGCCCTAAAGGCTTCCTCCTTACGGTCCGACCATTCGAACGGAGCCTTCTTCCTTGCCATAGCTGTCAGGGGATTTGCCACCCTCGCAAAGCCGGGAATGAAACGCCTGTAATAAGACGCCAGCCCAAGGAAGCTCCGTACCTCTTTTACCGTGGTCGGTCGTGGCCAGTCCCGCACAGCGGAGACTTTAGCCGGGTCTGTCGAAATACCTGCCCGGGACACAATATGCCCCAGGTAGGGCACCTCAGTCTGAAACAGATTGCATTTCTTGGCCTTCATCTTCAGGCCAGCCTCTCTGAAGCGTTCCCACACAGTGGTCAGCCGATCTAGGGTCTCCTCAAAGGACTTGCCATATACGATGACGTCATCGAGGTATACCAGACAGCTCCGCCAGCACAGGCCTCTCAGTACCAATTCCATCAGCCTTTCAAAAAGCGCTGGGCTATTACACAAGCCGAAAGGCATCACCTTCCACTGGAAGAGGCCCTGTCTGGTGATGAAGGCTGTCTTCTCTTTGTCACGCTCATCCATGGCCACCTGCCAATACCCGGAGGCCAGATCCAGGGTGCAAAACCACTCGGAGCCAGCCAGTGCATCTAGAGTGTCGGTGATCAATGGTAACGGATATGCATCTTTTCGCGTCACATCATTGAGTTTACGGTAATCAACGCAAAAGCGTGTACTTCCGTCCTTTTTCTTCACAAGAACCACCGGACTGCTCCAGGAACTGGTGCTCGGCTCAATGACACCCTTATCAAGCATGGACTGGATCTCTCTGGCCTCGACCTCCTGCTGAGCCACAGGAAGGTGACGAGCGCGCTGACGTATCGGGTAAGCCTGACCCGTATCAATACGGTGCTTAACCAGATCGGTAGTCCCCCATGTGTCGTTTGTCTCCGAGAAGATGTCTGAGTACTCCCGGAGCAGTGACCGAACCCGGTTTTGCTGACCTACTGTCAACTCTGGAGACACCTCGGTTGCTAACTTCTCCAATGCAGGAGGCAAGTCTTCAGCATCAGATGCTGTCACCTGACGCGTGTCAATCACACCTTCCCCAGTGGCATCTGACTCAACCTGGGGGACCTCGATTACTTCACCGCTGGGCAGTGCTTGCAAGGTCCCCACTATGCCACCCTTGCGCAGGAAGATTGTCTCATCTGTGGGATTCATGAGCACCACAGGCACATGCCTAGTACCGCAGCCTACAAGGGACGCACCTGCCACTACCTGGGTTGCAGACATTAACCGCCCGCTAGGGGTCAACAAGGCATCGCTACCCTTGGCATACTGCAACTTATTTTCTGCAATCCCTGTGACCACGACCTCAGTGGAAGGTGGGATGGCTACTGACTTCTCTAGTCGGACACGAGCCACCTGGTCCTGCTTGCCCTCCTGCGACAAGGCGAAGGTAAACTTACCTATCCTCAGGATTCCTTCCCGCATCGACATTTCGCAGTCCTGATCATGCAGGAAATCCAGGCCCAGTATCCCACCACGATCAGGCAAGTCGGCCACCACTACTTCTTGTGCCAGTCTCATCCCATTGAGGGAAAATTCGAGGGTAGTCTCTCCCAAGCTCTTCATTAAACCCCCATCCGCAGTGCGAAGCTGTGTTTTCAGAGGTTTAAGGGGAGGTCTCATGTCCGTCTGTATAGACATGTAAGTTTGGTTGTCCAGTAGCGACACAGCTGCACCCGTGTCAAGCAGCATAGGGCAACTCATCCCATACAACCTGGTATGCAGGACCCAACCTGCTACAGGTCTAACCCGGAGCACCCGAGGTCCCCCACCCTCGCTACGTGGCTCCCTGGCCCTGTCCTGCCCTTTGTCGCTACTACCCGGAATATCGTCACTTGTCACTGGGCTAGCTTTCCCCGGGGTGACACTAGCCCTAGTTAGTTTGGGGACCCAGAAGCCTGCTGTCCCGGCTGCTCCGACCGAGCGTTGTCAGTCTCACGGGGCGAGTAGTCTCCAGGTCTGCTCTCCATCTTAACCCGACACCCCAACCGGTAATGTCCAGTCTGGCCACAGCGGAAACAGCGATTCTCTCGCCGAAGCCGGTCACGCTCCCTGTCCCTGTCTGAGTCCCTGTCTCTGTCCCGCCTGTCCGTATAACGGTCAGGGGAGTATCGGCGTCTCCCAGAGGGGTAGTTCCGCTTGTCAGAAAAATGGGAGTGTGGAGACCTGGTCTGTCCGCTGGTGTGGCTGTCTCTGCTGCTTGGCCGTCGGTCAGCGTAATGGGTGTCACGGGTCCTGACATCACGGTAACTGTCATCCCGACGTGGCCGTCTCGAGTCTACCTGACCATCGATTGATCCACCATGACTGACTCTCTTTCCCCAACCCTGGGACCTCATGACCTCACTGAGGCGTGAAATCAGCCCCTCCACCTCATGTTCGGTCCCATCAGAGTCTTCATTATTCGGCTGTGACTCGTCATTTGCAGCAGACGCCCGGTAGATAGGGGCCGGCGCTGGTTTACTAACCCGCCCAAGTGGGGAAGCGAACTGATCGCTTCGGTCGGCCAGGTCTACCAGACGCTCTATGGGGACATCACCCTCCATGAACAACAGCCTGTGGGTGAAGTCGTCTGCTATCCCACCTACAAACTGTTCTCTGACCATCGCTTGGCGACTGTACTCATCAGAGTGGGGATAGGCTTGTTTCGCCAAGATCTGGAGTTCGTTGGCAAACAACCGATACGGTTCTGTCTTGCCCTTCTTCCGTTGTCGGAATATTCGGACCGCAACATCACCAATGCACGGCTTGTACTGCCACAGCAGTGCAGAACGCAAGGACCAGTAATCATCATTGCCTTGGCGGACAACCAGTCTGTAGGCCTCACCTTGCAAACACAATTTCAGGTTTAGACCCCGCTGACCTGCTGTCCAGCAACACAGATTGGCTATTGTGTCGAACCGGCTTAAGAAGTCCTGCACCGTGCTGCTGTCAGTCGAACCGGAAAATGTCGGCAATTTGGGGCACCTCTCCAGCCCAGCCTGCCACAAGACTTGTTTCAGATCTGCCGGACTTAAGGGGTTCACAGGCAAGCACTCCCCACCTGGCACTGGATGCCCTCTCGGTCCATGAACAAACCCACCAGGCTCGGGGAATACACCTCGCACTCCTTGGTAACCAGCCGGGCTGACACCTATATAGCCACCAGGGGAAATGCCCGCTGCTTCACAGCTGCCAGGCCCTGGCTGCCAGTGGCCCCTGTCAGCTGGGTTGGGTGCAGACTCCGCTATACGAGAGTGATGCAGTTGCCCCTGATGGGGGTTGCCAGCGAACGGCACAGCGCTTGGGGGCCCATAACCCACCCCCTCTGGCCTGTAACCATCCCATCTAACGCTTTGAGTTCGATTGCTGACACCCTGAGGTGTTGTCACATCAGCAGTAACATTGGGAAAACCCGGGGTAGCCTGCTCACCGAACACGGTGTCATGGGCGCGGCCATCTTGCATTCCCCTTATGACACCAACCCGCTGAGAATCCCGCGCGAACTCGCTTTTGGCGGGACGCGCACTCCTGCGCCAATCAGGGGCCGGCATTTCGGTCACGTGATCGCCCGGCCGATTTGGGGAAGAAGGCCGAGCCGCCATCTTAGAATTGTGCAACAAAATTTGAGGCGCACCCCTGGCTGAACTGTCCTCGCCTACCCGAGCCTCGACAGGTCCCAAATCATATTCCTCGCGCTTCTCTGACTGAATCCCCACATGGTCACGTATCCCACGGCCTAAATTTCCAACCCTCTCTCCGTGAACGGGGAAGTCTGTATCGTCCTCACTCAACCAACTTTCTAACCTAGCCATGAAGCCTAACCCACGGCGTTCCGCCATGGTGCCACTTGTCGCTCAACCACGTGACAAGACCGCTGGTTCATGGCACCAAATGTGATATTTTAGGTATGGGGGGGGGGGGGGTCTTTACTCTACTTTAATTTAATGTACTTCTCGTTGTGTTATTCTAATTACTTCTAAACTTAATTTCGACAACCCCAAGTGGGTGTTCGTTCCGAATTCGGTCTTACGTTAACACGTGGTGGCGAAGGCACTGAGGCGAAACGAAGTGGTTAAAGTTTCAATGATTTATTAAGCACCTTAACCTCAATTAAAACACAAGTCACGAACTCCGTTATCGGTGTCACTTACCTGGCAGCAGTTGGTGAAACTGCTGCCAGCCCCTTGCTCCGCAGGGCGGTTATCCAAGAACTCAAAACTATTGCTGCCTAAAAAAGTGCGACCGTCTCGCTCGCTGCCTCCCCGCTGACTCACCGCCCAGACCCAAGCCAAGCGGTGACATCACCGTTTCGGTTGCTATCGCAACGCTCGCGAGACTACACTCGGGGCCAAAAGTATGGGCACCCGAATACCACACGCCCGCAAAATTCCAGCGATTACTGGAAGCTTGTATGGGTGATTTACATCCAACCCAATGCCTATTATATCTTGACGACATCATCGTGTTCTCAAATACTTTTGAAGAGCATGTCATCCGTCTAGAAAACATTTTTCGGAGACTGCGGCAACATGGCCTGAAACTGAAAGCCTCTAAATGCTCTCTGTTTAAGAAAGAGGTAAAATACCTTGGACACATTATCTCAGCAGAAGGCATCAGCACTGATGAAGAGAAAATCTCTGCCGTCAGACGCTGGCCTACTCCCCAAAATGTGAAAGAGCTTCGTAGTTTTTTAGGCTTTACTGGCTACTACAGACGTTTCGTAAAGGACTACGCCAAACTTGCACGACCACTCTATGATTTACTCAAATGTGACACTGGTCATACATCGACACAGAGATCAGTTGGCAGATGACAGGGCTTTTACTGGACTGAAGTTCAAGAGTCCGCTTTTCACGCTCTGATTAAATCCATGACTTCTGCTCCTATTCTTGGCTATGTGGATTTTACGTTGCCATTCCGGGTACATGTCGATGCTAGTGGAGAAGGACTTGGGGCAGTATTGTATCAAGAGCAGAGAGATGGCTCGAGGGTTATTGCGTACGCCAGTCGCGGATTATCTGCATCCGAACGCTACTATCCGGCCCATAAGCTGGAATTTTTGGCGTTAAAATGGGCTGTAACAGACAAGTTCAGAGATTAAATTGTATGGGAGTCGATTCACGGTTTTAACAGACAACAATCCTCTCACATATGTCTTGACTACCGCTAAGTTGGACGCCACTGGACATCGCTGGCTCTCCGCTTTAGCAAGTTTCAACTTTGACATCAAATACCGAAGTGGAAAACTGAATGTGGACGCAGACGCTTTATCGCGCCTTCCAGGTATCACAAAGAGCGAACTGACCAATGATGTAGTAACGGCAGTATGTCAGTTGAGTGGTTCAGTACCTCTTGTGGAATCCCTGACGATCGACGGACACTTACTTGAAAACATACCTGATACTGCATTGACAATGATGACGGTAAATGACTGGATAGCGAAACAAAACGCAGACCCATTATTGGCTGACGTTATTTCGCAAATCACAAATCAATCTGGCCGCAAAATGAATGACTATCGTTCCCTCTTATCACGGGAAAAGATTTTACAACGCCAGTTGACCAAACTTACCATGAAAAATGGCATCTTGTACCGCAAATGCTGTCTGCAAGATAATGAAATTTTCCAGTTAGTTATTCCTCGATCGCTTCACGAAGTGGCGCTACGAGGAGTGCATGATGACCTTGGCCACTTAGGCCGTGACAAAGTTAATAAACTACTCCAACAACGTTTTTGTTGGCCGGGAATGTACGCCGACGCCAATGACTGGCTCAGGAAGTGCATGACTTGCATTCGGCGTAAAGAGGCTCCACCGATCGCTCCTTTGGTATCCGTTAATACCACGCAGCCGCTGGAATTGGTATGCATGGACTTCCTAAGTCTCGAAGAATCCAAAGGCGGCATAAAAGACATACTAGTCGTCACTGACCACTTCACACGACATGCTTTGGCCGTACCCACCCGAAATCAAACAGCAAAGACCACTGCTGAAGTACCTTTTCAACCATTTTATCAATCACTATGGTTTTCCAAGGCGACTACATAGCGACCAAGGTCGAAATTTGGAGTCGAAAGTTATAAGTGAATTGTGCAAATTGGCTGGCATTGAAAAGTCGCATACAACACCCTATCACGCTATGGGTAACGGACAATGCGAGAGGTATAATCGAACCCTCTTGGGCATGTTGGGAACTTTGGCAGACTGCAAGAAGTCAAACTGGAGAGCCCATGTCGGACCAATTACACACGCTTACAATTGTACGGAAAATAGCTCCACCGGGTTCTCACCTTTCTTTCTAATGTACGGCAGACAACCGAGGTTGCCTGTAGATATCGTACTGGGAGTAAGGGGGGAGGCCCAAACAGTTGAAACAGAATATGGAAACTATGTGGAGAAACTAAAGCAAAGATTAACAACCGCTTATGACGTTGCTGTATCCAATGCGAAAGTTAGTCAGGAGAGACAAAAACAATGCTATGACAAACGTGTCCATGGTGCTACACTGAGTGTCGGCGACAGAGTCTTAATCAGACAAGTCGCATTCACAGGGCCGCACAAACTGGCGGACAAGTGGCATAGGGAGGTTTACCTTGTTGACTCGAAGCCTGACCCAGAGATACCTGTATTTTGTGTCAAACATGAGTCCTCAGGCAAACAGCGGGTCCTCCATAGAAATATGCTACTGCCAGTGGGATCATTGATTGACAATCGTGGTCCCCAGCTTGACCCCCAGGCTAAGGTATCTACTAATACTGCAATTCCGCGCAAGAAGATGACCTTAGTAAGCGAGACAGAGTCATTAGACTCAGACACTGAACGCCCACGTTATGACACGCGCAGTTCAGCATTACCCCGACAGGAGAAACATGCTCGTAGTGGGAATCAATTTCACCCCCCTATTATAAGTCATCCCCCATTTCGACCGCGTAATCTTGCGCCAGGTGAAATTGAAATTGCTGGCTCTGCTGAGTGACCAACATCATCTCTTCACCCTTCATCTCCATCTTCAACACCCACTGTAGGTAAATCAGCTTGTGACGGGCGCCAGTTATCGCCACCACGCCCAGTCAGTCAACCTGCATCACCGCCATCTCATACGCCCAGTGTTTCATCCCCTGGTCCCACACGTGTCTCAGAAACAACTAATCAAGAAACGGTCTCCCCAACTGAGTTGAATGCGAATGTTCCTAGATCAAACCGCGAAAGAAAAGCTCCATCGCGCTTTGGTGACTTTCAACTATATCAACAGATTTATTATGTGTAAATATAATGCGGTGTAACACTATTAAAATTTGTTTACAAGTATTGTGTAAATTTGAAATGTTCATTGTCAATTAGCATGTAACGAAGGCCTTGCATGACAATCAACTTGTAAATACGTTTTGGGTGAAATGAGTATTGTAATTCTTGATTTAATCTGTCAAGAATTATTCGTGAGATGAGACTCGGTGATATGTATCGAATATATAACTTCCATAGATGTTGATGGAAATGTTAATGCACCAAAGCGCTACTTAATGTACAAGTGTTCAGTGGAGTGATTAGTATAAAAGAACCTATGATGTATATATATGGAGCCCCCAGTGGAGCGCGTAATGATGTGTGTTTAGATAACGACACTTTATATTAATGTTATCATTGTAGACCATGACAATGGATTAAGGGGGTTCGCTAATCGTCGCCATTTTTACGAGATTGATACGCGCGGTGGTTTATGGGTAAAATTTTGGTGTTACGCGAGTGAACGTAATTCGCGCGCTGATTTTGCTTTCCGTCTTCGCTGTTCACTAGTGTTTACTGCAGTCATGCCTTACAGATGCTGCGTTTATGGCTGTAATAATCAAAGTAATCAGAAGGAAAGGTATTCAGATTTTTCTTATAACTTACTAGCCTAAGTAAGCTTAATATAGATAAATTGTTCATTATTACGGCTTACAACATAATGAGTTATATTTATAGGACTAACATCTTACCTTCTCCCGATCATATTTCAAGGCAGACAAAAGTCAATTTGATATCTTCAATTATTAAAGTCAATAAAGAAGGCCAAAAATTCAAAGACAGGTGCGTGTAGATTTAGACCAAGCTTATCTGGGTATGGGGCTCACAGAATGCAGGGGCAACTCACAATCAGGCCACGGATGATCTATTACATCGTTTAGCGACGCGAGTCCGTTAAGCGCAAGTGGTCGTGTGATAAAAGACGCGACT
The DNA here is from genome assembly GCA_964019135.1 of Arenicola marina. Lineage (NCBI taxonomy): Eukaryota > Metazoa > Annelida > Polychaeta > Arenicolidae > Arenicola > Arenicola marina. Next base: position 175,921 of record OZ025253.1, on the reverse strand, counting down.
CAGTAATTCGCATTTATCTGGGTTCGAATCTTGGTCAGACCCGTTATAGCCATGCATCCATGGCTATGGTTGAAGAATCATAGCCATGTAGCATTCTATAGTGAAAAATCAACTTCATATGATAAATTGAATTATTTAAGTATAGCTTTCATAATTGGTTTCAACAATGTAAAAGTACTTTTCTATATACAATTAATGATGTATGAACTCTTACAAAGTTGTTAAAGTCTTCAAAAGGAGCTATAATTGCCTACTGGCACAACAATGGACAACAACATGCCACCATTTTTTTTACAGGAAGTTGATCACTGCACATGTGCAAGGTCATCACATGATATTATAAGCCATGCTAATTGGTTCATTGTTCAGGGACCCAGTCATTGGGTCAGTGAAAACACATGTTTTCATATGAATTCCTGGTGACAGACTGGACAATTGTTGCCTTTCAAGAAAGGTTAATTATCTGATTAGTCATTACTTGCCAGGAAGTAATAAGAAAAGGATTAAGGTTTGTTTCTGTTATAAAACTTTTGCCACAGCAAAGGAGAAATCAGAGCTACACTTGGTCAAAGTCAAACAACCCTGAAATGGGATTGTTCCAGGCCAGAATTTTACTATGGAATGCTACTAGGCTGTGTTTCAGCCCACACAGCCTAGGGTTCTGGGCGAGACCCGTTACATTTTTTTTCGTTCCGTATCATTACCACAAAGATCAAGAAAAATAACCCTATTTGCGCCGACTTCCCCCATTTTTCTTAAAAGAAATATTTTTACATGTCCGTTGTCCATTTTTGGCCACCAAATTTATCCAGGTTCAGTACCCTGGTCCCGGGGTTCATTATACTTAGGGCGGGGGTGGGGGGGGGGGGGCATTAAGGGGGGTCGTCTTCCCAGATCACGAAGAATAATTTTTTGGAATCCCAGGTCACGATGAATGAGCACTTCCCGCATACAAAGCAAGGGCGGGTTGCATTATATAAATTGGCGATTTCCCGATTTAGGCCTACGGTTATTCAATATTAAAATTCCAAGTTCACGCTTAATGAACATCTTTGATCACGACGGTCGACAAATAAGCTTACCGGATTTGCACTTCATGAAGAATTCATTTCCTCATTCTCAGTTCAAGATAAAATGAAAAGCCCATTCCCGAGAAACGGAAATACCCTTTTCGCGCCCCCTATAATCACGCAGGTCGCCACACTACAGACAGTGATAGGCCTAGATAGGCACTTACAGATCATTCAGGCCGCCGAAAGGCCATACTGGGCTCGCGGGGTTGGCATGACAGGTGCTACGATTCGGATAGCCCTGTCAGATTGTTTATTTCCGCTAAGGGCGGGGGAGGGGGTCTCCTTTACCTGTCGGATAAATGAATAGGTGACGGCTAAAGGGGGGTGGGGGTTTTCATTTATATGGCGCATTTAAGAATGGATCGAGGGCGCGCTCACATGGAATACCCCACCCGACTATAGATCCGCGTTTGATAGATTTGAGGGGCGGGGAGGGGGAGGTAGGGTGGGGGGGGGAGGCTCAACGTCTAGAAGTCGCGGAAGTGTGCGTATTATCCTTCTTTCAAGTTACAGTTTCGTTTCAAATCAACCAATTCTGCTGTCATTTCGCGTGTGGTGAAGATGTCTACGCGAGAGAGAAAGGCATTTCACCCAGGCTCCGCCAATAATATAATTAAGGTTGGTTCAATTATTATTTACTGACATTTTTTGGTTGCTAACACAAAAGTATTGCTACATATAAGTGGACTTGTGTAGTGTTATTGTTATTGTGTATAAACTAATATGTAGCACCATTTGAATTTCTACAGTAACTTTTTAACATCATCAACATCGAGTTACAACAACTCTTTTATTTCCCGGAAAATAGCATTTTCTAAAACATGGAACAATACATGAATTGTGCTTCTATTTCAGATGGATCGTTATGTCACATGTCTCAGTCCTGTCGTTTCATTCTTGTAATGAACCTGTTCATTACCGAGTATGGGACAAGGCAATCAACAGAAAGGACAAATCGTGGGGTGGCGTTGGTAAACATACCAAAGTGTGCAGCAACCATTTCAAGTTGGGGCGGCCACTTCCTGAGACTTCACATCCTACCCTGTTCCTGAAGGGCTATGACATTCCGCAAACCCCGACACGCCCACCACCCAGAGCTCGGTCACCTCCTGCTCCACGCGCAAAGAGGCAGAAGCCAGAGCCAGCCATTACTGTAACAGCTGTACAAGAGACGTGCGAAAGCCATCCCCCAGCAACACCACAAATGGAATCCTCTGATGACCCGAAGTGTCAAGAAGAGGAGCATGCCTATGGAATGCCTCCTCACCGTGAGCCTTGTAGTAGCTGTAGTCTCCTCCACAGCCCCCCGCTGCGTGGCCAGCTCACTCAGATTGGGTCTGTAAACGGCTAAATTCACTGTACGGAATTCCGTACAGTGACGTCACAAAAATCCCATCAGCCTCCGCGGCATCTCACCAACCAAGATGGCGAGAGCAAGTGGTCGACATAACCATTCCCATGCAAAGCTGTGTAGTGCATGGCGTAAGAACACAATAATGCGTCATTACACTACACGATAAAGGTAAAACAAGATAGTTTTGATGTTTTGGTATCACTTTTTGATCATGACAAGACATAGTTTCTTCATTTTTTGGAATTTTGCAGTCAGTTTCATTGGCAGTTTACTGGCGCAGGTACCAACCCGGCAAAAATCTGTCGGAAAGTCGCTGAGCCTAAGGGACGGGCCATTTGATCCCAAGGGCGAGAGGGGGCGATGGTTTTGTTTCACTTTAAACTTCAAATCTAGAAGTCGATCTATTTTGCATGCAAAGAGTTGTAATGTCCAAAATTTTGATGTCTAAAATCTAGTCACAGCTATATAGGCACTGTAAAGCGACGGAAAGAGGGTAAATGGGGTAGCCCCATGACCCCCCCCACCCCACCCCCACTGGCTATTACGCTGTGGGCCGCGCCGGAGCGGGCTCTCGTCTCCGTATCGTGCGAGGCCTCCAAGTCAGAGGGACTCCTTTCAGGACTAGGGGTGAGGGAGGGGGTGGGGGTGCGACTATGTGGCCCAATACCGCCCGCCCCTCCCTCTGTCACTTTACGATGCCAGTGAATTTAGATCTCTGTATTCTTTAACTGCACAACTATTTAAAAACGGCATTAAATCAGTCGGGGGCGGATCAGGGAATTTGGAAAAGGGAGTGGGGGGGGGGGTCTCTAAAAACTTGCGGCCGGGGTGGGGGGGGGGGGGTACTCGAAGAACCCGACTTTGACAGTGTATGTTCAAGTTCCCAAGGGAGGGGGGGGGATTGGTTTAAACCCCCCTGACCCCACCTCTAGTTCCGCCCCTGATCTTAGCAGTATCTTCCTGTTGGAAGTTGAAATTAATGTGGTGAAAAATTTCTTCCATCACTATATACATTTATAATATATATATCATAATAATATCTGTCCTGCTAAAAGCCTTACCTGGCTCTAAGGTCACATGGTGTTGTTACATCACGGCATACATGCTGCTTAGAGGGAGGCCTAATAAGCTTACAAACATGCCCCCCACCCTACCTCCTGCAATCAAATGGTATGCCCCTTTTACAGCTATAATGGGTCACCTGTTTTTTTTTTTCAACATTGGTCATGTAAACTTTGATTGTTCAGCAACATTCATGTCATAAAAATCAATATAAAATTATCTGCATCAACCTATTAAATTAATATTTTACTCTAATAAGTATCATTTTAAGTATTATCATAGATTATGTGTCATCATAATTATAAGCCTGTCATATTATATTTTTTTGCACATTATTACAGTTCAATGTTTAAAAGTAATCAATAAACATTTTACTCTATCACTCATCTCACATGCTGCATCTTATAGTGAAAAACTTTTTTTTGTTTAGGTGATTTTATCTTTTGGTGAAATAGAAATTTGTATTATGTTATTTGGTGAAAGTTATAGGTTTTGATTAGAGAAAAAAGCTATTATAGTTCTGTAGCGGATAAAATTACAGGTTCATTAACAGTTATGTACATGTTTATGCAGGCTTCTCTTCACTTAGAAAAAGAATCTAGGGAGTTAACATTTCATGGTCACACACATTCATAATAATTAAGTTAAGTCTACCAGACATTCACTTAAGCCTCAAATATCAACTAAATCATCAACAGGAAGTTTAAGTACTAGATACCGGTATTTGCTTTAAAGAGTAAAAATTATAATAAAATAAAACAGATTATAAATTTCTTTTTATAACAGTTATAACTGTAACTTCATATATACATAAAGATGAGACTGCCTGAGAACATTATTGGATAGTTTTGCAGCAAAAAAAGTGTGCTGCACGTATAACATGGAATATATCTGTTCCCCTGGGAATACTGGTAATTAGAAAGGTATTTTGTGCTGCAGAAATTCCTCTTGAAGTTTCAGGGGTTCAGGAGATTTATATGTGTGCGTGAAGAACAAAATTATATTAACAAAACATCAGCCAAATTCGATTGAAGAATGACAAACACATTTTATTGAAAGCATTAATAAGTATTATTTCATGAAACTAAATGAAAAACATTTCGTCTAATTATTCTTAGGTAGGATTGATGTAAATCAACAATGGCTACCAAGTTTTCATAATGACCCAGCTCATAATTCCAACAAATCCCTGGCTTATTTCATTTCAAAATCTTGCATTAGCATGCATTTGAACTGTGCTTCACTGTGATAGTCATGAAACAGCATCCTGTGATGGCTCCAGATGTGGTGTCCTGGTCTTGACAAAGCACCATTCTCGCAAGTTTAACCTCTCACGAAAAAGTAACACTGAAGGATTAACATGAGTTGGTTCTCCCCCATGTGTTCAATAGTCCAGTGCCTCAACCAGCCTCTTGACAATATGCTGTGAATATAAAAGTAACTTTTATATATTAGGGGTTTAACAGATTGATCATAAATTTGATACATGATTATATGTAATAAGGTACTGGGCGAAGCTCTCATCATGGGAGTTTTGGAGATGCAGTGTATGACTAAACAAAGGTATCTAAGTAGAGCAGACAACTATGTACAATTCTCTCAGACAAAGTAAATTACCCAGGTGAAAAAAGTAATACTTGCTGCTTAACACTTGATCATCTGAGTTTACTATACAGAGCCATAATCTGCTCATATGGCTCATATGTCATATTGCTCAATCAGTTGCTTAAAAATCATGCTTAATTGTACTTCACATAAATGACAATAATAACATGTTTTATACACTTCAGTCATGTGGTTATGTGCATGTCATGTACATATGAAGTCCTTACACAGAGACTTTACCAGAAATAGATTATAACACTACCGAATTTAGATAAGAATTAAAGAATAAACATGATTATTTAAGGCTAAAACCCTTCAAGTAATAAATAACAGGAATATATAAATATCCACACCTATTCTAAATGCCTCAATAGCATTTGGCAAATGAATATTGTCTGGAGGTCTGCAAATATCTGCAGCATAGCTCTTCATGCATCTAAAAGACAAAAACACAGATAAGTTTATTAAATTGTTGCAATAATTTTTATGATTGTTGGGTATGATTGGGAGAGGTAAAATCATATGCTGGCCCTTTTATATTGACACACCACTGATATTACAGCTGCATAAAAAACATCATTAATTTAAAATGCAAAATTTGCCACAAATTAATCAAAGGCATTTAATTGCATCTGTATACCTAATGAAGCTAGCTTATATACTGATAATCGTATGTAATGAAAACATAAAGAATTAAATATAACTGAAACTTACCTGCAATTTCCAGCATAGATGTTACTTCTGCCAGCTTATTTCTTCGCTGGTGTATAACCGAATTGACAGTGACACCACTGTCATTTCTCTTGGGCGGTCACTGAAGGCATCAGCTGATCACCCCGCCCCCCCCCCCCCTGCCCGCTGAACTGGAAAGTAAACATTCTCGATTTTCGCGAAACGTCCGCCTGATCGGAGGATTCTTCCACGTATTTCCGCCTACAATCACATTATTTTTTTCCTAAATAGCCATGCGTCTGCTTTTCTTTCCTGGTTGTTTCGTTTATATGCGTTAAAACTATTTTAGGAGCAAGTTTAAATCTTATTTCAGCCAAAACTCTTCCACTTTCTCCAAAACTTTGTCAAGGGCGGCCATGATGCACCCGCGGAGCTAAAGTTAGCACAGCCAATGAGAATATTCGAAACAGGCAGAGCGCGTTGACCAATCCCTGCCAACCTTAGATTAGCCGTTTACAGCCTCACATGGAGCGAGCGGAGGTGGGGCTGTGGAAGAGCCTAGTAGTAGCTGTTCCCCCCAAGTAACGGATCTGATACGCACTATCAGCATGATGGAGAAGCACATAAACCAGCTGGAGAGACGACTTTCCAATACGACCAACCAAAACGACTTTACCTGAACCAACAGTGACACCGAAGAGTGTTTCCTCGAAGGTGGACAAAGCCCCCGAAATGCAAAAAGGGAAGAACCTCTTTTCGATAGACGATATCAAGAATGACAAGTCCCTTATTTATTTGCATACCGGTCTGCAGAACTACGCTACATTTCAGTTGGTCATGACTGAAGTAACAGGTGCTGCGGAGAAAATGAACTACTACAAGGGAAGGAGCAGCCACACGCTTAAGAGCTACCAGAAAACAAACAGCAGCTACCTTCTCTGTTTATGACATATGTGTGAAGCCGGCCCCCTCCCACCCCACCCACCCACGATTGGGGCGCCTGTGGTCAGTGTCACTGTCAGTGACTCGAAAAAGGTTACTCATGCCGCCACCAAACAATGTAAATATACTAGAATATATAGCAGCGCCAATGGAATAAAGGTTGCTATATCTGCTAAAGTCATACGACACTTCAACGACCTTGGTAATAGTTAAATCACTTTAATGGAACTCGTTACATAAGATAAAGTGATCACCACAACGATAAACCGGAAAGAGACAAAAAGTAGCATACCAATAAATGTGTTACAATCCTACTGGCGTGAATTATTTCTTTCTTTCTTAAAAACATTAGCAGGTACTAGTATGCATGTTGCATAGTTCATTACAGTAATTAACTGTAATTATAATGTTCATCAGTGCGTCTTCGAAACAAAAACTAATGAGATCATATAAAACTTTTAGTCGGTTACAAAATCCTGCAAATGCGTAGGAGGTCTCCGTTGCCTGGTGGAACGCCTTGGGGCGACGTTGTGTTCGCCTGTGGGATGAATTACCGGGACGGCTGATTGGCTTAATGTAGCCGAAAGTTGCAATGTATTTCGGTGTAAATCAGTTGTCGCGGGGCGCTCCAGGTCTTGTGCTCTCGACGACTCAGGTGTTGAAATTAGTAGTGGGACCTGAGGTTGTTCTGGAGGTCTTGGTATTCCGATACTAAGTTCCAGAGGGTTTGGTATTCCGATCGGGTCCAAGTCTTTGTCCTCATCGTCGGATACATCGCTGTTCATTTCTCGTTGATATAACTAATTTGTTGACGAAGACTCATCTCGTAATAGGTAACATTCGTTTCGCTTAACCCGGTAAGCTGTATTTCTTAACTGGGCCCCAACGAACTTTCTGATGTTGCACCAGTTTCCATCTATGGAGGTTACCAGATACCGAGGACGGGCTCGGGATTTGTTGCCATCCGAATGCAAGTACACAAGGCTTCCCACGTCAAACACAGCGTTGACAGGAAGATTCCCTTTAGGAGCCTTCGCTTTCTCACTATAAGGGTGATTCGTCACGCGCTGTTTGTTTTGGTCGATAATTAGATCACGATCACATATAGGTAATTGTTTGTTGGTGAACTGATCCCGTTGGCACCACTGCTCTCGAGATGAAATTCCTGGGGACCGAATCCTTGAGTTAAGACGGGCTATGGCCAAAGAGAGGTTGAGAGGGCTAACGAATCCTCCAGTAGGGTTTTGTCGGAGTAATTCCTCTTGTAATTCGCGTATCACTTTCTCAGCTATGGGGTTCTTGTTTTTGTTCTTGATTCTTCCGACTTCAATGTTTATTCGGTGGTCACGGAGAAATTCGTCGTTGACGAGTGATGCAAAACCTGGAGCAGGATCGGTGCGGACGACGGAAATAGGGCCATCCAAAGGACAGAGATCCACACATAAGCGAATCAAGGCATTTCTTAACGTGTCGCTCCGCTCGTTCTCTACAGCTGTGGCGACTGTGTACGATGTGACTGTTTCTCGAACGACTAAAATTAACTGCCGCTCGCGTTTCATTATGTCGGCTGCGAATGAACTGCCGATAGTTTCTGGCGGATCGCCGGTTGTTTGCTCTATGACAGTGTGCGGGGCATTGCGTAAAGACGCACATTGATGACATCCAGAGGTTGTGGCTTCGACTGCTTTATCTAAGTCCAGGGCATACAAGTAGCGACGAAAGACTTGCCCGAGCTGGTGGCTTGATGGGTGATCAAGTTGGACGTGTAACGCTGTTAGTAAGCCGTCTAGAACTTTGCGGGGAACGATTAAACATTCTCGGGGTGTAGCTAATGGCGTATTCTGTTGAACGACCAGTAAGCCATCCTTTGCGATGTTCGCGATGCCGAGATAGCGTTTAATGTCTCGAATATTGGTAAGTTTCTTTGAAGGACGGGTTCCCTGCTTTAGATGTGCATGAGTGCGCCTTAAATCGGGACATTCGGCTTGGATGCTTGACCAGGCATTGCGACTGGTGAAGGGTAGCTTGACCTTTCCGTCAAGTATATCCTTGGTGGAGATACGTTGAACTACAGAATCTTCAGTTTGCTTTACGAAAGAGCAGGCTTGACAATCGCTTTCTGTACACGATGGAGCATTACGGCTTGCGAAGTCTGTTGGGATGTTGGAGGCTCCTGCTAGGTGCCGGACAGTTGCCTGGTAGCGACTTAATATTGATAAGAACGTTGACACGCGTGGGCTGACTGAAAACTCTCCACGACAGAGCTTTTCATGGGCTTGTACACACGGTTTGCTGTCTGTCAACACGCATGTCTTGTGTTTAGATCTGACGATGTAAGGGCTGAAGTGCTTGACCGCAACTGCTATGGCTAAGGCTTCCATTTCACAAGGGAGCCACGATATTTGTCTTCCGCGTAATTTCGCACTGAAGAAACCGGCAAGGTACAGCTTGTTGTCTCTAGTGATGTCTAGAGTTGATCCAATGCCGTATTTTTTTACTGATGCGTCTGTGATGATCCACCGTTGATCGTCTGTGCGTGGTAGGGTTATAGTGTGGCTATTGGTCAGTGCAAGTTGTGCCGCTCGAAAGGTCTCGTACAACTCGTCAGACCACACCAGGCGTTCTGAGGACTGCAGTCCTGCCACGGCGTCGTCTAAGGGAGCGAGGATGGCTGCGCATCTAGGGAGTACGCGTGAAAGAACTTTATAGGCGCCTACAAATGATCTCAAGTCTTTTAACGTAGATGGTCGCTCACAAGCCGCTAACGTAGATAGTCTATGTGGACTGGCTTTCAGCGTACCGGCCGACCATATCCATCCCAGAATGGTCGCCGTCTGTGGACATATGATTGTCTTTTATTGCTGATAAATGAAGTCCTGACTGTGCTAGTGCGTGTAGAACTCTCTTCCACACAGAAACAAGCTCCTGTAGAGAATTTGCTCCACAGTATAGATCGTCAGCGATCTTTGCCAGTACACCTTCGGCTTGCAGGTGTCCTAGGACGCGACACATTAACTCCTCTAGTGCCGTTTCTGATCCTGGCATACCCATAGCTGATCTGGCATAGGCGCGGGTCCCGTGGTACGGTGTGGCCACTCCACAGTACTTCATAGACTCTTTTGCTAAGGGTATTTGGTAAAAGGCATTTGAGAGGTCCGTTGCTATGATGTATTTCCACTTTGCAATGGAGCGTAACGTGGAGTTGACGTCGGGCATGACCGCGGGTTGGGGTTTGCTATAACGACCGACGTCTGCGAACGCTGTGACCAGGCGGAAACCTCCGCTACTCTTCTTGATTAGAAAAGAAGGGTTCACGTATTCTACGTTGACTCCGACGTCTTCTGGACGAACGATGACTCCTAACCGTTCCAGCTCGTCAAATTTATGTTGTAGTTGATTCAGCTTATCTTCAGAATAATGAGGAAGGCGGCCTTTACGTTGTGGAGGCTGGACGGTGCCCATGTTGACGACAGCTTTGAACGGTCCTACCGCACCGTTATAGCCTTTGAAATCAGGATTGAACACTTCATTGTATTCCTCCATGACTGTTTCTATTTGTGTCTTTATCTTGCCAGAAAGCATATCTCCCGGATCCACGGAGGCTTCTTTCCAATGGACGGTCGGGTTGCGGATACGTCTGTCGGAGGCGCTTATTCCCTCCGTATCTGTATTTGTAACGCTTTGAGGAGAGTATACAGCACGCACCTGACAGAAATGCTCCTGTTTTTTCAATACCTTGGGAAAAGGTGTTAAGTTTGCCATGCGTACTTTCCCTGCGACGCTCGATATCATGGCAGGGGGAGGCCATGGTTTGTTAGATTTCGCATTGCAGGGGGCGTCTACTCGTGGCTCTAGAGCGAAAATATTATCATCTGAAGAGAATTCACCTGGCAGCTCTACCTCTACATATTCGCCCGGCCAAATGGTAGTTGTGTTATCGGGAGCCCGGAGAACGCACGCACGGCGTACAGTGTGACGTCTTGACGAGTTGTCTGATGATCCATAGGCATATATTGTGCCATCAGTGAGTATACTTGTCGTTTGGCGGGTCGGACTGTAATGTCGTTCTGTTCCATAAAGGGGGTTCCTGCTAGAACATCCACGTCCAGATTCTCTACCACCAGACCATTGAATTTAAACTCTCGGCCATCCCTAGTGAAAGTCATACAGGTTTCCCCCATCACTTTGAGTGGTGATGAACCGTCGGCTTGATGAGCGGATTGAGAACTCTTTTTGATCTCACCTCCCAGGCGCTCCACTGCTGATAGGCGGACCATATTTCCAGTGGCTCCACTGTCAATGGCGATTCGTGCAGTGCGGTGATTGAGGAAGGTATCTATGTATGGGGACTGGCAAACTTGTATCCGTTGGGCAGAGTGTGGTTCCTCACTGAGTGGAAAGGAATCTTCTTCCACTTCTTCATCATCACTTAAGATGTTTGATATCTGTCTTTGATATCCCTGGAGATGTACTTTCTGTCTTCAGGAGGGAGGTGTTTACATTCGCTTAGGAAGTGCTTGTTACTCTCCCGTCCTGCCTGGGAGCACAGAGGGCATACTCGTTTGGCTCGAGATTGTTGATATCTGTTATGCTGTGGCTTCTGGAATCGAGAAGCTGCTGCTCGCATGATCTTGGCGTCTTCTGATGTGTTCAGTTCTTCTATTAAGGAGTCCAGAGCTTGCGAGATCTCGGGTTTAATGCTGGCTAGGGTCCTTGATCTTAATTCTGTACCGTATCGTTGTTTCACAAGCTTCGGTAATCCGCTGTGGATTAGACGCAACCAAGTAAGGGTGATCAAATTTTCCAGCGTGGGGGACAGTTCTTCATCCTCATCAATGATTTCGCCATGGTGTGTGATAGTGGTGCCTCTTTGTAATAGATTGTCCTCGACAAAGGCCATTATGCGTTGGTAAAGGTCTTCAGGACGTTCATTAGCTAGGCTCCAGATGGATTTCACTAAAGTCAAGAAAATGTCCACCTGTAGATTGGAAACCATAGTGCAACCTGATGGCTTGCCATATCTCATTGATTGATGTTGAGTTCTTGACAATGGAATTCCTCGAGATGACTGGACAGTAATTTGCGATCTGACCCAACATAAGTTCTAAGGTGTGTAGTTTCTGTTGAGCTGTTTGTCTTGTTGCCTCTGGCACCGCATCACTGTCATCAGTGAAACCTCTCAATGGGTTTGTCCGTGTTTTCTTTCCCCACTGAGCGAGATCAGATAGGTAAGGTGCAAAGTTTTTGTCAAGACTTAACGTGTAACATAAGTTCTGCTTCCAGTTTTCAAACGAATTTACGTTTTCTACCTTAGTAAGGCACCATTGTTTTGGTGCTCGATGTGAGCTGGCCATACTGAATACCGTGCTTTTCCGTAGGTTGGTAGTCGTTCGCTAGTTCGGCGTGACAGAGTCAGATGTGTCGCTGAAGCGTGATAGTATTTCACCCGTTTTACGTCCTTGGAGAGCGGGAGTCGTTATAACCGCTGCCACCACGCCAATGGAATAAAGGTTGCTATATCTGCTAAAGTCATACGACACTTCAACGACCTTGGTAATAGTTAAATCACTTTAATGGAACTCGTTACATAAGTTAAAGTGATCACCACAACGATAAACCGGAAAGAGACGAAAGGTAGCATACCAATAAATGTGTTACAATCCTACTGGCGCAGGGTGAACCTGCAGTAAATATGTCAAGGACAAGGACGATAGACCTAGTAGATTTTGGGAAACCACACAGATCTTTGAGACAGGAGACTTTACCGCCTAGTGGGCGATAATATACCACGATGCCAATCGAAAAGTGAACGGTACCTTGCGTTGAAGAAAACTTTTGTGCTATTCGTATCTCAGGCAGTTTTTCGAAAGTGATATAATTTAATCACTTTGTCGTAGAAACATTCCCCCCCTCGGTTGTTTCTCACAGTCATCTAAACCGGATTCGACGTGTGTGGACGAAGCGTTGTAAGCGGCCCACTCGGCAGTTTGATATGACGCGCCGAGTGTTTTAATTCAGCTTAAACTTATATTTCACCAAAACAATGAGTCCGGCATAGTCCAAAAAATCGATAAACGGTATGAGAGACCGGTATTATCGCCCAGGTGTCCACGGTTTTTTAATCGCATGGATATACGAAATTTCTGAAAAAACATTAAATTTTTTTTAAAAAGTGTATGTGTTGCGATAGAACCTCGCTTCGCTCGCTATTAAAGTTGCATGTCGAGTTCTTTCCCGCCAAAACTAAGCCCAGGCGAAATTTATATCAAAAGTTGCAGAAAACTCGAATGTTTCATTCTATGAATTCAGAAACCTGATAAACATTGTCGTTTCGGCTGTGATGTGGCGAACGTGTCTATCCCCGGACACCACAGAAGTCTGTCGCGGCACTGCTACTTATACCAAAGCATCGCGAAGCACACAAACTGATGACGTTTACCACTAAAATGAAAACTTGTGGTAAATTGATATCACGCGCAAGGCTAAGAGACACTATTTGGCAGTCTGGCATGGGTGGAGTATAGACAAAAGAAATCTTACATGATTCAAGGACTGATTTTTATTTGTATTTTGACCTCTTTGGTTTGGGCGGGAAAGAGCTCGACATGCAACTTTAACAAAGATATTAGTACACCAAGATAGTTCATACGGTAAAAGCCCATTGTAAAATGTGTAATGCGGCGAGTAGTGGCGCCGCTATGCGGCGAGCGCGTAACGTTCGGCTGCCACTGCGCTGACGATAACGCAGACTGTCATAAGCGGCGCCCTGTGAACTACAAACTGGCTTTTAGCGCTATTAATTCGGGTGATATAAAGCCTGGTGGTGTTCATTCATGCTTTGAGGTATATTTTACGTTAAACATATATAAGTTTGTATTTTTTATGCGGCAATAAGTAGTTGTTAGTGTCATCAAGGCGTCATATTTCGAGAACGTCATTGACTGGCAGTCAAAAGGATGGCTTCCATAATTCGCTGATAACTTTGCTGGTTGAAATGATTTACCCTTGACTGATTAATTATAAAACACAACTCCATAATTATTTAGCATTTAGCGGTCTCCTGTCTTTGTTTGATTAATACATTTCGTTGGACAATAGATTCGTCTACCCTTCAACGCCGCTGGAAACAGTCTCCCAACAAGTGTACAACAAACACAACGACGCCCGAAGTTCATTCTAAGAAGTAAAACTCGGGCTTTTCGACGAAATACACTTGAAAGAGACATTTTGTAGATGAAACCCAGAGGCGTATCCAAGGGGAGAGGGGTTACTTAGGGATGTTAAAGTCGACATTTTTTGGCACCCCTCCCACCGGTTGTAAAAAAAATTGGTGGACTTGTACGGCCATTTTTACGCTTCAAAGTTCCTAGATCCGCCCAGAGATATATTCTAAGCCTAAATATGAATGAAAACAACAAAGCCATGATCAACCAATTGATATTTTTAATACAAAGATACGAACATCAACAAGATTGTTCATTTCTACAGAAACTCCCAGACATGAGCAGCTTTTAAGAATATAAACAACTTCAGCTGATAGGGATAGGCCTACAGGGGCGGATCCAGAAAATCTGGATAAGGGGGGCCGCTTTCAGGATGCTGCATAGGGGGGGGGGGCGGTTTTGGTTTTTCTATGTTAAATGGTATACATTTCGGTCCTCAAAGGGGGGCCCGGGCCGGGTCGCCCCCCCCCCCTGGATCCGCCCCTGGCCTACTGCAGTGGCGGATCTAGGGGGGGGGGGTTAGGGGGGTTGCACCCCCCCCCCCCTTGGGAACCTGAACATACACTGTTAAAGTCGGGTTCTCGAAGCCGCGCCCCCCCCGGTCACAAGTCTTTAGAGCACCCCCCCTCCCGGTCGCAAGTTTTCAGAGAGCAACAGCCCCCTTGGGAACCTGAACATACACTGTTAAAGTCTCCTTCTCCGAGCACGCCCCCCCCCCCCCGGTCGCAAGTTTTTCAGAGCGCACACTTCTAGGTCGGAAGTTTCAGAGAGCAACCCCCCCCTTGGCCAATTCCTAGATCCGCCCCTGTACTGGACTTATTGAACAAGTCTTTCTTTCTTGCATTGACCACCCATCTCTGGCATCTAAAAAGTAATAATAAAAAAAAAAATTATAAATGCAAATGCTTATAAACATAACAAAAAAATTACTTGACAGGCGTTCAGTAGAAGTACAGACAAAAGGCTTTGCTTTTCACCCGGTCTGGCTAGCTTTGTCAAATGTAACCAGACCCCGGGAGCCGGACACCCAGGCCAAGGCAGTAGGTCCATGATCATACTATATGGTCGGAGTTCACCCATTTTTTATTCAAATCCCAGGACATCGATTAGGACACCTCATTACACATTCGTTACTCATTAGCCGTCACTTAGAGCTTTGTTGTCTTCTGGTAATTGTTGTGTAATAGATACTGACAATGATAGATCTTTGACTTGGTTTGCTCACATGAGCCGGCCGCTTCGATGTGGGCGATAATAGAGAATTATCAGAAATTGTGGTGGTGATAAACGATGCACGGTATCAATAACTGATAAATTAACGCATGAAGCCGGTCTTACCTTTCCTTTTCCTTGGGGAATCTGAAAAATGGCTTTCCTGGACATTTCTTTCGTGAATTGGAACAATTTATGGCATAGAACAAACTTAAAGTTGATGCCTGTCGACGGCGGTTCTGTGCAACACTACGCGCTCACCGCTTAGCGGCGCCACCGGAGAACGATTACAAGGAAATCGTCATTTTTATAAAATTTCGACGTCACAACTACTCAGTATTCGCCTTATTCACATGTTGGGAATTCCCACGCGAGAACGAGGCTATACCTGCAAGTTTGCGCGCGAACGGCTAGTGCCTATGTGTGGCCCTGGTGAGTGGCACAAGGGCCTTTCTCTCCTGCCGTCAATGGTCACTATTAAGTCTGTCAGGTCATTATTGTTCAAACTAAATAACAAATAAGACCTATTTCTGCAAATTTTAATCTTTTTCGAGCACATTTGACAATAGCCGAACGTGTAGGCTTATATGCCACACGGAACGGGTGACCCCTCCAGCTGGGGGGTATCCCCGACCAGCAGTGGGATGCTATTACTTTAACAGAGCTTATCTGCTTAGTAGAAGATAGCTAAGGTCCATATGTTGATTTGCCCATTGGAAAGTGAACGGCAAATTAAATCAAACGTTAATGGTGTTTTTATTACGAACTTTGCAGGGAATGGTTGCCGGAGGTACAATAAGACGCACTGAAACGCATTGCGTGACGTTGAAGACCGCGTAGCTCGGTCGGTAGAGTGTTTCACTTTTGATAGTGGGGTCGTGCGTTCAATTCTCGAGGGGTGCAATTATTTTTTTCCCTGCATTTCGTGCAATAGCCATTTTCTCCCATAAAAGCGGTCATCACTGTTTTACGATTAGACCGATTAGTTCGTGCAACGGCACAGGCACAGTCAAATCAATACGTGCATGGAGGGGGTGGGTGGGGTGGGGGGGGGGGGATTATGGCCACATTCGTCCTTTCTGCTTTCATGAGATAAAATATGTCAGCATAATTCTATCTACCCAGCAGTGGATATCTCCCCGGGTAAAACACGGGGTTCAACAACGCTTGTGTGCACCAGTTTTCACGTGGTTTGATTTGG
The DNA here is from genome assembly GCA_964019135.1 of Arenicola marina. NCBI lineage: Eukaryota > Metazoa > Annelida > Polychaeta > Arenicolidae > Arenicola > Arenicola marina. Next base: position 159,577 of record OZ025253.1, on the reverse strand, counting down.
GTTTAACGGCACTTTCGGCCTGTAAGGCTATATGCCTATCGTGCCATTTCACGTGGGTCTATCATATGAGTTGTAGGCAAAGAATGTCCGGGTCATAGGATTCACTCTTGACAATACTCAATAAAAAATACTCATAATAAAAGCAAAAACAATAGTAGGTCCATAGACTAATATGTCACAGCACAAAGATTCTAGCTGACGTTTAAAGCGAGTTAAAAAATATAGGGGGGCTTTGATGTCAATTGACCCTTGCTGCATGCCGCAGGAAATACCCCACTTTTTCATATATACTCGCCCCAAAAGACCCTCATTTTTCACATGTACTTGCTCCAGAACACACACACCCTTTTCATGCGCCTGAAATCGGTCATTTTATTACTGAAATCACCCGGGAGCTATTTCGCAGCGAACCCGCAGCAGTGTCTCGCATTAGATTTCACGCGTTGGGCGAGTCACGCAGTTTGTGTTTGCAGGCACAGCCTCGTTTTGGCGTCAATATGGCCATTCCGTGAATAAGGCGAATTATAGCCGCGCAAAGTTTCGAATCCCGTTTTAAAACGTTAAATTCTTCTTGTTAATAAATAATAGAGCATAAAACGAGAGGTAATTGTTTTGAAAATCGGCAATATTTGCTGATTTGATGGGATTCAGATATAGATGTTGGCATTTTTTTCTGTGTGTGTTATCTGAAGAGCTCGCTTGCGCTCGCTAATATGTTTTCATGAATCCGGGCATCGAAGTGAGCAGTGTAGTCGCTAGCACTGACAGCGGATATCGAAGTGAGCACTTTAATCGCCAGCACTGACATCGGGCATCGAAGTGAGCTGTAGCCATGTGTAAGAGTTCATAGACAACGAAATTTGGGCAACTGGAGTGGGAATGCTAGCGAACATCTTCCGTCATGTTGAGCACATGGCAGCCGATGTAACTAAGAGGTGGCGGAGCTTAGGGGAACCGTCTGCTACAATGAACACTGCAGCCCAAATCAAAATGGGAATGAACTATTTTCTGTTATTAGATGAATTTTCATTTGACACAAGATTAATGGGGTGCGTACCGTATGGCTGTCGACCGCGATCGCACGCCATGCGGCACTCTCTGCCTTCGACTCACTCCGCTAGGACTAGCTTGCGTAGCGCCACCGTGCGGGGCGCTTGGCCATACGGTAGGACATGTAAGGATTTGAACTTGATGGATTGGTCAAGGACGCGAACAATTTTAAACCGGAAGTGGGGTATAGTTGGCCCCAAACGAGAGCACTCCCGCTTGATAATATTAAACTCTGGAAGATTCTTCTGAAATACGTGGGGATAACCCGTAAGTATAGATGCGTAATATCCTTTATTTATCAATATTTTACTCTGTTTGGATTGTCTAACTAAATATTTAGTGGATATGGCCGCAACAAATGAAAATAATTCGATGTGACCAACGTCTTTCCAAAGCGAGTTCCGAGTGCCAAAAATTAAGTGTCTTACAATTTCCGCACAGGTTATCTGGGGATGAGTGTTTTCAACCATTAACCGAACAGATGAGGGCTTAGCTCGTTCGTCTTTCTGATTTACTGATTTTCCTGGGCCAAGTAGGTGTGCGATCGCCGTTTATTTTCTTGATGTACATGATACTACTCATTAGACTATTTGTTTTCCAATCGACAGAGCCGTTTTCGTAAAATGCGAATTTTGCATTCCTCATCATAAAAGACTTAACATTGGAAAATCTTGTCTCCGGCCCCTAAATGTAAACTTGCTGTAAACTCCACTATATCAGCTCTGCATCTACTATTAACTACATGTAACATATCGCCTTTTGCGATAATGTAAACAGGAAAAACATAAATTACCCGAGTGTGCCGCCATTTTGTTATGTGTGTAACTTACGGTCATCAGGCTGTGCACAGTGAACCATAGCCTAAGGCGTTTGGGCAGAAGGAGTTATAGACATAAATTTAATTTACAAACATTCATTGTAGCTGTACATATTGAGGAAACTCGAATTGTCCTCGTAGATTTTCGTCATAGTACACCATTGTAGATTCCATAAAACACGATTGCGCACAAAAACCTGATCGAACTCCCGCATTGTCGTTTTTGTATGCATGCATGTTTGTGCTATTAATTTGAACTTGAAATATCATGGTAAATAAAGAGTGGAAATTAATACTATTGCGGAATCAAGAATATCATTTTGGACAAAAGTTAAAGGTCGAATAACTTTTTCACAGGCCGATCCATAATTTGAAGCACTTTCACAACCGACAATACACAACAAACAGATCCAGCACATTTATGATAAACAATGTATTTGTCAATAATATAATGGAAGTGAAAGCTACACAAACTAAAAGACGGGCAGCCAATACCGCAGCCAGCAAACCGGCGGACGAAGTCACCAGGCTCAGTGTGGCTAATGCAAGCGTCCCACGTCATCTCTTATCTTGGTTACCTATCCAGGTTTGCTTATTTTCTTGCGCTTTTCATTACACACAATAGGACAGTAATGGCAGCAGGTAAACAATGCTCAGAACACATAGAAAGAGAAGTCACACAAGACGACCAAACACGGACATCTATCTAAATAATTATATAAATGCCCCAGACAAGTCGTTATGCGATAAATATATATGAAAGAATATATATATATATATCGACTTGCACGAAAGATGAAGCGCCATCTAGCGATTAACCAATATCCAGCGACACTTTATATTAGTACTATTCCTGCTACACCGTGTGCTTGATTTACACAGCGAGATACAGGGAAAAATAAAGAGACATCCGGAGAGAGCAGCAGAGTGAATCACACAGGATGAGAGAAATCAAGACATAAGCCAAAGATGGAAGAGAGAGAGAGAGAGAGAGAAAGAGACATAGGGGAAGGGCGAAACCGATAGACGAAGAGCAATAGTACAGCCCTAACGTTTTATCAAGTATGTTTGGGGCAATAACTCAGCAGCCAGATAAGCCACCCCAGTCCCCAAAAAAACCGGACCTCTCCAGGTAAGCCACCCCAGTCCTAAAAAAACCGGACCTCTGCTGAAATACAAGTTTAGTTCTTCCTTCGAGAACCATACGTAGACAAGAATAAACTAAACCGGTTTCGCAACTTCATATCACAATGAAAACTAGTTTGACGTCTGAAATACACAAGTTTCCTTTAATTATGGCACAAAACACGTCTGAAGAGTAATACTACGTTTGTATTTAGCCAGAGGCTTCAACTTTTACTAAACTGATTCTCGCCTGGATTAAATATCTGGTTATTGGATGCCCAATCTGCTTAAAATACGTGTATCCGGGGTTTGGTTGATCCCAGATTAACAGGAGCCAGCCCGCCATCGTCACATGCCTACTATTTCTAAGGCCAACCGGAGACAAAAGACAAGAGCCGTTGGCAACAAGAGATCAGCGCACGCCGAGGTGTGCAGTTGACTACCGCGTAAACAGTTCAGGATTTCTCTTTTGTAGGCCGACCGAGATAAAACGTTGGTGAACTAAAGGCTCATCGACGGAGAAACGAGGGAAGAGGTTATACGAGTACCCGCCTCGCCTGTAAGATTATAATTCAACAGTATCTACCAGACAGTCCCCTCAAAAGACTACCAGGTAACTCATCTGACAATAACGTGAAATTTGTGCGATGCAAAGTAAAATAACTCTGGCCGTTCCTGTTGTCAGAAGCTCGCGCACCCATATTTTGGTTTTACCAATCAAATATTATGATCACGACTGTCGGCGACACACCATACATATTGTGTTATCGCCCACCATGTGGCGATTTCGACGTCTGCACGCTGTTTGAAGCCGAAACATGTAACCAGAAATAGCTACGTAAAATGTGACTTTCTGAGCTGATCCCGGTCGCTGGAGTTACAGTCTATACACTAATGGGGCATTCACCGTCTGTACACTACGTGATGGGGAGAAGGGGGCGGGGGCAACTTGTTAACAGCCTCGCACCCATTAAACAGTGGACCCAATGTCAGCCTCCAATATACAACAATGATACAAGCAAAAACAGGGAGTCAGATCAATACATTACATGGTAACTAAACACCATGACGTTCTTTACACATATGTTGATATATATCTATTATCTTTACATATATACAGAGCAATCCTATAATTAACACGGCTAGCTATTTAGCGCGTGGCGCCCGTAACAAACAGACAAGCGCGCCGCATACGGTTCCATAGCTATAACAAAATCACGCAGACGTCCAGATTTGCAGTCATCAATATATCTACATATGATGTAATATATTTATATAATTTTACACATATAGATATATTTATCTTAGATAACTTTCAGGCAGTTTACACATTTATTATAGTATCAGTCAAAACAGTTTCATCACCAATTTAGCACCATAAGTAAAATAAAACTAAAGACAACCAGCGCAGGAATAATGCACCCGTAACACAGTAGCACAACAGCCAAACGACCGGCCGAGACGGCGCCCCACCCCACCAGAGACGGCCACCCCACCAGAGGGACAGCCACCCCACCAGAGGGACAGCCATTCCACTAGAGACAGCCACCCCACCAGAGGGACAGCCACCCCACTAGAGACAGCCACCACAGCAGAGGGACAGCCACCCCACCAGAGGGACAGCCACCCCACCAGAGGGACAGCCACCCCACCAGAGGGACAGCCATCCCACTAGAGACAGCCACCCCAGCAGAGGGACAGCCACCACAGCAGAGGGACAGCCACCCGAGCAGAGGGACAGCCACCCCAGCAGAGGGACAGCCACCCCACCCGAGATACAGCCACCCCAACAGAGGGACAGCCACCCCACCAGAGACAGCCACCTCACCAGAGGGACAGCCACCCCACCAGAGACAGCCACCCCACCAGAGACAGCCACCCCACCAGAGGGACAGCCACCCCACCTGAGGGACAGCCACCCCACCAGACAGCCACCCCACCAGAGAGAGCCACCCCACCAGAGGGACAGCCACCCCAGCAGGACAGCCACCCCACCAGAAGGAGCCACCCCACCAGAGGGACAGTCACCCCAGCAGAAGGACAGCCACCCCGCCAGAGGGACAGCCACCCCACCAGAAGGAGCCACCACACCAGAGGGACAGCCACCCCACCAGAGGAACAGCCACCCCACCAGATGGACAGCCACCCCAGCAGAAGGACAGCCACCCCACCAGAGGGACAGCCACCCCCCCCCCCCAGGGGAACAGCCACCCCAACAGAGGGACAGCCACCCCACCAGAGGGACAACCACCCTACCAGAGACAGCCACCCCACCAGAGGGACAGCCACCCCAGCAGAAGGACAGCCACCCCACCAGAGGGACAGCCACCCCACCAGAAGGAGCCACCCCAACAGAGGGACAGCCACCCCACCAGAGACAGTCACCCCACCAGAGGGACAGCCACCCCACCAGAGGGACAGCCACCCCACCAGAGGGACAGCCACCCCACCTGAGACAGCCACCCCACCAGAGGGACAGCCACCCCACCAGAGACAGCCACCCCAGCAGAGGGACAGCCACCCCACCAGAGGGACAGCCACCCCACCAGAGACAGCCACCCAACCAGAGGGACAGCCACCCCGCCCAGGGGAACAGCCACCCCAACAGAGGGACAGCCACCCCACCAGAGGGACAGCCACCCCACCAGAGACAGCCACCCAACCAGAGGGACAGCCACCCCAGCAGAGGGACAGCCACCATCTAACTAAAACGTGTATTTTGTGGTAAAATGTTGGGCGAGGTGGGTTTGGTGTCCAGTCAGGTTTGAATTATGCGAATGCAAGCCACCTTCAAAATGTACAACCATATATTACATTTTTTTTTTCAATAATTGCAGCGGTTTTGCTCCGAAGGATTGCTTGACATAGAATGGCGTCACCCTCCAAAACCAACACCCCCCGCCCTCTCCAACAAACACATATGTGACACCCACAATGCTACACAATGCTGCGAATCGCTGGCCAAAAATGAGAACACCTACACAAAAGATGAGGTAGACTGGATGTAAATGCACATTAAATATTTCTCTACTTCAATAAAAACACTCCAGTCAAACAATCCAGTTGGATTTCAGTTCAAGAGGCTCATTACAACACCACGACAGCATTGCACGTGACGCAAACATACGAATGACAAATACAATGCCAACCGGGCAAGGTCAAGGACCCCACGTGACTTCGCAGGTAACTCGAAATTGTCTGAATCATTGGTCATGGGTTGGTCTGCAAAGTGAACATAATTCAATCTTTTGCACGTCACCTTGCCGCTTTTGTTCTTTGTTCTTCGCGGCCAAGACACGGCATGGGTCATAAAACATGGTAACGGCTGTAACACCAGCTGGACCCCACCATGCATCAGCGTAATAACGGCTGTAACACCAGCTGGACACCGCCTTGCATCAGCGTAATAACGGCTGTAACACCAGCTGGACACCGCCTTGCATCAGCGTAATAACGGCTGTAACACCAGCTGGACACCGCCTTGCATCAGCGTAATAACGGCTGTAACACCAGCTGGACACCGCCTTGCATCAGCGTAATAACGGCTGTAACACCAGCTGGACACCGCCTTGCATCAGCGTAATAACGGCTGTAACACCAGCTGGACACCGCCTTGCATCAGCGTAATAACGGCTGTAACACCAGCTGGACACCGCCTTGCATCAGCGTAATAACGGCTGTAACACCAGCTGGACACCGCCTTGCATCAGCGTAATAACGGCTGTAACACCAGCTGGACACCGCCTTGCATCAGCGTAATAACGGCTGTAACACCAGCTGGACACCGCCTTGCATCAGCGTAATAACGGCGGTAACACCAGCTGGACACCGCCTTGCATCAGCGTAATAACGGTTGTAACACCAGCTGGACACCGCCTTGCATCAGCGTAATAACGGCTGTAACACCAGCTGGAAAATAACGGCTGTAACACCAGCTGTAACATCGCCATGCATCAGCGTAATAACGGTTGTAATAGCTGTAACACCGTTCCCATGACGCGTTCCCATGACGCGATCCCGGAAGCCATGATCTATCCTTATACATACATAATTCTTGATACGTACAATAAATGTTCAATGTCGACCAAAATGCCCTTGAAATTCAATATGCCCGTCAATGTCAACATGCCCGAACATTTAAGTATGCCCTTATCTGTCCACAGGCCCGGCGGGTGGACGTATTCAGAGCGTTCGCTCTATAGCGTTTGTGTTACTGCGCTGAAAACCTTCTTAGGCGCTCACAATGCAAACATCTAACCGTCAAACTAACCAGATTAGCCTTGTCTCATAGACGTCAACTACAACGGGAACCAATAATAAGGAAGGGGCAAGACTTCTCTCATAAACAGCAGAAAATGAATAAATACACGAGCGTTTTAAATGAGTTCCCCCCCCCCATCCACCTATCCCCTATGGCACGAGACAGCTGGCGCTTTGTGAAGTGTTCATCTCCAATGACTACCGCATTATCAACGGTTTCTCTGCAAATGACATTGACCCTGCAGGCCGTTCATAATATGGCACCTTCTGCTATGGCACACACGACACACCAGTGTGCCACACGCCAATATGGCACCTTCTGCTATGGCACACCCGACACACCAGTGTGTCACACGCCAAAATTATGGCGCCAGTAGTCCTCTCTTCCCACTCCGCAGTTTCCAGATATTCTTACCAATGTTAAGCTTTTGTATTCATTGTCCTGCTTTCAATACATTTAGGATACAATGGTAGCCAGCCCGTAGCAGGGAAAGAGAGGGGCCTACAAGACAAACTGGTAAGACAAACTATACATCACAGTATATAAACAACCTTCATTCTGTACTCCTGCCTTAAAAAAACATCTTGTATATACACAGCGTTATTACTATCGTAATATGGAAAGTAACGACAGCAACAACACCGGTGACGATTAAACCAGGGTGTCAGCCACCCTCCGCACGATTAAACCAGGGTGTCAGCCACCCTCCGTAAGATTAAACCAAGGAGTCGGCCACCCTTCGTACGATTAACCAGGAAGTCGGCCACCCTCCGGACGATTAACCAGGGAGTCGGCCACCCTCCGTACGATTAACCAGGGAGTCGGCCACCCTTCGTACGATTAACCAAGGAGTCGGCAACCCTCCGTACGATGAACCAGGGAGTCGGCCACCCTCCGTACGATTAAACCAGGGAGTCGGCCACTCTCCGTACGAGTAACCATGGAGTCGGCCACCCTCCGTACGATTAACCAGGGAGTCGGCCACCCTCCGTACGATTAAACCAGGGAGGCGGCCACCCTCCGTACGATTAAACCAGGGAGTCGGCCACCCTCCGTACGATTAAACCAGGGAGGCGGCCACCCTCCGTACGATTAAACCAGGGAGTCGGCCACCCTCCGTACGATGAACCAGGGAGTCGGCCACTCTCGTACGATTAAACCAGGGAGTCTGCCACCATCCGTACGATTAACCAGGGAGTCTGCCACCCCCAGTACTGCCCAGTCAGCTGCCAAGGTACATAGGGTAGACCACTGTCCAGTAGGCTGCCATGGTACATAGAGTAGACCATTGTCCAGTAGGCTGCCATGGTACATAGGGTAGACCACTGTCCAGTAGGCTGACAAGGTACATAGAGTAGACCATCGTCCAGTAGGCTGCCATGGTACATAGAGTAGACCACTGTCCAGTTGGCTGTCAAGGTATATAGGGTAAACCACACCGTCCAGTAGGCTGCCATGGTACATAGAGTAGACCACTGTCCAGTAGGCTGTCAAGGTACATAGGGTAGACCACTGTCCAGTAGGCTGTCAAGGTACATAGGGTAGACCACTGTCCAGTAAGGCTGCCATGGTACATAGGGTAGACCACTGTCCAGTAGGCTGTCAAGGTACATAGGGTAGACCACTGTCCAGTAGGCTGCCAAGGTACATAGGGTAGACCACGGTCCAGTAGGCTGTCAAGGTACATAGGGTAAACCACCGTCCAGTAGGCTGCCATGGTACATAGGGTAGACCACTGTCCAGTAGGCTGACAAGGTACATAGAGTAGACCACTGTCCAGGAGGCTGACAAGGTACATAGAGTAGACCACTGTCCAGTAGGCTGTCAAGGTACATAGGGTAGACCACTGTCCAGTAGATTACCCAGGTACAAAGACACCTTAAAAAAACATGTTAATGGGCAGAGGAGACATGACACATCCATCAGTTAACATGTTGACAGAGGCGAGATGACGCATCCATCAGTTAAGAACATGTTGACAGAGGCGACATGACACATCCATTAGTTGACATGTTGACAGAGGCGACATGACACATCCATTAGTTAACATGTTGACAGAGGCGACATGATACATCCATTAGTGAACATGTTGACAGAGGCGACATGACACATTCATCAGTTAACATGTTGACAGAGGCGAGATGACACATCCAACAGTTAACCACCTGTTGACAGGACACATCCACGGGTTAAACATGTTCACCAGTGGTAACAACATGTTGACCACTGGTAACAACATGTTGACCACTGTGTAACATCACACCGTTAACGGTCCACGTTTTAGGTTGAGCCGCCCAAACAACATAAACCGGAAGCGGGACAGCCTTTGGCTGGCGCACATGGGGGGAACCTATGTGTCCGTACTCCATGCCGGTCAGAGCTGAAAGAAACCGCACAATCGCCACTACTATCATTGCACATCGTGATTCTATAGAGGTTACTAGGAGTGGTTAGAGCAATAACAACTAATCCTTCAACAGGCCGTGGTCACATGCGATGTTGCAGGGTTCCCACGCAACCGATAACCAGTCAATGCAAACCCTTCAGCCGCTGATGCAGTCTCGCGCAGAACAACTCGAGTGTCCGGCGGATTCCCCACCCCCTCTCCCCTTCCCGTCAGAGGGCGCTTCAGTCGGGGCGCCATCCAGCGTGAGTGGCGACTAGACCAGGAGACGCCCACACGTGGTGCACAGACTGGCGCTCTCCTCCGCCCTTCGCGAGTATCATTCACAGGTGCTGTATGGCAGCACTCTTCCGCAGCGGATGTTTGCACGCATCACGCATGCGCAGACGCCGTTTATGACGTTACCAACCCTAGCAAGGCCACGCCTGTCTGTTTGTCGTACTCCTTGATTCTTGCGTTGCGTGACGTCACCAAGCTACCAGCCTCTGCGACTCTCTCCTTGACGCCGTTGTCGGACATGACGTCAGGGACGTCACTTTCCGCTATGTCCTGGGCGGTGCACTGACGGGACGCTTCCCCAGTCATAACCCTCAACTCGGTGCCCTTCGCGACCGAAAACTCAACGGCATTGGTATCCATGGCTTCATCCATGATGACGTGGTCATTAACCACGTCGTTGTCGTCGTCATGCCGATCAGCGTCATTTACTACGGTTTCCGTGGTCGCCGTCGACTCGAGAGAGGTTGATCTGGAGGTCTTGGGTGAAGTCAGGGGCTCTGACCGTCTCTCATAGTCGCGCACCTGCCCACGAAGCTGCTGCAACTCCTCTCGTAACTTTGTAATCTCCATGGCCATGTCGTTCCGCTCTCGCTCCTGACGGCGCATGCGCTCCCCGGGCACGTCGAACGCACCGACCTGTAACATACAGCGAACGCATACAATGGCAAAGTCACCAGCTTACATACATATAGCTTCAAACTACATGACCAGCTTACATACATATAGCTTCAAACTACATCACCTTACATACATATAGCTTCAAACTACATCATCAGCTTACATACATATAGCTTCAAACTACATCATCAGCTTACATACATATAGCTTCAAACTACATGAACAGCTTACATACATATAGCTTCAAACTACATCACCTTACATACATATAGCTTCAAACCACATCATCAGCTTACATACATATAGCTTCAAACTACATCATCAGCTTACATATATATAGCTTCAAACTACATCAGCTTACATGCATATAGCTTCAAACTACATCATCAGCTTACACACATATAGCTTCAAACTACATCATCAGCTTACATACATATAGCTTCAAACTACATCAGCTTACATACATATAGCTTCAAACTACATCACCAGTTTACATACAAAAAGCTTCAAACTACATCATCAGCTTACATACATATAGCTTCAAACTACATCACCAGCTTACATACATATAGCTTCAAACTACATCGTCAGCTTACATACATATAGCTTCAAACTACATCCTCAGCTTACATACATATAGGTTCAAACTACATCATCAGCTTACATATAGCTTCAAACTACATCATCAGCTTACATACGTATAGCTTCAAACTACATCATCAGCTTACATACATTTAGCTTCAAACTACATCAGCTTACATACATATAGCTTCAAACCACATCGTATAACATGGCGAGGGGGGACTGACTGGTCTCTATAAAGGTGGTAGGGGCAGGGTGAGGGGGGACTGACTGGTCTCTATAAAGGTGGTAGGGGCAGGGCGAAGGGGGACTGACTGGTCTCTATAAAGGTGGTAGGGGCAAGGCGAGGGGGGACTGACTGGTCTCTATAAAAATGGTAGGGGCAGGGCGAGGGGGGACTGACTGGTCTCTATAAAGGTGGTAGGGGCAGGGCGAGGGGGGTCTTACTGGTCTCTATAACGGTGGTAGGGGCAGGGCGAGGGGGGTCTGACTTGTCTCGATAAAGGTGGTAGGGGCAGGGCGAGGGGGGACTGACTGGTCTCTATAAAGGTGGTAGGGGCAGGGCGAAGGGGGACTGACTGGTCTCTATAAAGGTGGTAGGGGCAGGGCGAGGGGGGACTGACTGGTCTCTATAAAGGTGGTAGGGGCAGGGTGAGGGGGGACTGACCGGTCTCTATAAAGGTGGTAGAGGCAGGGCGAGGGGAGTCTGACTGGTCTCTATAAAGGTGGTAGGGGCAGGGCGAGGGGGGTCTGACTGGTCTCTATAAAGGTGGTAGGGGCAGGGCGAGGGGGGACTGACTGGTCTCTATAAAGGTGGTAGGGGCAGGGCGAGGGGGGTCTGACTGGTTTCTATAAAGGTGGTAGGGGCAGGGCGAGGGGGGACTGACTGGTCTCTATAAAGGTGGTAGGGGCAGGGCGAGGGGGGTCTGACTGGTCTCTATAAAGGTGGTAGGGGCAGGGCGAGGGGGGTCTGACTGGTCTCTATAAAGGTGGTAGGGGCAGGGCGAGGGGGGACTGACTGGTCTCTATAAAGGTGGTAGGGGCAGGGCGAGGGGGGGACTGACTGGTCTCTACAAAGGTGGTAGGGGCAGGGTGAGGGGGAACTGACCGGTCTCTATAAAGGTGGTAGAGGCAGGGCGAGGGGAGTCTGATTGGTCTCTATAAAGGTGGTAGGGGCAGGGCGAGGGGGGACTGATTGGTCTCTATAAAGGTGGTAGGGGCAGGGCGAGCGGGGACTGACTCGTCTCTATAAAGGTGGTGGGGGCAGGGCGAGGGGGGTCTGACTGGTCTCTTTAAAGGTGGTAGGGACAGGGCGAGGGGGGACTGACTGGACTCTATAAAGGTGGTAGGGTCAGGGCGAGGGGGGACTGACTGGTCTCTATAAAGGTGGTAGGGGCAGGGCGAGGGGGGACTGAATGGTCTCTATAAAGGTGGTAGGGGCAGGGCGAGGGGTGTCTGACTGGTCTCTATAAAGGTGGTAGGGGCAGGGCGAGGGGGGTCTGACTTGTCTCGATAAAGGTGATAGGGGCAGGGCGAGGGGGGACTGACTGGTCTCTATAAAGGTGGTAGGGGCAGGGCGAAGGGGGACTGACTGGTCTCTATAAAGGTGGTAGGGGCAAGGCGAGGGGGGACTGACTGGTCTCTATAAAAATGGTAGGGGCAGGGCGAGGGGGGACTGACTGGTCTCTATAAAGGTGGTAGGGGCAGGGCGAGGGGGGTCTTACTGGTCTCTATAAAGGTGGTAGGGGCAGGGCGAGGGGGGTCTGACTTGTCTCGATAAAGGTGGTAGGGGCAGGGCGAGGGGGGACTGACTGGTCTCTATAAAGGTGGTAGGGGCAGGGCGAAGGGGGACTGACTGGTCTCTATAAAGGTGGTAGGGGCAGGGCGAGGGGGGACTGACTGGTCTCTATAAAGGTGGTAGGGGCAGGGCGAAGGGGGACTGACTGGTCTCTATAAAGGTGGTAGGGGCAGGGCGAGGGGGGTCTGACTGGTCTCTATAAAGGTGGTAGGGGCAGGGCGAGGGGGGACTGACTGGTCTCTATAAAGGTGGTAGGGGCAGGGCGAGGGGGGTCTGACTGGTCTCTATAAAGGTGGTAGGGGCAGGGCGAGGGGGGACTGACTGGTCTCTATAAAGGTGGTAGGGGCAGGGCGAGGGGGGTCTGACTGGTCTCTATAAAGGTGGTAGGGGCAGGGCGAGGGGGGTCTGACTGGTCTCTATTAAGGTGGTAGGGGCAGGGCGAGGGGGGACTGACTGGTCTCTATAAAGGTGGTAGGGGCAGGGCGAGGGGGGGACTGACTGGTCTCTACAAAGGTGGTAGGGGCAGGGTGAGGGGGGACTGACCGGTCTCTATAAAGGTGGTAGAGGCAGGGCGAGGGGAGTCTGATTGGTCTCTATAAAGGTGGTAGGGGCAGGGCGAGGGGGGACTGATTGGTCTCTATAAAGGTGGTAGGGGCAGGGCGAGCGGGGACTGACTGGTCTCTATAAAGGTGGAGGGGGCAGGGCGAGGGGGGTCTGACTGGTCTCTTTAAAGGTGGTAGGGATAGGGCGAGGGGGGACTGACTGGACTCTATAAAGGTGGTAGGGTCAGGGCGAGGGGGGACCGACTGGTCTCTATAAAGGTGGTAGGGGCAGGGCGAGGGGGGACTGAATGGTCTCTATAAAGGTGGTAGGGGCAGGGCGAGGGGTGCTGACTGGTCTCTATAAAGGTGGTAGGGGCAGGGTGAGGGAGGACTGACTGGTCTCTATAAAGGTGGTAGGGGCAGGGCGAGGGGGGACTGACTGGTCTCTATAAAGGTGGTAGGGGCAGGGTGAGGAGGGACTGACTGGTCTCTATAAAGATGGTAGGGGCAGGGCGAGGGGGGACTGAATGGTCTCTATAAAGGTGGTAGGGGCAGGGCGAGGGGTGCTGACTGGTCTCTATAAAGGTGGTAGGGGCAGGGTGAGGGAGGACTGACTGGTCTCTATAAAGATGGTAGAGGCAGGGCGAGGGGGGACTGACTGGTCTCTATAAAGGTGGTAGGGGCAGGGCGAGGGGGGACTGACTGGTCTCTATAAAGGTGATAGGGGCAGGGCGAGGGGGGACTGACTGGTCTATAAAGGTGGTGGGGGCAGGGCGAGGGGGGTCTGACTGGTCTCTATAAAGGTGGTAGGGTCAGGGCGAGGGGTGACTGACTGGTCTCTATAAAGGTGGTAGGGGCAGGGCAAGGGGGGGACTGACTGGTCTCTATAAAGGTGGTAGAGGCAGGGCGAGGGGAGTCTGACTGGTCTCTATAAAGGTGGTAGGGGCAGGGCGAGGGGGGACTGACTGGTCTATAAAGGTGGTGGGGGCAGGGCGAGGGGGGTCTGACTGGTCTCTATAAAGGTGGTAGGGTCAGGGCGAGGGGTGACTGACTGGTCTCTATAAAGGTGGTAGGGGCAGGGCAAGGGGGGGACTGACTGGTCTCTATAAAGGTGGTAGGGGCAGGGCGACGGGGGTCTGACTGGTCTCTATAAAGGTGGTAGGGTCAGGGCGAGGGGGGACTGACTGATCTCTATAAAGGTGGTAGAGGCAGGGCGAGGGGGGACTTACTGGTCTCTATAAAGGTGGTAGGGGCAGGGCGAGGGGGGACTGACTGGTCTCTATAAAGGTGGAAGGGGCAGGGCGAGGGGGTCTGACTGGTCTCTATAAAGGTGGTAGGGGCAGGGCGAGGGGGGACTGACTGGTCTCTATAGAGGTGGTAGGGGCAGGGCGAGGGGGGACTGACTGGTCTCTATAAAGGTGGTAGGGTCAGGGCGAGGGGGGGACTGACTGGTCTCTATAAAGGTGGTAGGGGCAGGGCGAGGGGGGTCTGACTGGTCTCTATAAAGGTGGTGGGGGCAGGGCGAGGGGGGACTGACTGGTCTCTTATAAAGGTGGTAGGGGCAGGGCGAGGGGGGACTGACTGGTCTCTATAAAGGTGGTAGGGTCAGGGCGAGGGGGGACTGAATGGTCTCTATAAAGGTGGTAGGGGCAGGGCGAGGGGGGGACTGACTGGTCTCTATAAAGGTGGTAGGGGCAGGGCGAGGGGGGACTGACTGGTCTCTATAAAGGTGGTAGGGGCAGGGCGAGGGGGGACTGACTGGTCTCTATAAAGGTGGTAGGGGCAGGGCGAGGGGGGGCTGACTGGTCTCTATATAGGTGGTAGGGGCAGGGCGAGGGGGGGACTGACTGGTCTCTATAAAGGTGGTAGGGTCAGGGCGAGGGGGGGACTGACTGGTCTCTATAAAGGTGGTAGGGTCAGGGCGAGGGGGGACTGACTGGTCTCTATAAAGGTGGTAGGGGCAGGGCGAGGGGGGACTGACTGGTCTCTACAAAGGTGGTAGGGGCAGGGCGAGGGGGGTCTGACTGGTCTCTATAAAGGTGGTAGGGTCAGGGCGAGGGGGGGACTGACTGGTCTCTATAAAGGTGGTAGGGGCAGGGCGAGGGGGGACTGACTGGTCTCTATAAAGGTGGTAGGGGCAGGGCGAGGGGGGACTGACTGGTCTCTATAAAGGTGGTAGGGGCAGGGCGAGGGGGGTCTGACTGGTCTCTATAAAGGTGGTAGGGTCAGGGCGAGGGGGGGACTGACTGGTCTCTATAAAGGTGGTAGGGTCAGGGCGAGGGGGGACTGACTGGTCTCTATAAAGGTGGTAGGGGCAGGGCGAGGGGGGACTGACTGCTCTCTATAAAGGTGGTAGGGGCAGGGCGAGGGGGGACTGACTGGTCTCTATAAAGGTGGTAGGGGCAGGGCGAGGGGGACTGACTGGTCTCTATAAAGGTGGTAGAGTCAGGGCGAGGGGGGACTGACTGGTCTCTATAAAGGTGGTAGAGTCAGGGCGACAGGGGACTGACTGGTCTCTATAAAGGTGCTGGGGCAGGGCGAGGGGGGACTGACTGGTCTCTATAAAGGTGGTAGGGGCAGGGCGAGGGGGGACTGACTGGTCTCTATAACGGTGGTAGGGGCAGGGCGAGGGGGGTCTGACTGGTCTCTATAAAGGTGGTAGGGGCAGGGCGAGGGGGGACTGACTGGTCTCTATAAAGGTGGTAGGGGCAGGGCGAGGGGGGGACTGACTGGTCTCTACAAAGGTGGTAGGGGCAGGGTGAGGGGGGACTGACCGGTCTCTATAAAGGTGGTAGAGGCAGGGCGAGGGGAGTCTGATTGGTCTCTATAAAGGTGGTAGGGGCAGGGCGAGGGGGGACTGATTGGTCTCTATAAAGGTGGTAGGGGCAGGGCGAGCGGGGACTGACTCGTCTCTATAAAGGTGGTGGGGGCAGGGCGAGGGGGGTCTGACTGGTCTCTTTAAAGGTGGTAGGGACAGGGCGAGGGGGGACTGACTGGACTCTATAAAGGTGGTAGGGGCAGGGCGAGGGGTGTCTGACTGGTCTCTATAAAGGTGGTAGGGGCAGGGCGAGGGGATCTGACTTGTCTCGATAAAGGTGATAGGGGCAGGGCGAGGGGGGACTGACTGGTCTCTATAAAGGTGGTAGGGGCAGGGCGAAGGGGGACTGACTGGTCTCTTTAAAGGTGGTAGGGACAGGGCGAGGGGGGACTGACTGGACTCTATAAAGGTGGTAGGGGCAGGGCGAGGGGTGTCTGACTGGTCTCTATAAAGGTGGTAGGGGCAGGGCGAGGGGATCTGACTTGTCTCGATAAAGGTGATAGGGGCAGGGCGAGGGGGGACTGACTGGTCTCTATAAAGGTGGTAGGGGCAGGGCGAAGGGGGACTGACTGGTCTCTACAAAGGTGGTAGGGGCAAGGCGAGGGGGGACTGACTGGTCTCTATAAAAATGGTAGGGGCAGGGCGAGGGGGGACTGACTGGTCTCTATAAAGGTGGTAGGGGCAGGGCGAGGGGGGTCTTACTGCTCTCTATAAAGGTGGTAGGGGCAGGGCGAGGGGGGACTGACTGGTCTCTATAAAGGTGGTAGGGGCAGGGCGAGGGGGACTGACTGGTCTCTATAAAGGTGGTAGAGTCAGGGCGAGGGGGGACTGACTGGTCTCTATAAAGGTGGTAGAGTCAGGGCGACAGGGGACTGACTGGTCTCTATAAAGGTGCTGGGGCAGGGCGAGGGGGGACTGACTGGTCTCTATAAAGGTGGTAGGGGCAGGGCGAGGGGGGACTGAATGGTCTCTATAACGGTGGTAGGGGCAGGGCGAGGGGGGACTGAATGGTCTCTATGAAGGTGGTAGGGGCAGGGCGAGGGGGGACTGACTGGTCTCTATAAAGGTGGTAGGGGCAGGGCGAGGGGGGACTGACTGGTCTCTATAAAGGTGGTAGGGGCAGGGCGAGGGGGCACTGACTGGTCTCTATAAAGGTGGTAGGGGCAGGGCGAGGGGGGACTGACTGGTCTCTATAAAGGTGGTAGGGGCAGGGCGAGGGGGGACTGACTGGTCTCTATAAAGGTGGTAGAGGCAGGGCGAGGGGGGTCTGACTGGTCTCTATAAAGGTGGTAGGGTCAGGGCGAGGGGGGGACTGACTGGTCTCTATAAAGGTGGTAGGGTCAGGGCGAGGGGGGACTGACTGGTCTCTATAAAGGTGGTAGGGGCAGGGCGAGGGGGTCTGACTGGCCTCTATAAAGGTGGTAGGGGCAGGGCGAGGGGGGACTGACTGGTCTCTATAAAGGTGGTAGGGGCAGGGCGAGGGGGGACTGACTGGTCTCTATAAAGGTGGTAGGGGCAGGGCGAGGGGGGGACTGACTGGTCTCTACAAAGGTGGTAGGGGCAGGGTGAGGGGGAACTGACCGGTCTCTATAAAGGTGGTAGAGGCAGGGCGAGGGGAGTCTGATTGGTCTCTATAAAGGTGGTAGGGGCAGGGCGAGGGGGGACTGATTGGTCTCTATAAAGGTGGTAGGGGCAGGGCGAGCGGGGACTGACTCGTCTCTATAAAGGTGGTGGGGGCAGGGCGAGGGGGGTCTGACTGGTCTCTTTAAAGGTGGTAGGGGCAGGGCGAGGGGTGTCTGACTGGTCTCTATAAAGGTGGTAGGGGCAGGGCGAGGGGGGTCTGACTTGTCTCGATAAAGGTGATAGGGGCAGGGCGAGGGGGGACTGACTGGTCTCTATAAAGGTGGTAGGGGCAGGGCGAAGGGGGACTGACTGGTCTTTATAAAGGTGGTAGGGGCAAGGCGAGGGGGGACTGACTGGTCTCTATAAAAATGGTAGGGGCAGGGCGAGGGGGGACTGACTGGTCTCTATAAAGGTGGTAGGGGCAGGGCGAGGGGGGTCTGACTGGTCTCTATAAAGGTGGTAGGGGCAGGGTGAGGGGGGACTGACTGGTCTCTATAAAGGTGGTAGGGGCAGGGCGAGGGGGTCTGACTGGTCTCTATAAAGGTGGTAGGGGCAGGGTGAGGGAGGACTGACTGGTCTCTATAAAGATGGTAGAGGCAGGGCGAGGGGAGTCTGATTGGTCTCTATAAAGGTGGTAGGGGCAGGGCGAGCGGGGACTGACTCGTCTCTATAAAGGTGGTGGGGGCAGGGCGAGGGGGGTCTGACTGGTCTCTTTAAAGGTGGTAGGGGCAGGGCGAGGGGTGTCTGACTGGTCTCTATAAAGGTGGTAGGGGCAGGGCGAGGGGGGTCTGACTTGTCTCGATAAAGGTGATAGGGGCAGGGCGAGGGGGGACTGACTGGTCTCTATAAAGGTGGTAGGGGCAGGGCGAAGGGGGACTGACTGGTCTTTATAAAGGTGGTAGGGGCAAGGCGAGGGGGGACTGACTGGTCTCTATAAAAATGGTAGGGGCAGGGCGAGGGGGGACTGACTGGTCTCTATAAAGGTGGTAGGGGCAGGGCGAGGGGGGTCTTACTGGTCTCTATAAAGGTGGTAGGGGCAGGGCGAGGGGGGTCTGACTTGTCTCGATAAAGGTGGTAGGGGCAGGGCGAGGGGGGACTGACTGGTCTCTATAAAGGTGGTAGGGGCAGGGCGAAGGGGGACTGACTGGTCTCTATAAAGGTGGTAGGGGCAGGGCGAGGGGGGACTGACTGGTCTCTATAAAGGTGGTAGGGGCAGGGCGAAGAGGGACTGACTGGTCTCTATAAAGGTGGTAGGGGCAGGGCGAGGGGGGTCTGACTGGTCTCTATAAGGGTGGTAGGGGCAGGGCGAGGGGGGACTGACTGGTCTCTATAAAGGTGGTAGGGGCAGGGCGAGGGGGGTCTGACTGGTCTCTATAAAGGTGGTAGGGGCAGGGCGAGGGGGGTCTGACTGGTCTCTATTAAGGTGGTAGGGGCAGGGCGAGGGGGGACTGACTGGTCTCTATAAAGGTGGTAGGGGCAGGGCGAGGGGGGGACTGACTGGTCTCTACAAAGGTGGTAGGGGCAGGGTGAGGGGGGACTGACCGGTCTCTATAAAGGTGGTAGAGGCAGGGCGAGGGGAGTCTGATTGGTCTCTATAAAGGTGGTAGGGGCAGGGCGAGGGGGGACTGATTGGTCTCTATAAAGGTGGAAGGGGTAGGGCGAGCGGGGACTGACTGGTCTCTATAAAGGTGGAGTGGGCAGGGCGAGGGGGGTCTGACTGGTCTCTTTAAAGGTGGTAGGGACAGGGCGAGGGGGGACTGACTGGACTCTATAAAGGTGGTAGGGTCAGGGCGAGGGGGGACTGACTGGTCTCTATAAAGGTGGTAGGGGCAGGGTGAGGAGGGACTGACTGGTCTCTATAAAGATGGTAGGGGCAGGGCGAGGGGGGACTGAATGGTCTCTATAAAGGTGGTAGGGGCAGGGCGAGGGGTGCTGACTGGTCTCTATAAAGGTGGTAGGGGCAGGGTGAGGGAGGACTGACTGGTCTCTATAAAGATGGTAGAGGCAGGGCGAGGGGGGACTGACTGGTCTCTATAAAGGTGGTAGGGGCAGGGCGAGGGGGGACTGACTGGTCTCTATAAAGGTGATAGGGGCAGGGCGAGGGGGGACTGACTGGTCTATAAAGGTGGTGGGGGCAGGGCGAGGGGGGTCTGACTGGTCTCTATAAAGGTGGTAGGGTCAGGGCGAGGGGGGACTGACTGGTCTCTATAAAGGTGGTAGGGTCAGGGCGAGGGGGGGGACTGACTGGTCTCTATAAAGGTGGTAGGGGCAGGGCGAGGGGGGTCTGACTGGTCTCTATAAAGGTGGTGGGGGCAGGGCGAGGGGGGACCGACTGGTCTCTTATAAAGGTGGTAGGGGCAGGGCGAGGGGGGACTGACTGGTCTCTATAAAGGTGGTAGGGTCAGGGCGAGGGGGGACTGAATGGTCTCTATAAAGGTGGTAGGGGCAGGGCGAGGGGGGGACTGACTGGTCTCTATAAAGGTGGTAGGGGCAGGGCGAGGGGGGACTGACTGGTCTCTATAAAGGTGGTAGGGGCAGGGCGAGGGGGGACTGACTGGTCTCTATAAAGGTGGTAGGGGCAGGGCGAGGGGGGACTGACTGGTCTCTATATAGGTGGTAGGGGCAGGGCGAGGGGGGGACTGACTGGTCTCTATAAAGGTGGTAGGGTCAGGGCGAGGGGGGGACTGACTGGTCTCTATAAAGGTGGTAGGGTCAGGGCGAGGGGGGACTGACTGGTCTCTATAAAGGTGGTAGGGGCAGGGCGAGGGGGGACTGACTGGTCTCTACAAAGGTGGTAGGGGCAGGGCGAGGGGGGTCTGACTGGTCTCTATAAAGGTGGTAGGGTCAGGGCGAGGGGGGGACTGACTGGTCTCTATAAAGGTGGTAGGGGCAGGGCGAGGGGGGACTGACTGGTCTCTATAAAGGTGGTAGGGGCAGGGCGAGGGGGGACTGACTGGTCTCTATAAAGGTGGTAGGGGCAGGGCGAGGGGGGTCTGACTGGTCTCTATAAAGGTGGTAGGGTCAGGGCGAGGGGGGGACTGACTGGTCTCTATAAAGGTGGTAGGGTCAGGGCGAGGGGGGACTGACTGGTCTCTATAAAGGTGGTAGGGGCAGGGCGAGGGGGGACTGACTGCTCTCTATAAAGGTGGTAGGGGCAGGGCGAGGGGGGACTGACTGGTCTCTATAAAGGTGGTAGGGGCAGGGCGAGGGGGACTGACTGGTCTCTATAAAGGTGGTAGAGTCAGGGCGAGGGGGGACTGACTGGTCTCTATAAAGGTGGTAGAGTCAGGGCGACAGGGGACTGACTGGTCTCTATAAAGGTGCTGGGGCAGGGCGAGGGGGGACTGACTGGTCTCCATAAAGGTGGTAGGGGCAGGGCGAGGGGGGACTGACTGGTCTCTATAACGGTGGTAGGGGCAGGGCGAGGGGGGTCTGACTGGTCTCTATAAAGGTGGTAGGGGCAGGGCGAGGGGGGACTGACTGGTCTCTATAAAGGTGGTAGGGGCAGGGCGAGGGGGGGACTGACTGGTCTCTACAAAGGTGGTAGGGGCAGGGTGAGGGGGGACTGACCGGTCTCTATAAAGGTGGTAGAGGCAGGGCGAGGGGAGCCTGATTGGTCTCTATAAAGGTGGTAGGGGCAGGGCGAGGGGGGACTGATTGGTCTCTATAAAGGTGGTAGGGGCAGGGCGAGCGGGGACTGACTCGTCTCTATAAAGGTGGTGGGGGCAGGGCGAGGGGGGTCTGACTGGTCTCTTTAAAGGTGGTAGGGACAGGGCGACGGGGGACTGACTGGACTCTATAAAGGTGGTAGGGTCAGGGCGAGGGGGGACTGACTGGTCTCTATAAAGGTGGTAGGGGCAGGGCGAGGGGGGACTGAATGGTCTCTATAAAGGTGGTAGGGGCAGGGCGAGGGGTGTCTGACTGGTCTCTATAAAGGTGGTAGGGGCAGGGCGAGGGGATCTGACTTGTCTCGATAAAGGTGATAGGGGCAGGGCGAGGGGGGACTGACTGGTCTCTATAAAGGTGGTAGGGGCAGGGCGAAGGGGGACTGACTGGTCTCTATAAAGGTGGTAGGGGCAAGGCGAGGGGGGACTGACTGGTCTCTATAAAAATGGTAGGGGCAGGGCGAGGGGGGACTGACTGGTCTCTATAAAGGTGGTAGGGGCAGGGCGAGGGGGGACTGACTGGTCTCTATAAAGGTGGTAGGGGCAGGGCGAGGGGGGTCTTACTGGTCTCTATAACGGTGGTAGGGGCAGGGCGAGGGGGGTCTGACTTGTCTCGATAAAGGTGGTAGGGGCAGGGCGAGGGGGGACTGACTGGTCTCTATAAAGGTGGTAGGGGCAGGGCGAAGGGGGACTGACTGGTCTCTATAAAGGTGGTACGGGCAGGGCGAGGGGGGACTGACTGGTCTCTATAAAGGTGGTAGGGGCAGGGTGAGGGGGGACTGACCGGTCTCTATAAAGGTGGTAGAGGCAGGGCGAGGGGAGTCTGACTGGTCTCTATAAAGGTGGTAGGGGCAGGGCGAGGGGGGTCTGACTGGTCTCTATAAAGGTGGTAGGGGCAGGGCGAGGGGGGACTGGCTGGTCTCTATAAAGGTGGTAGGGGCAGGGCGAGGGGGGTCTGACTGGTTTCTATAAAGGTGGTAGGGGCAGGGCGAGGGGGGACTGACTGGTCTCTATAAAGGTGGTAGGGGCAGGGCGAGGGGGGTCTGACTGGTCTCTATAAAGGTGGTAGGGGCAGGGCGAGGGGGGTCTGACTGGTCTCTATAAAGGTGGTAGGGGCAGGGCGAGGGGGGACTGACTGGTCTCTATAAAGGTGGTAGGGGCAGGGCGAGGGGGGGACTGACTGGTCTCTACAAAGGTGGTAGGGGCAGGGTGAGGGGGAACTGACCGGTCTCTATAAAGGTGGTAGAGGCAGGGCGAGGGGAGTCTGATTGGTCTCTATAAAGGTGGTAGGGGCAGGGCGAGGGGGGACTGATTGGTCTCTATAAAGGTGGTAGGGGCAGGGCGAGCGGGGACTGACTCGTCTCTATAAAGGTGGTGGGGGCAGGGCGAGGGGGGTCTGACTGGTCTCTTTAAAGGTGGTAGGGACAGGGCGAGGGGGGACTGACTGGACTCTATAAAGGTGGTAGGGTCAGGGCGAGGGGGGACTGACTGGTCTCTATAAAGGTGGTAGGGGCAGGGCGAGGGGGGACTGAATGGTCTCTATAAAGGTGGTAGGGGCAGGGCGAGGGGTGTCTGACTGGTCTCTATAAAGGTGGTAGGGGCAGGGCGAGGGGGGTCTGACTTGTCTCGATAAAGGTGATAGGGGCAGGGCGAGGGGGGACTGACTGGTCTCTATAAAGGTGGTAGGGGCAGGGCGAAGGGGGACTGACTGGTCTCTATAAAGGTGGTAGGGGCAAGGCGAGGGGGGACTGACTGGTCTCTATAAAAATGGTAGGGGCAGGGCGAGGGGGGACTGACTGGTCTCTATAAAGGTGGTAGGGGCAGGGCGAGGGGGGTCTTACTGGTCTCTATAAAGGTGGTAGGGGCAGGGCGAGGGGGGTCTGACTTGTCTCGATAAAGGTGGTAGGGGCAGGGCGAGGGGGGACTGACTGGTCTCTATAAAGGTGGTAGGGGCAGGGCGAAGGGGGACTGACTGGTCTCTATAAAGGTGGTAGGGGCAGGGCGAGGGGGGACTGACTGGTCTCTATAAAGGTGGTAGGGGCAGGGCGAAGGGGGACTGACTGGTCTCTATAAAGGTGGTAGTGGCAGGGCGAGGGGGGTCTGACTGGTCTCTATAAAGGTGGTAGGGGCAGGGCGAGGGGGGACTGACTGGTCTCTATAAAGGTGGTAGGGGCAGGGCGAGGGGGGTCTGACTGGTCTCTATAAAGGTGGTAGGGGCAGGGCGAGGGGGGACTGACTGGTCTCTATAAAGGTGGTAGGGGCAGGGCGAGGGGGGTCTGACTGGTCTCTATAAAGGTGGTAGGGGCAGGGCGAGGGGGGTCTGACTGGTCTCTATTAAGGTGGTAGGGGCAGGGCGAGGGGGGACTGACTGGTCTCTATAAAGGTGGTAGGGGCAGGGCGAGGGGGGGACTGACTGGTCTCTACAAAGGTGGTAGGGGCAGGGTGAGGGGGGACTGACCGGTCTCTATAAAGGTGGTAGAGGCAGGGCGAGGGGAGTCTGATTGGTCTCTATAAAGGTGGTAGGGGCAGGGCGAGGGGGGACTGATTGGTCTCTATAAAGGTGGTAGGGGCAGGGCGAGCGGGGACTGACTGGTCTCTATAAAGGTGGAGGGGGCAGGGCGAGGGGGGTCTGACTGGTCTCTTTAAAGGTGGTAGGGATAGGGCGAGGGGGGACTGACTGGACTCTATAAAGGTGGTAGGGTCAGGGCGAGGGGGGACTGACTGGTCTCTATAAAGGTGGTAGGGGCAGGGCGAGGGGGGACTGAATGGTCTCTATAAAGGTGGTAGGGGCAGGGCGAGGGGTGCTGACTGGTCTCTATAAAGGTGGTAGGGGCAGGGTGAGGGAGGACTGACTGGTCTCTATAAAGGTGGTAGGGGCAGGGCGAGGGGGGACTGACTGGTCTCTATAAAGGTGGTAGGGGCAGGGTGAGGAGGGACTGACTGGTCTCTATAAAGATGGTAGGGGCAGGGCGAGGGGGGACTGAATGGTCTCTATAAAGGTGGTAGGGGCAGGGCGAGGGGTGCTGACTGGTCTCTATAAAGGTGGTAGGGGCAGGGTGAGGGAGGACTGACTGGTCTCTATAAAGATGGTAGAGGTTGGGCGAGGGGGGACTGACTGGTCTCTATAAAGGTGGTAGGGGCAGGGCGAGGGGGGACTGACTGGTCTCTATAAAGGTGATAGGGGCAGGGCGAGGGGGGACTGACTGGTCTATAAAGGTGGTGGGGGCAGGGCGAGGGGGGTCTGACTGGTCTCTATAAAGGTGGTAGGGTCAGGGCGAGGGGTGACTGACTGGTCTCTATAAAGGTGGTAGGGGCAGGGCAAGGGGGGGACTGACTGGTCTCTATAAAGGTGGTAGAGGCAGGGCGAGGGGAGTCTGACTGGTCTCTATAAAGGTGGTAGGGGCAGGGCGAGGGGGGACTGACTGGTCTATAAAGGTGGTGGGGGCAGGGCGAGGGGGGTCTGACTGGTCTCTATAAAGGTGGTAGGGTCAGGGCGAGGGGTGACTGACTGGTCTCTATAAAGGTGGTAGGGGCAGGGCAAGGGGGGGACTGACTGGTCTCTATAAAGGTGGTAGGGGCAGGGCGACGGGGGTCTGACTGGTCTCTATAAAGGTGGTAGGGTCAGGGCGAGGGGGGACTGACTGATCTCTATAAAGGTGGTAGAGGCAGGGCGAGGGGGGACTTACTGGTCTCTATAAAGGTGGTAGGGGCAGGGCGAGGGGGGACTGACTGGTCTCTATAAAGGTGGAAGGGGCAGGGCGAGGGGGTCTGACTGGTCTCTATAAAGGTGGTAGGGGCAGGGCGAGGGGGGACTGACTGGTCTCTATAGAGGTGGTAGGGGCAGGGCGAGGGGGGACTGACTGGTCTCTATAAAGGTGGTAGGGTCAGGGCGAGGGGGGGACTGACTGGTCTCTATAAAGGTGGTAGGGGCAGGGCGAGGGGGGTCTGACTGGTCTCTATAAAGGTGGTGGGGGCAGGGCGAGGGGGGACTGACTGGTCTCTTATAAAGGTGGTAGGGGCAGGGCGAGGGGGGACTGACTGGTCTCTATAAAGGTGGTAGGGTCAGGGCGAGGGGGGACTGAATGGTCTCTATAAAGGTGGTAGGGGCAGGGCGAGGGGGGGACTGACTGGTCTCTATAAAGGTGGTAGGGGCAGGGCGAGGGGGGACTGACTGGTCTCTATAAAGGTGGTAGGGGCAGGGCGAGGGGGGACTGACTGGTCTCTATAAAGGTGGTAGGGGCAGGGCGAGGGGGGACTGACTGGTCTCTATATAGGTGGTAGGGGCAGGGCGAGGGGGGGACTGACTGGTCTCTATAAAGGTGGTAGGGTCAGGGCGAGGGGGGGACTGACTGGTCTCTATAAAGGTGGTAGGGTCAGGGCGAGGGGGGACTGACTGGTCTCTATAAAGGTGGTAGGGGCAGGGCGAGGGGGGACTGACTGGTCTCTACAAAGGTGGTAGGGGCAGGGCGAGGGGGGTCTGACTGGTCTCTATAAAGGTGGTAGGGTCAGGGCGAGGGGGGGACTGACTGGTCTCTATAAAGGTGGTAGGGGCAGGGCGAGGGGGGACTGACTGGTCTCTATAAAGGTGGTAGGGGCAGGGCGAGGGGGGACTGACTGGTCTCTATAAAGGTGGTAGGGGCAGGGCGAGGGGGGTCTGACTGGTCTCTATAAAGGTGGTAGGGTCAGGGCGAGGGGGGGACTGACTGGTCTCTATAAAGGTGGTAGGGTCAGGGCGAGGGGGGACTGACTGGTCTCTATAAAGGTGGTAGGGGCAGGGCGAGGGGGGACTGACTGCTCTCTATAAAGGTGGTAGGGGCAGGGCGAGGGGGGACTGACTGGTCTCTATAAAGGTGGTAGGGGCAGGGCGAGGGGGACTGACTGGTCTCTATAAAGGTGGTAGAGTCAGGGCGAGGGGGGACTGACTGGTCTCTATAAAGGTGGTAGAGTCAGGGCGACAGGGGACTGACTGGTCTCTATAAAGGTGCTGGGGCAGGGCGAGGGGGGACTGACTGGTCTCTATAAAGGTGGTAGGGGCAGGGCGAGGGGGGACTGACTGGTCTCTATAACGGTGGTAGGGGCAGGGCGAGGGGGGTCTGACTGGTCTCTATAAAGGTGGTAGGGGCAGGGCGAGGGGGGACTGACTGGTCTCTATAAAGGTGGTAGGGGCAGGGCGAGGGGGGGACTGACTGGTCTCTACAAAGGTGGTAGGGGCAGGGTGAGGGGGGACTGACCGGTCTCTATAAAGGTGGTAGAGGCAGGGCGAGGGGAGTCTGATTGGTCTCTATAAAGGTGGTAGGGGCAGGGCGAGGGGGGACTGCTTGGTCTCTATAAAGGTGGTAGGGGCAGGGCGAGCGGGGACTGACTCGTCTCTATAAAGGTGGTGGGGGCAGGGCGAGGGGGGTCTGACTGGTCTCTTTAAAGGTGGTAGGGACAGGGCGAGGGGGGACTGACTGGACTCTATAAAGGTGGTAGGGGCAGGGCGAGGGGTGTCTGACTGGTCTCTATAAAGGTGGTAGGGGCAGGGCGAGGGGATCTGACTTGTCTCGATAAAGGTGATAGGGGCAGGGCGAGGGGGGACTGACTGGTCTCTATAAAGGTGGTAGGGGCAGGGCGAAGGGGGACTGACTGGTCTCTTTAAAGGTGGTAGGGACAGGGCGAGGGGGGACTGACTGGACTCTATAAAGGTGGTAGGGGCCGGGCGAGGGGTGTCTGACTGGTCTCTATAAAGGTGGTAGGGGCAGGGCGAGGGGATCTGACTTGTCTCGATAAAGGTGATAGGGGCAGGGCGAGGGGGGACTGACTGGTCTCTATAAAGGTGGTAGGGGCAGGGCGAAGGGGGACTGACTGGTCTCTACAAAGGTGGTAGGGGCAAGGCGAGGGGGGACTGACTGGTCTCTATAAAAATGGTAGGGGCAGGGCGAGGGGGGACTGACTGGTCTCTATAAAGGTGGTAGGGGCAGGGCGAGGGGGGTCTTACTGCTCTCTATAAAGGTGGTAGGGGCAGGGCGAGGGGGGACTGACTGGTCTCTATAAAGGTGGTAGGGGCAGGGCGAGGGGGACTGACTGGTCTCTATAAAGGTGGTAGAGTCAGGGCGAGGGGGGACTGACTGGTCTCTATAAAGGTGGTAGAGTCAGGGCGACAGGGGACTGACTGGTCTCTATAAAGGTGCTGGGGCAGGGCGAGGGGGGACTGACTGGTCTCTATAAAGGTGGTAGGGGCAGGGCGAGGGGGGACTGAATGGTCTCTATAACGGTGGTAGGGGCAGGGCGAGGGGGGACTGAATGGTCTCTATGAAGGTGGTAGGGGCAGGGCGAGGGGGGACTGACTGGTCTCTATAAAGGTGGTAGGGGCAGGGCGAGGGGGGACTGACTGGTCTCTATAAAGGTGGTAGGGGCAGGGCGAGGGGGCACTGACTGGTCTCTATAAAGGTGGTAGGGGCAGGGCGAGGGGGGACTGACTGGTCTCTATAAAGGTGGTAGGGGCAGGGCGGGGGGGGACTGACTGGTCTCTATAAAGGTGGTAGAGGCAGGGCGAGGGGGGTCTGACTGGTCTCTATAAAGGTGGTAGGGTCAGGGCGAGGGGGGGACTGACTGGTCTCTATAAAGGTGGTAGGGTCAGGGCGAGGGGGGACTGACTGGTCTCTATAAAGGTGGTAGGGGCAGGGCGAGGGGGGACTGACTGGTCTCTATAAAGGAGGTAGGGGCAGGGCGAGGGGGGTCTGACTGGTCTCTATAAAGGTGGTAGGGGCAGGGTGAGGGGGGACTGACTGGTCTCTATAAAGGTGGTAGGGGCAGGGCGAGGGGGGACTGACTGGTCTCTATAAAGGTGGTAGGGGCAGGGCGAGGGGGTCTGACTGGCCTCTATAAAGGTGGTAGGGGCAGGGCGAGGGGGGACTGACTGGTCTCTATAAAGGTGGTAGGGGCAGGGCGAGGGGGGACTGACTGGTCTCTATAAAGGTGGTAGGGGCAGGGCGAGGGGGGGACTGACTGGTCTCTACAAAGGTGGTAGGGGCAGGGTGAGGGGGAACTGACCGGTCTCTATAAAGGTGGTAGAGGCAGGGCGAGGGGAGTCTGATTGGTCTCTATAAAGGTGGTAGGGGCAGGGCGAGGGGGGACTGATTGGTCTCTATAAAGGTGGTAGGGGCAGGGCGAGCGGGGACTGACTCGTCTCTATAAAGGTGGTGGGGGCAGGGCGAGGGGGGTCTGACTGGTCTCTTTAAAGGTGGTAGGGGCAGGGCGAGGGGTGTCTGACTGGTCTCTATAAAGGTGGTAGGGGCAGGGCGAGGGGGGTCTGACTTGTCTCGATAAAGGTGATAGGGGCAGGGCGAGGGGGGACTGACTGGTCTCTATAAAGGTGGTAGGGGCAGGGCGAAGGGGGACTGACTGGTCTTTATAAAGGTGGTAGGGGCAAGGCGAGGGGGGACTGACTGGTCTCTATAAAAATGGTAGGGGCAGGGCGAGGGGGGACTGACTGGTCTCTATAAAGGTGGTAGGGGCAGGGCGAGGGGGGTCTGACTGGTCTCTATAAAGGTGGTAGGGGCAGGGTGAGGGGGGACTGACTGGTCTCTATAAAGGTGGTAGGGGCAGGGCGAGGGGGGACTGACTGGTCTCTATAAAGGTGGTAGGGGCAGGGCGAGGGGGTCTGACTGGTCTCTATAAAGGTGGTAGGGGCAGGGCGAGGGGGGACTGACTGGTCTCTATAAAGGTGGTAGGGGCAGGGCGAGGGGGGACTGACTGGTCTCTATAAAGGTGGTAGGGGCAGGGCGAGGGGGGGACTGACTGGTCTCTACAAAGGTGGTAGGGGCAGGGTGAGGGGGAACTGACCGGTCTCTATAAAGGTGGTAGAGGCAGGGCGAGGGGAGTCTGATTGGTCTCTATAAAGGTGGTAGGGGCAGGGCGAGGGGGGACTGATTGGTCTCTATAAAGGTGGTAGGGGCAGGGCGAGCGGGGACTGACTCGTCTCTATAAAGGTGGTGGGGGCAGGGCGAGGGGGGTCTGACTGGTCTCTTTAAAGGTGGTAGGGGCAGGGCGAGGGGTGTCTGACTGGTCTCTATAAAGGTGGTAGGGGCAGGGCGAGGGGGGTCTGACTTGTCTCGATAAAGGTGATAGGGGCAGGGCGAGGGGGGACTGACTGGTCTCTATAAAGGTGGTAGGGGCAGGGCGAAGGGGGACTGACTGGTCTTTATAAAGGTGGTAGGGGCAAGGCGAGGGGGGACTGACTGGTCTCTATAAAAATGGTAGGGGCAGGGCGAGGGGGGACTGACTGGTCTCTATAAAGGTGGTAGGGGCAGGGCGAGGGGGGTCTTACTGGTCTCTATAAAGGTGGTAGGGGCAGGGCGAGGGGGGTCTGACTTGTCTCGATAAAGGTGGTAGGGGCAGGGCGAGGGGGGACTGACTGGTCTCTATAAAGGTGGTAGGGGCAGGGCGAAGGGGGACTGACTGGTCTCTATAAAGGTGGTAGGGGCAGGGCGAGGGGGGACTGACTGGTCTCTATAAAGGTGGTAGGGGCAGGGCGAAGGGGGACTGACTGGTCTCTATAAAGGTGGTAGGGGCAGGGCGAGGGGGGTCTGACTGGTCTCTATAAAGGTGGTAGGGGCAGGGCGAGGGGGGACTGACTGGTCTCTATAAAGGTGGTAGGGGCAGGGCGAGGGGGGTCTGACTGGTCTCTATAAGGGTGGTAGGGGCAGGGCGAGGGGGGACTGACTGGTCTCTATAAAGGTGGTAGGGGCAGGGCGAGGGGGGTCTGACTGGTCTCTATAAAGGTGGTAGGGGCAGGGCGAGGGGGGTCTGACTGGTCTCTATTAAGGTGGTAGGGGCAGGGCGAGGGGGGACTGACTGGTCTCTATAAAGGTGGTAGGGGCAGGGCGAGGGGGGGACTGACTGGTCTCTACAAAGGTGGTAGGGGCAGGGTGAGGGGGGACTGACCGGTCTCTATAAAGGTGGTAGAGGCAGGGCGAGGGGAGTCTGATTGGTCTCTATAAAGGTGGTAGGGGCAGGGCGAGGGGGGACTGATTGGTCTCTATAAAGGTGGAAGGGGTAGGGCGAGCGGGGACTGACTGGTCTCTATAAAGGTGGAGGGGGCAGGGCGAGGGGGGTCTGACTGGTCTCTTTAAAGGTGGTAGGGACAGGGCGAGGGGGGACTGACTGGACTCTATAAAGGTGGTAGGGTCAGGGCGAGGGGGGACTGACTGGTCTCTATAAAGGTGGTAGGGGCAGGGCGAGGGGGGACTGAATGGTCTCTATAAAGGTGGTAGGGGCAGGGCGAGGGGTGTCTGACTGGTCTCTATAAAGGTGGTAGGGGCAGGGTGAGGAGGGACTGACTGGTCTCTATAAAGATGGTAGGGGCAGGGCGAGGGGGGACTGAATGGTCTCTATAAAGGTGGTAGGGGCAGGGCGAGGGGTGCTGACTGGTCTCTATAAAGGTGGTAGGGGCAGGGTGAGGGAGGACTGACTGGTCTCTATAAAGATGGTAGAGGCAGGGCGAGGGGGGACTGACTGGTCTCTATAAAGGTGGTAGGGGCAGGGCGAGGGGGGACTGACTGGTCTCTATAAAGGTGATAGGGGCAGGGCGAGGGGGGACTGACTGGTCTATAAAGGTGGTGGGGGCAGGGCGAGGGGGGTCTGACTGGTCTCTATAAAGGTGGTAGGGTCAGGGCGAGGGGGGACTGACTGGTCTCTATAAAGGTGGTAGGGTCAGGGCGAGGGGGGGACTGACTGGTCTCTATAAAGGTGGTAGGGGCAGGGCGAGGGGGGTCTGACTGGTCTCTATAAAGGTGGTGGGGGCAGGGCGAGGGGGGACCGACTGGTCTCTTATAAAGGTGGTAGGGGCAGGGCGAGGGGGGACTGACTGGTCTCTATAAAGGTGGTAGGGTCAGGGCGAGGGGGGACTGAATGGTCTCTATAAAGGTGGTAGGGGCAGGGCGAGGGGGGGACTGACTGGTCTCTATAAAGGTGGTAGGGGCAGGGCGAGGGGGGACTGACTGGTCTCTATAAAGGTGGTAGGGGCAGGGCGAGGGGGGACTGACTGGTCTCTATAAAGGTGGTAGGGGCAGGGCGAGGGGGGACTGACTGGTCTCTATATAGGTGGTAGGGGCAGGGCGAGGGGGGGACTGACTGGTCTCTATAAAGGTGGTAGGGTCAGGGCGAGGGGGGGACTGACTGGTCTCTATAAAGGTGGTAGGGTCAGGGCGAGGGGGGACTGACTGGTCTCTATAAAGGTGGTAGGGGCAGGGCGAGGGGGGACTGACTGGTCTCTACAAAGGTGGTAGGGGCAGGGCGAGGGGGGTCTGACTGGTCTCTATAAAGGTGGTAGGGTCAGGGCGAGGGGGGGACTGACTGGTCTCTATAAAGGTGGTAGGGGCAGGGCGAGGGGGGACTGACTGGTCTCTATAAAGGTGGTAGGGGCAGGGCGAGGGGGGACTGACTGGTCTCTATAAAGGTGGTAGGGGCAGGGCGAGGGGGGTCTGACTGGTCTCTATAAAGGTGGTAGGGTCAGGGCGAGGGGGGGACTGACTGGTCTCTATAAAGGTGGTAGGGTCAGGGCGAGGGGGGACTGACTGGTCTCTATAAAGGTGGTAGGGGCAGGGCGAGGGGGGACTGACTGCTCTCTATAAAGGTGGTAGGGGCAGGGCGAGGGGGGACTGACTGGTCTCTATAAAGGTGGTAGGGGCAGGGCGAGGGGGACTGACTGGTCTCTATAAAGGTGGTAGAGTCAGGGCGAGGGGGGACTGACTGGTCTCTATAAAGGTGGTAGAGTCAGGGCGACAGGGGACTGACTGGTCTCTATAAAGGTGCTGGGGCAGGGCGAGGGGGGACTGACTGGTCTCCATAAAGGTGGTAGGGGCAGGGCGAGGGGGGACTGACTGGTCTCTATAACGGTGGTAGGGGCAGGGCGAGGGGGGTCTGACTGGTCTCTATAAAGGTGGTAGGGGCAGGGCGAGGGGGGACTGACTGGTCTCTATAAAGGTGGTAGGGGCAGGGCGAGGGGGGGACTGACTGGTCTCTACAAAGGTGGTAGGGGCAGGGTGAGGGGGGACTGACCGGTCTCTATAAAGGTGGTAGAGGCAGGGCGAGGGGAGCCTGATTGGTCTCTATAAAGGTGGTAGGGGCAGGGCGAGGGGGGACTGATTGGTCTCTATAAAGGTGGTAGGGGCAGGGCGAGCGGGGACTGACTCGTCTCTATAAAGGTGGTGGGGGCAGGGCGAGGGGGGTCTGACTGGTCTCTTTAAAGGTGGTAGGGACAGGGCGACGGGGGACTGACTGGACTCTATAAAGGTGGTAGGGTCAGGGCGAGGGGGGACTGACTGGTCTCTATAAAGGTGGTAGGGGCAGGGCGAGGGGGGACTGAATGGTCTCTATAAAGGTGGTAGGGGCAGGGCGAGGGGTGTCTGACTGGTCTCTATAAAGGTGGTAGGGGCAGGGCGAGGGGATCTGACTTGTCTCGATAAAGGTGATAGGGGCAGGGCGAGGGGGGACTGACTGGTCTCTATAAAGGTGGTAGGGGCAGGGCGAAGGGGGACTGACTGGTCTCTATAAAGGTGGTAGGGGCAAGGCGAGGGGGGACTGACTGGTCTCTATAAAAATGGTAGGGGCAGGGCGAGGGGGGACTGACTGGTCTCTATAAAGGTGGTAGGGGCAGGGCGAGGGGGGTCTTACTGGTCTCTATAAAGGTGGTAGGGGCAGGGCGAGGGGGGACTGACTTGTCTCGATAAAGGTGGTAGGGGCAGGGCGAGGGGGGACTGACTGGTCTCTACAAAGGTGGTAGGGGCAGGGCGAGGGGGGTCTGACTGGTCTCTATAAAGGTGGTAGGGTCAGGGCGAGGGGGGGACTGACTGGTCTCTATAAAGGTGGTAGGAGCAGGGCGAGGGGGGACTGACTGGTCTCTATAAAGGTGGTAGGGGCAGGGCGAGGGGGGACTGACTGGTCTCTATAAAGGTGGTAGGGGCAGGGCGAGGGGGGTCTGACTGGTCTCTATAAAGGTGGTAGGGTCAGGGCGAGGGGGGGACTGACTGGTCTCTATAAAGGTGGTAGGGTCAGGGCGAGGGGGGACTGACTGGTCTCTATAAAGGTGGTAGGGGCAGGGCGAGGGGGGACTGACTGCTCTCTATAAAGGTGGTAGGGGCAGGGCGAGGGGGGACTGACTGGTCTCTATAAAGGTGGTAGGGGCAGGGCGAGGGGGACTGACTGGTCTCTATAAAGGTGGTAGAGTCAGGGCGAGGGGGGACTGACTGGTCTCTATAAAGGTGGTAGGGGCAGGGCGAGGGGGGACTGACTGGTCTCTATAAAGGTGCTGGGGCAGGGCGAGGGGGGACTGACTGGTCTCTATAAAGGTGGTAGGGGCAGGGCGAGGGGGGACTGACTGGTCTCTATAACGGTGGTAGGGGCAGGGCGAGGGGGGACTGACTGGTCTCTATGAAGGTGGTAGGGGCAGGGCGAGGGGGGACTGACTGGTCTCTATAAAGGTGGTAGGGGCAGGGCGAGGGGGGACTGACTGGTCTCTATAAAGGTGGTAGGGGCAGGGCGAGGGGGCACTGACTGGTCTCTATAAAGGTGGTAGGGGCAGGGCGAGGGGGGACTGACTGGTCTCTATAAAGGTGGTAGGGGCAGGGCGAGGGGGGACTGACTGGTCTCTATAAAGGTGGTAGAGGCAGGGCGAGGGGGGTCTGACTGGTCTCTATAAAGGTGGTAGGGTCAGGGCGAGGGGGGGACTGACTGGTCTCTATAAAGGTGGTAGGGTCAGGGCGAGGGGGGACTGACTGGTCTCTATAAAGGTGGTAGGGGCAGGGCGAGGGGGGACTGACTGGTCTCTATAAAGGAGGTAGGGGCAGGGCGAGGGGGGTCTGACTGGTCTCTATAAAGGTGGTAGGGGCAGGGTGAGGGGGGACTGACTGGTCTCTATAAAGGTGGTAGGGGCAGGGCGAGGGGGGACTGACTGGTCTCTATAAAGGTGGTAGGGGCAGGGCGAGGGGGTCTGACTGGTCTCTATAAAGGTGGTAGGGGCAGGGCGAGGGGGGACTGACTGGTCTCTATAAAGGTGGTAGGGGCAGGGCGAGGGGGGGACTGACTGGTCTCTATAAAGGTGGTAGGGGCAGGGCGAGGGGGGGACTGACTGGTCTCTATAAAGGTGGTAGGGGCAGGGCGAGGGGGGTCTGACTGGTCTCTATAAAGGTGGTGGGGGCAGGGCGAGGGGGGACTGACTGGTCTCTATAAAGGTGGTAGGGTCAGGGCGAGGGGGGACTGACTGGTCTCTATAAAGGTGGTAGGGTCAGGGCGAGGGGGGACTGAATGGTCTCTATAAAGGTGGTAGGGGCATGGCGAGGGGGGGACCGAATGGTCTCTATAAAGGTGGTAGGGGCAGGGCGAGGGGGGACTGACTGGTCTCTATAAAGGTGGTAGGGGCAGGGCGAGGGGGGACTGACTGGTCTCTATAAAGGTGGTAGGGGCAGGGCGAGGGGGGACTGACTGGTCTCTATAAAGGTGGTAGGGGCAGGGTGAGGGGGGACTGACCGGTCTCTATAAAGGTGGTAGAGGCAGGGCGAGGGGAGTCTGACTGGTCTCTATAAAGGTGGTAGGGGCAGGGCGAGGGGGGACTGACTGGTCTCTATAAAGGTGGTAGGGGCAGGGCGAGGGGGGTCTGACTGGTCTCTATAAAGGTGGTATGGGCAGGGCGAGGGGGGACTGACTGGTCTCTATAAAGGTGGTAGGGGCAGGGCGAGGGGGGTCTGACTGGTTTCTATAAAGGTGGTAGGGGCAGGGCGAGGGGGGACTGACTGGTCTCTATAAAGGTGGTAGGGGCAGGGCGAGGGGGGTCTGACTGGTCTCTATAAAGGTGGTAGGGGCAGGGCGAGGGGGGTCTGACTGGTCTCTATAAAGGTGGTAGGGGCAGGGCGAGGGGGGACTGACTGGTCTCTATAAAGGTGGTAGGGGCAGGGCGAGGGGGGGGACTGACTGGTCTCTACAAAGGTGGTAGGGGCAGGGTGAGGGGGGACTGACCGGTCTCTATAAAGGTGGTAGAGGCAGGGCGAGGGGAGTCTGATTGGTCTCTATAAAGGTGGTAGGGGCAGGGCGAGGGGGGACTGATTGGTCTCTATATAGGTGGTAGGGGCAGGGCGAGCGGGGACTGACTCGTCTCTATAAAGGTGGTGGGGGCAGGGCGAGGGGGGTCTGACTGGTCTCTTTAAAGGTGGTAGGGACAGGGCGAGGGGGGACTGACTGGACTCTATAAAGGTGGTAGGGTCAGGGCGAGGGGGGACTGACTGGTCTCTATAAAGGTGGTAGGGGCAGGGCGAGGGGGGACTGAATGGTCTCTATAAAGGTGGTAGGGGCAGGGCGAGGGGTGTCTGACTGGTCTCTATAAAGGTGGTAGGGGCAGGGCGAGGGGGGTCTGACTTGTCTCGATAAAGGTGATAGGGGCAGGGCGAGGGGGGACTGACTGGTCTCTATAAAGGTGGTAGGGGCAGGGCGAAGGGGGACTGACTGGTCTCTATAAAGGTGGTAGGGGCAAGGCGAGGGGGGACTGACTGGTCTCTATAAAAATGGTAGGGGCAGGGCGAGGGGGGACTGACTGGTCTCTATAAAGGTGGTAGGGGCAGGGCGAGGGGGGTCTTACTGGTCTCTATAAAGGTGGTAGGGGCAGGGCGAGGGGGGTCTGACTTGTCTCGATAAAGGTGGTAGGGGCAGGGCGAGGGGGGACTGACTGGTCTCTATAAAGGTGGTAGGGGCAGGGCGAAGGGGGACTGACTGGTCTCTATAAAGGTGGTAGGGGCAGGGCGAGGGGGGACTGACTGGTCTCTATAAAGGTGGTAGGGGCAGGGCGAAGGGGGACTGACTGGTCTCTATAAAGGTGGTAGGGGCAGGGCGAGGGGGGTCTGACTGGTCTCTACAAAGGTGGTAGGGGCAGGGCGAGGGGGGACTGACTGGTCTCTATAAAGGTGGTAGGGGCAGGGAGAGGGGGGTCTGACTGGTCTCTATAAAGGTGGTAGGGGCAGGGCGAGGGGGGACTGACTGGTCTCTATAAAGGTGGTAGGGGCAGGGCGAGGGGGGTCTGACTGGTCTCTATAAAGGTGGTAGGGGCAGGGCGAGGGGGGTCTGACTGGTCTCTATTAAGGTGGTAGGGGCAGGGCGAGGGGGGACTGACTGGTCTCTATAAAGGTGGTAGGGGCAGGGCGAGGGGGGGACTGACTGGTCTCTACAAAGGTGGTAGGGGCAGGGTGAGGGGGGACTGACCGGTCTCTATAAAGGTGGTAGAGGCAGGGCGAGGGGAGTCTGATTGGTCTCTATAAAGGTGGTAGGGGCAGGGCGAGGGGGGACTGATTGGTCTCTATAAAGGTGGTAGGGGCAGGGCGAGCGGGGACTGACTGGTCTCTATAAAGGTGGAGGGGGCAGGGCGAGGGGGGTCTGACTGGTCTCTTTAAAGGTGGTAGGGACAGGGCGAGGGGGGACTGACTGGACTCTATAAAGGTGGTAGGGTCAGGGCGAGGGGGGACTGACTGGTCTCTATAAAGGTGGTAGGGGCAGGGCGAGGGGGGACTGAATGGTCTCTATAAAGGTGGTAGGGGCAGGGCGAGGGGTGCTGACTGGTCTCTATAAAGGTGGTAGGGGCAGGGTGAGGGAGGACTGACTGGTCTCTATAAAGATGGTAGAGGCAGGGCGAGGGGGGACTGACTGGTCTCTATAAAGGTGGTAGGGGCAGGGCGAGGGGGGACTGACTGGTCTCTATAAAGGTGATAGGGGCAGGGCGAGGGGGGACTGACTGGTCTATAAAGGTGGTAGAGGCAGGGCGAGGGGGGTCTGACTGGTCTCTATAAAGGTGGTAGGGGCAGGGCGAGGGGGGACTGACTGGTCTATAAAGGTGGTGGGGGCAGGGCGAGGGGGGTCTGACTGGTCTCTATAAAGGTGGTAGGGTCAGGGCGAGGGGTGACTGACTGGTCTCTATAAAGGTGGTAGGGGCAGGGCAAGGGGGGGACTGACTGGTCTCTATAAAGGTGGTAGGGGCAGGGCGACGGGGGTCTGACTGGTCTCTATAAAGGTGGTAGGGTCAGGGCGAGGGGGGACTGACTGATCTCTATAAAGGTGGTAGAGGCAGGGCGAGGGGGGACTGACTGGTCTCTATAAAGGTGGTAGGGGCAGGGCGAGGGGGGACTGACTGGTCTCTATAAAGGTGGAAGGGGCAGGGCGAGGGGGTCTGACTGGTCTCTATAAAGGTGGTAGGGGCAGGGCGAGGGGGGACTGACTGGTCTCTATAGAGGTGGTAGGGGCAGGGCGAGGGGGGACTGACTGGTCTCTATAAAGGTGGTAGGGTCAGGGCGAGGGGGGGACTGACTGGTCTCTATAAAGGTGGTAGGGGCAGGGCGAGGGGGGTCTGACTGGTCTCTATAAAGGTGGTGGGGGCAGGGCGAGGGGGGACTGACTGGTCTCTTATAAAGGTGGTAGGGTCAGGGCGAGGGGGGACTGACTGGTCTCTATAAAGGTGGTAGGGTCAGGGCGAGGGGGGACTGAATGGTCTCTATAAAGGTGGTGGGGTCAGGGCGAGGGGGGACTGACTGGTCTCTATAAAGGTGGTAGGGTCAGGGCGAGGGGGGACTGAATGGTCTCTATAAAGGTGGTAGGGGCAGGGCGAGGGGGGGACTGACTGGTCTCTACAAAGGTGGTAGGGGCAGGGCGAGGGGGGTCTGACTGGTCTCTATAAAGGTGGTAGGGTCAGGGCGAGGGGGGGACTGACTGGTCTCTATAAAGGTGGTAGGGGCAGGGCGAGGGGGGACTGACTGGTCTCTATAAAGGTGGTAGGGGCAGGGCGAGGGGGGACTGACTGGTCTCTATAAAGGTGGTAGGGGCAGGGCGAGGGGGGTCTGACTGGTCTCTATAAAGGTGGTAGGGTCAGGGCGAGGGGGGGACTGACTGGTCTCTATAAAGGTGGTAGGGTCAGGGCGAGGGGGGACTGACTGGTCTCTATAAAGGTGGTAGGGGCAGGGCGAGGGGGGACTGACTGCTCTCTATAAAGGTGGTAGGGGCAGGGCGAGGGGGGACTGACTGGTCTCTATAAAGGTGGTAGGGGCAGGGCGAGGGGGACTGACTGGTCTCTATAAAGGTGGTAGAGTCAGGGCGAGGGGGGACTGACTGGTCTCTATAAAGGTGGTAGAGTCGGGGCGACAGGGGACTGACTGGTCTCTATAAAGGTGCTGGGGCAGGGCGAGGGGGGACTGACTGGTCTCTATAAAGGTGGTAGGGGCAGGGCGAGGGGGGACTGACTGGTCTCTATAACGGTGGTAGGGGCAGGGCGAGGGGGGTCTGACTGGTCTCTATAAAGGTGGTAGGGGCAGGGCGAGGGGAGACTGACTGGTCTCTATAAAGGTGGTAGGGGCAGGGCGAGGGGGGGACTGACTGGTCTCTACAAAGGTGGTAGGGGCAGGGTGAGGGGGGACTGACCGGTCTCTATAAAGGTGGTAGAGGCAGGGCGAGGGGAGTCTGATTGGTCTCTATAAAGGTGGTAGGGGCACGGCGAGGGGGGACTGATTGGTCTCTATAAAGGTGGTAGGGGCAGGGCGAGCGGGGACTGACTCGTCTCTATAAAGGTGGTGGGGGCAGGGCGAGGGGGGTCTGACTGGTCTCTTTAAAGGTGGTAGGGACAGGGCGAGGGGGGACTGACTGGACTCTATAAAGGTGGTAGGGTCAGGGCGAGGGGGGACTGACTGGTCTCTATAAAGGTGGTAGGGGCAGGGCGAGGGGGGACTGAATGGTCTCTATAAAGGTGGTAGGGGCAGGGCGAGGGGTGTCTGACTGGTCTCTATAAAGGTGGTAGGGGCAGGGCGAGGGGGGACTGACTGGTCTCTATAAAGGTGGTAGGGGCAGGGCGAAGGGGGACTGACTGGTCTCTATAAAGGTGGTAGGGGCAAGGCGAGGGGGGACTGACTGGTCTCTATAAAAATGGTAGGGGCAGGGCGAGGGGGGACTGACTGGTCTCTATAAAGGTGGTAGGGGCAGGGCGAGGGGGGTCTTACTGGTCTCTATAAAGGTGGTAGGGGCAGGGCGAGGGGGGTCTGACTTGTCTCGATAAAGGTGGTAGGGGCAGGGCGAGGGGGGACTGACTGGTCTCTATAAAGGTGGTAGGGGCAGGGCGAAGGGGGACTGACTGGTCTCTATAAAGGTGGTAGGGGCAGGGCGAGGGGGGACTGACTGGTCTCTATAAAGGTGGTAGGGGCAGGGCGAAGGGGGACTGACTGGTCTCTATAAAGGTGGTAGGGGCAGGGCGAGGGGGGTCTGACTGGTCTCTATAAAGGTGGTAGGGGCAGGGCGAGGGGGGTCTGACTGGTCTCTATAAAGGTGGTAGGGGCAGGGCGAGGGGGGACTGACTGGTCTCTATAAAGGTGGTAGGGGCAGGGTGAGGGGGGACTGACTGGTCTCTATAAAGGTGGTAGGGGCAGGGCGAGGGGGGACTGACCGGTCTCTATAAAGGTGGTAGGGGCAGGGCGAGTGGGGACTGACTGGTCTCTATAAAGGTGGTAGGGGCAGGGCGAGAAGGGACTGACTGGTCTCTATAAAGGTGGTAGGGGCAGGGCGAGGGGGGGACTGACTGGTCTCTATAAAGGTGGTAGGGGCAGGGTGAGGGGAGACTGACTGGTCTCTATAAAGGTGGTAGGGGCAGGGCGAGGGGGGGACTGACTGTTCTCTATAAAGGTGGTAGGGGCAGGGCGAGGGGGGACTGACTGGTCTCTATAAAAGTGGTAGGGGCAGGGCGAGGGGGGGACTGACTGGTCTCTATAAAGGTGGTAAGGGCAGGGTGAGGGGGGACTGACTGGTCTCTATAAAGGTGGTAGGGGCAGGGCGAGGGGGGGACTGACTGGTCTCTATAAAGGTGGTAGGGGCAGGGCGAGGGGGGACTGACTGGTCTCTATAAAGGTGGTAGGGACAGGGCGAGGGGGGGACTGACTGGTCTCTATAAAGGTGGTAGGGGCAGGGCGAGGGGGGACTGACTGGTCTCTATAAAGGTGGTAGGGGCAGGGCGAGGGGGGACTGACTGGTCTCTATAAAGGTGGTAGGGGCAAGGCGAGGGGGGACTGACTGGTCTCTATAAAGGTGGTAGGGGCAGGGCGAGGGGGGGACTGACTGGTCTCTATAAAGGTGGTAGGGGCCCAGGGGCCGTATTCATAATCCCCTCGTAAGTTACGCACGAAAAGTGCATTTTCGTCTTAGCCTCACCAGCTCGTTGTGGTGGTGCTCGCGATTAAGAAATCCTCTTTAATATAATTTTATGACTTTCTTAATTCAGAAAATGTACTTTTTGGGTGACTACTTATGTATTTTGAACCCCATAATCGCTCGCCACATCTTTCACTTAGCGCTAACTCTAGTGGCGTAGCCTAAGTGGCGATTATGAATACGGCCCCAGAACCCTAACAATAGGCCACACTTACGACCAAGGCTG
This sequence comes from Arenicola marina, assembly GCA_964019135.1. Taxonomy (NCBI): domain Eukaryota; kingdom Metazoa; phylum Annelida; class Polychaeta; family Arenicolidae; genus Arenicola; species Arenicola marina. Next base: position 118,575 of record OZ025253.1, on the reverse strand, counting down.
TTTCTCTTAAGTTGAGAACAACATCTTCCGGTGCAGTGACGTCATTCCTATGAGACCTCTCCTGATGCGCCAGTAACTGCTCTTCCTTTAGTTGACGCTTGGCTGCGCGCTTAGGTCGAACGGATTTCCTTAACGAATCCAGTTCCTAAGGGAAAGTACAAAAAATGTGTTATGGAACAATTAAGCTCAGGGTTTCAAAAGTAGAATGCCTGCTTGTTTTAGGTGCAAAGTTTAGAGTGCGTGGGTGTGGGTGGCAAACACAGGTTAGACTGGGTTCAGTGGGTGGCTGGTGGCTAACGCAGGTTAGACTGGGTTCAGTGGGTGGCCGATGGCAAACACAGGTTAGACTGGGTTCAGGGGGTGGCTGGTGGCAAACACAGGTTAGACTGGGTTCAGGGGGTGGCTGGTGGCAAACACAGGTTAGACTGGGTTCAGTGGGTGGCTGGTGGCAAACACAGGTTAGACTGGATTCAGAGGGTGGCTGGTGGCAAACACAGGTTAGACTGGGTTCAGGGGGTGGCTGCTGACAAACACAGGTTAGACTGGGTTCAGTGGGTGGCTGGTGGCAAACACAGGTTAGACTGGGTTCAGGGGGTGTTGTATAATTAAACGACATGGCGTCCGCCTAGTGTGATGAAAGAAAATGGCGTCCGGCTAGTATCATTAAACATATGGCGTCCGGCTAGCAGCATTATATCCATCAGTCTGAACGACGTCTGACTACGGTCGGTAGACTGCCTACTGACGGAACACTAACAATGGAGTGGACAGACCGTACACTAACAATGGAGCGGACAGACGGAACACTAACAATGGAGTGGACAGACATAACACTAACAATAGAGTGGACAGAGGGTACATTAACAATTGAGCGGACAGACATAACACTAACAATAGAGTGGACAGACGGTACATTAACAATTGAGCGGACAGACGGAACACTAACAACGGAGTGGACACACGGAACACTAACAATGGAGTGGACAGACATAACACTAACAATGGAGTGGACAGACGGAACACTAACAATGGAGTGGATAGACGGAACACTAACAATGGAGTGGACAGACGGAACACTAACAATGGAGTGGACAGACGGAACACTAACAATGGAGTGGACAGACATAACCCTAACATTGGAGTGGACAGACGGTATACTAACAATGGAGTGGACAGACGGAACACTAACAATGGAGTGGACAGACATAACACTCACAATGGAGTGGACAGACGGAACACTAACAATGGAGTGGACAGACGGTACACTAAAAATGGAGTGGACAGACGGTACACTAAAAATCGAGTGGACAGACGGAACACTAACAATGGAGTGGACAGACATAACCCTAACATTGGAGTGGACAGACGGTATACTAACAATGGAGTGGACAGACGGAACACTAACAATGGAGTGGACAGACATAACCCTAACATTGGAGTGGACAGACGGTACACTAACAATGGAGTGGACAGACGGAACACTAACAATGGAGAGGACAGACGGAACACTAACAATGGAGAGGACAGACGGTACATTAACAATGGAGAGGACAGACGGAACACTAACAATGGAGAGGACAGACGGAACACTAACAATGGAGTGGACAGACGGAACACTAACAATGGAGTGGACAGACGGAACACTAACAATGGAGTGGACACACGGAACACTAACAATGGAGTGGACACACGGAACACTAACAATGGAGTGGACAGACGGAACACTAACAATGGAGTGGACACACGGAACACTAACAATGGAGAGGACAGACGGAACACTAACAATGGAGTGGACAGACGGAACCCTAACAATGGAGTGACATACGGTACACTAAAAATGGAGTGGATATACGGAACACTAACAATGGAGTGGACAGACGGTACACTAACAATGGAGTGGACAGACGGAACACTAACAATGGAGTGGACAGACATAACACTAACAATGGAGTGGACAGACGGTACACTAACAATGGAGCGGACAGACGGAACACTAACAATGGAGTGGACAGACATAACCCTAACATTGGAGTGGACAGACGGTATACTAACAATGGAGTGGACAGACGGAACACTAACAATGGAGTGGACAGACATAACCCTAACATTGGAGTGGACAGACGGTATACTAACAATGGAGTGGACAGACGGAACACTAACAATGGAGAGGACAGACGGAACACTAACAATGGAGTGGACAGACATAACCCTAACATTGGAGAGGACAGACGGAACACTAACAATGGAGAGGACAGACGGTACACTAACAATGGAGAGGACAGACGGAACACTAACAATGGAGTGGACAGACGGAACACTAACAATGGAGTGGACACACGGAACACTAACAATGGAGTGGACAGACGGAACACTAACAATGGAGTGGACAGACGGAACACTAACAATGGAGTGGACACACGGAACACTAACAATGGAGAGGACAGACGGAACACTAACAATGGAGAGGACACACGGAACACTAACAATGGAGAGGACAGACGGAACACTAACAATGGAGTGGACACACGGAACACTAACAATGGAGAGGACAGACGGAACACTAACAATGGAGTGGACAGACGGAACACTAACAATGGAGTGGACACACGGAACACTAACAATGGAGTGGACAGACGGAACACTAACAATGGAGTGGACAGACGGAACACTAACAATGGAGAGGACAGACGGAACACTAACAATAGAGTGGACAGACGGAACACTAACAATGGAGTGGACACACGGAACACTAACAATGGAGTGGACAGACGGAACACTAACAATGGAGTGGACACACGGAACACTAACAATGGAGTGGACAGACGGAACACTAACAATGGAGTGGACAGACGGAACACTAACAATGGAGAGGACAGACGGAACACTAACAATGGAGTGGACACACGGAACACTAACAATGGAGAGGACAGACGGAACACTAACAATGGAGTGGACAGACGGAACACTAACAATGGAGTGGACAGACGGAACACTAACAATGGAGTGGACAGACGGTACACTAACAATGGAGAGGACAGACGGAACACTAACAATGGAGAGGACAGACGGAACACTAACAATGGAGAGGACAGACGGTACACTAACAATGGAGAGGACAGACGGAACACTAACAATGGAGTGGACAGACGGAACACTAACAATGGAGTGGACACACGGAACACTAACAATGGAGTGGACAGACGGAACACTAACAATGGAGTGGACAGACGGAACACTAACAATGGAGTGGACACACGGAACACTAACAATGGAGAGGACAGACGGAACACTAACAATGGAGTGGACAGACGGAACACTAACAATGGAGAGGACAGACGGAACACTAACAATGGAGAGGACAGACGGTACACTAACAATGGAGAGGACAGACGGAACACTAACAATGGAGTGGACAGACGGAACACTAACAATGGAGTGGACAGACGGAACACTAACAATGGAGAGGACAGACGGTACACTAACAATGGAGAGGACAGACGGAACACTAACAATGGAGTGGACAGACGGAACACTAACAATGGAGAGGACAGACGGTACACTAACAATGGAGAGGACAGACGGAACACTAACAATGGAGTGGACAGACGGAACACTAACAATGGAGAGGACAGACGGAACACTAACAATGGAGTGGACAGACGGAACACTAACAATGGAGTGGACACACGGAACACTAACAATGGAGAGGACAGACGGAACACTAACAATGGAGTGGACAGACGGAACACTAACAATGGAGTGGACACACGGAACACTAACAATGGTGTGGACAGACGGAACACTAACAATGGAGTGGACAGACGGAACACTAACAATGGAGTGGACAGACGGAACACTAACAATGGAGTGGACACACGGAACACTAAAAATGGAGTGGACAGACGGAACACTAACAATGGAGTGGACAGACGGAACACTAACAATGGAGTGGACACACGGAACACTAACAATGGAGAAAACAGACGGAACACTAACAATGGAGTGGACAGACGGAACCCTAACAATGGAGTGACACACAGTACACTAAACATGGAGTGGATACACGGAACACTAACAATGGAGTGGACAGACGGAACTCTAACAATGGAGTGGACAGACCGAACACTGTTTCAGACTACAGAGTGTAGCGTCTGTCCATTCCGTAGTCTGAGTCAGACAGTGTACGGTCTGTCCACTCCGTAGTCTGAGTCAGTCAGACAGTGTACCGTCTGTCCAATCCGTAGTCTAAGTCAGGGAGTGTACCGTCTGTCCACTCCGTAGTCTGAGTCGGACAGTGTACCGTCTGTCCACTCCGTAGTCTGAGTCAGTCAGACAGTGTACCGTCTGTCCACTCCGTAGTCTGAGTCAGACAGTGTACCGTCTGTCCATTCCGTAGTCTGAGTCAGTCAGACAGTGTACCGTCTGTCCACTCCGTAGTCTGAGTCAGACAGTGTACCGTCTGTCCATTCCGTAGTCTGAGTCAGTCAGACAGTGTACCGTCTGTCCACTCCGTAGTCTGAGTCAGACAGTGTACCGTCTGTCCACTCCGTAGTCTGAGTCAGTCAGACAGTGTACCGTCTGTCCACTCCGTAGTCTAAGTCAGACAGTGTACGGTCTGTCCACTCCGTAGTCTGAGTCAGTCAGTGTACCGTCTGTCCACTCCGTAGTCTGAGTCAGACAGTGTACCGTCTGTCCACTCCGTAGTCTGAGTCAGACAGTGTACCCTCCGTCCACTTCGTAGTCTGAGTCAGACAGTGTACGGTCTGTCCACTCCGTAGTCTGAGTCAGACAGTGTACCCTCCGCCCACTCCGTAGTCTGAGTCAGACAGTGTACGTCTGTCCACTCCGTAGTCTGAGACAGACAGTGTACGTCTGTCCACTCGGTAGTCTGAGTCAGTCAGTGTACCGTCTGTCCACTCCGTAGTCTGAGTCAGTCAGACAGTGTACCGTCTGTCCATTCCGTAGTCTGAGTCAGACAGTGTACCGTCTGTCCATTCCGTAGTCTGAGTTAGACAGTGTACCGTCTGTCCACTCCGTAGTCTGAGACAGACAGTGTACCGTCTGTCCACTCCGTAGTCTGAGTCAGACAGTGTACCGTCTGTCCACTCCGTAGTCTGAGACAGACAGTGTACGTCTGTCCACTCCGTAGTCTGAGTCAGTCAGGCAGTGTACCGTCTCTCCATTCCGTAGTCTGAGTCAGACAGTGTACGGTCTGTCCACTCCGTAGTCTGAGTCAGTCAGACAGTGTACCGTCTTCCACTCCGTAGTCTGAGTCAGTCAGACAGTGTACCGTCTGTCCAATCCGTAGTCTGAGTCAGGCAGTGTACCGTCTGTCCACTCCGTAGTCTAAGTCAGACAGTGTACGTCTGTCCACTCCGTAGTCTGAGTCAGACAGTGTACCGTCTGTCCACTCCGTAGTCTGAGTCAGTCAGACAGTGTACCGTCTGTCCACTCCGTAGTCTGAGTCAGACAGTGTACCCTCCGTCCACTCCGTAGTCTGAGTCAGACAGTGTATGGTCTGTCCACTCCGTAGTCTGAGTCAGTCAGACAGTGTACCGTCTGTCCATTCCGTAGTCTCAGTCAGACAGTGTACCCTCCGTCCACTCCGTAGTCTGAGTCAGACAGTGTACCCTCCGTCCACTCCGTAGTCTGAGTTAGACAGTGTACCGTCTGTCCACTCCGTAGTCTGAGTCAGTCAGACAGTGTACCCTCCGTCCACTCCGTAGTCTGAGTCAGACAGTGTACGTCTGTCCACTCCGTAGTGTGAGACAGACAGTGTACGTCTGTCCACCCCGTAGTCTGAGTCAGTCAGTGTACCCTCCGTCCACTCCGTAGTCTGAGTCAGACAGTGTACCCTCCGCCCACTCCGTAGTCTGAGTCAGTCAGACAGTGTACCGTCTGTCCATTCCGTAGTCTGAGTCAGACAGTGTACCGTCTGTCCATTCCGTAGTCTGAGTCAGACAGTGTACCCTCCGTCCACTTCGTAGTCTGAGTTAGACAGTGTACCGTCTGTCCACTCCGTAGTCTGAGACAGACAGTGTACGTCTGTCCACTCCGTAGTCTGAGACAGACAGTGTACGTCTGTCCACTCCGTAGTCTGAGACAGACAGTGTACGTCTGTCCACTCCGTAGTCTGAGTCAGACAGTGTACCGTCTGTCCACTCCGTAGTCTAAGTCAGACAGTGTAGGTCTGTCCACTCCGTAGTCTGAGTCAGACAGTGTACCGTCTGTCCATTCCGTAGTCTGAATCAGACAGTGTACCGTCTGTCCACTCCGTAGTCTGAGTCAGTCAGACAGTGTACCGTCTGTCCACTCCGTAGTCTCAGTCAGTCAGACAGTGTACCGTCTGTCCAATCCGTAGTCTGAGTCAGGCAGTGTACCGTCTGTCCACTCCGTAGTCTAAGTCAGACAGTGTACGTCTGTCCACTCCGTAGTCTGAGTCAGACAGTGTACCGTCTGTCCACTCCGTAGTCTGAGTCAGTCAGACAGTGTACGGTCTGTCCACTCCGTAGTCTGAGTCAGACAGTGTACCGTCTGTCCACTCCGTAGTCTGAGTCAGACAGTGTACCCTCCGTCCACTCCGTAGTCTGAGTCAGACAGTGTACCCTCCGTCCACTCCGTAGTCTGAGTTAGACAGTGTACCGTCTGTCCACTCCGTAGTCTGAGACAGACAGTGTACGTCTGTCCACTCCGTAGTCTGAGTCAGACAGTGTACCGTCTGTCCACTCCGTAGTCTGAGACAGACAGTGTACGTCTGTCCACTCCGTAGTCTGAGTCAGACAGTGTACCGTCTGTCCACTCCGTAGTCTAAGTCAGACAGTGTAGGTCTGTCCACTCCGTAGTCTGAGTCAGACAGTGTACGTCTGTCCACTACGTAGTCTGAGTCAGTCAGACAGTGTACCGTCTGTCCACTCCGTAGTCTGAGTTAGACAGTGTACGGTCTGTCCACTCCGTAGTCTGAGTCAGTCAGTGTACCCTCCGTCCACTCCGTAGTCTGCGTTAGACAGTGTACCGTCTGTCCACTCCGTAGTCTGAGTCAGTCAGACAGTGTACCGTCTGTCCACTCCGTAGTCTGAGTTAGACAGTGTACCGTCTGTCCACTCCGTAGTCTGAGTCAGACAGTGTACGGTCTGTCCACCCCGTAGTCTGAGTCAGTCAGACAGTGTACCGTCTGTCCACTCCGTAGTCTGAGTCAGACAGTGTACTGTCTGTCCACTCCGTAGTCTGAGTCAGTCAGACAGTGTACGGTCTGTCCACTCCGTAGTCTAAGTCAGACAGTGTACGTCTGTCCACTCCGTAGTTTGAGTCAGTCAGACAGTGTACCGTCTGTCCAATCCGTAGTCTGAGTCAGGCAGTGTACCGTCTGTCCACTCCGTAGTCTAAGTCAGACAGTGTGCGTCTGTCCACTCCGTAGTCTGAGTCAGACAGTGTACTGTCTGTCCACTCCGTAGTCTGAGTCAGTCAGACAGTGTACGGTCTGTCCACTCCGTAGTCTGAGTCAGACAGTGTACCGTCTGTCCACTCCGTAGTCCGAGTCAGACAGTGTACCCTCCGTCCACTCCGTAGTCTGAGTCAGACAGTGTACGGTCTGTCCACTCCGTAGTCTGAGTCAGTCAGGCAGTGTACCGTCTGTCCATTCCGTAGTCTGAGTCAGTCAGACAGTGTACCGTCTGTCCACTCCGTAGTCTGAGTCAGTCAGACAGTGTACCGTCTGTCCATTCCGTAGTCTAAGTCACACAGTGTACCCTCCGTCCACTCCGTAGTCTGAGTCAGACAGTGTACCCTCCGTCCACTCCGTAGTCTGAGTCAGACAGTGTACCGTCTGTCCACTCCGTAGTCTGAGTCAGGCAGTGTACCGTCTGTCCACTCCGTAGTCTGAGTCAGGCAGTGTACCGTCTGTCCATTCCGTAGTCTGAGTCAGACAGTGTACCGTCTGTCCACTCCGTATTCTGAGTCAGTCAGACAGTGTACCCTCCGTCCACTCCGTAGTCTGAGTCAGACAGTGTACCCTCCGTCCACTCCGTAGTCTGAGTTAGACAGTGTACCGTCTGTCCACTCCGTAGTCTGAGTCAGACAGTGTACCGTCTGTCCACTCCGTAGTCTGAGTTAGACAGTGTACCGTCTGTCCACTCCGTAGTCTGAGTTAGACAGTGTACCGTCTGTCAACTCCGTAGTCTGAGTCAGACAGTTTACCGTCTGTCCACTCCGTAGTCTAAGCCAGACAGTGTACCGTCTGTCCACTCCGTAGTCTGAGTCAGACAGTGTACGGTCTGTCCACTCCGTACTCTGAGACAGACAGTGTACCCTCCGTCCACTCCGTAGTCTGAGTCAGTCAGACAGTGTACGTCTGTCCACTCCGTAGTCTGAGTCAGACAGTGTACCGTCTGTCCATTCCGTAGTCTAAGTCAGACAGTGTGCCGTCTGTCCACTCCGTAGTCTGAGACAGACAGACAGTGTACCGTCTGTCCACTCCGTAGTCTGAGACAGACAGTGTACCCTCCGTCCACTCCGTAGTCTGAGTCAGTCAGTGTACCGTCTGTCCACTCCGTAGTCTGAGACAGACAGTGTACTGTCTGTCCACTCCGTAGTCTGAGTCAAACAGTGTACTGTCTGTCCAGTCCCTAGTCTGAGTCAGGCAGTGTACCGTCTGTCCACTCCGTAGTCTGAGTCAGACAGTGTACCGTCTGTCCATTCCGTAGTCTGAGTCAGACAGTGTTCCGTCTGTATACTCCGTAGTCTGAGTCAGTCAGACAGTGTACCGTCTGTCCAATCCGTAGTCTGAGTCAGACAGTGTACCGTCTGTCCACTCCGTAGTCTGAGTCAGTCAGTGTACCGTCTGTCCACTCCGTAGTCTGAGACAGACAGTGTACTGTCTGTCCACTCCGTAGTCTGAGTCAAACAGTGTACTGTCTGTCCAGTCCCTAGTCTGAGTCAGGCAGTGTACCGTCTGTCCGCGTCGGCACGTGCATCGTCGGCATCCGGGGCCCGGTTCGGCGGTTAACCCGTCTCCCAGCCAATGAACACTTTAGGCCAATGACAAAACAACTGCGCATCGACAGCAAGACATCTGGCGTGTGTCGCTATAAATAAAGTAGGACGGCGGAGCGAATTGCTCAATGTATGTGGGCAATAGTGGCGAACTGCTGAGTGCATAGTTACGGGGACCATGCGTCCTATAGAACAATATGTGATGCTACTTTCAGAAATATAAATATAGCTACATATTTATACACAAGATGTCTGTGATACACGAAAAACTGCAACAAATAAACTGACAAGACTAGTGTTCGCCATGTTTGCAAACCTACTGCATTCTTAGATAAATTATGGAGAGAGGAAGAGCCGAGTGTGTACCGTCGTGTACCGTCATTCTGAGCTCGGCCCAGAAGGGCAAAACGAGCCGGCCGCACGTGGCCCTTTTGGAGCAGACGTCACAAGCCCTGTTTTCGCGCGCTTTTTGTCAAGCGCCGTCTGCTGAGTGTCTAGTCGGTCCCTCAGCCCCAGCAATGGACGAGACAGTCAGTCGTAAACCAGGTGACAAGTCTTCTTAGCAGCCATCGTTTCGTTTCTATTTCAGATTGAATAGCGAGGGGAATCCTGATAGTTAGTCAGCATTTAAGTCCCTGACGGAAGTATATATATTAAGCTATATCGTTACAGTTTAAAGGCTGCAGCAAGCCAGCAGTCAAGGCTCTTGTTTACTGTGTGGTCCTATTATGTAGAGTACATCACATCACGTGGACGTGTTATCGTAACACGCGCCGCGTTACCCTATTGGGCTGTTGACCCTGCACCCGGCGCGCCCCCTCGTGGCCCGTCTGCGCGATCTTATCACAAGTGCCACGTGTTGGTGCTTTCTCAGGGCCCGGGTTAGGGTTAGGGTTAGGGCCCGGGCTTCGGTGCCTTTTCATTCCTTACAACGTATTACAAGGCAAGAATATCAGAAAAACGGTACCTGGTGTTATTTATACACACACACCCGCTCATGTCGCCCACACCTAGCGGTTCAGGCAGCTAAGACAGCCAACACACACCCGCTCATGTCGCCCACACCTAGCGGTTCAGGCAGCTAAGACAGCCAACACACACCCGCTCATGTCGCCCACACCTAGCGGTTCCGGCGCTAAGACAGCCAACACACACCCGCTCATGTCACCCACACCTAGCGGTTCAGGCAGCTAAGACAGCCAACACACACCCGCTCATGTCGCCCACACCTAGCGGTTCCGGCGCTAAGACAGCCAACACACACCCGCTCATGTCGCCCACACCTAGCGGTTCAGGCGCTAAGACAGCCAACACACACCCGCTCATGTCGCCCACACCTAGCGGTTCAGGCAGCTAAGACAGCCAACACACACCCGCTCATGTCGCCCACACCTAGCGGTTCCGGCGCTAAGACAGCCAACACACACCCGCTCATGTCGCCCACACCTAGCGGTTCAGGCGCTAAGACAGCCAACACACACCCGCTCATGTCGCCCACACCTAGCGGTTCAGGCAGCTAAGACAGCCAACACACACCCGCTCATGTCGCCCACACCTAGCGGTTCAGGCAGCTAAGACAGCCAACACACACCCGCTCATGTCGCACACACCTAGCGGTTCAGGCAGCTAAGACAGCCAACACACACCCGCTCATGTCGCCCACACCTAGCGGTTCAGGCAGCTAAGACAGCCAACACACACCCGCTCATGTCACCCACACCTAGCGGTTCAGGCAGCTAAGACAGCCAACACACACCCGCTCATGTCGCCCACACCTAGCGGTTCAGGCAGCTAAGACAGCCGACACACACCCGCTTATGTCGCCCACACCTAGCGGTTCAGGCAGCTAAGACAGCCAACACCCACCCGCTCATGTCGCCCACACCTAGCGGTTCAGGCAGCTAAGACAGCCAACACACATCCGCTCATGTCACCCACACCTAGCGGTTCCGGCGCTAAGACAGCCAACACACACCCGCTCATGTCGCCCACACCTAGCGGTTCCGGCGCTAAGACAGCCAACACACACCCGCTCATGTCCACGCCTTAAACTACCGGCCCAAGCAGCGGATGGGCGGGTAGTTTAAATTTTCTCAGGCAGATTTTCAAGTTGGCGGGCACTCAGGTGCTGTTTACCTGGCCAATAACGGCCTTTTGGTCAGGTTTAGAAGAAAATCATACAGCTCACATTTTTATATAACCTCAAAACTACTTTTATATATAGAATTGCAAATTGCGAGTTCAAAATGCGAACTGATCGGCTGACGCCATATTTTGCGTGCACACTAAAAAAAATTCTTTACCAACCCAAATTTTCGCAATACCCTGCGCCCAAGGGGACTAAGATTGGCAGAATGTACGTGTCAGGTCACTAACAGAGCCTGGGTGGAGAGGACAAGGGAAGGGGACTAGGCTGGGCGGAATGTAGGTGTCACGTCACTAACAGAGCTTGGGTGGAGAGGACAAGGGAAGGGGACTAGGCTGGGCGGAATGTAGGTGTCATATCACTAACAGAGCCTGGGTGGAGAGGACAAGGGAAGGGGACTAGGCTGGGCGGAATGTAGGTGTCATATCACTAACAGAGCCTGGGTGAAGAGGACAAGGGAAGGGGACTAGGCTGGGCGGAATGTAGATGTCATATCACTAACAGAGCCTGAGTGGAGAGGACAAGGGAAGGGGACTAGGCTGGGCGGAATGTAGGTGTCATATCACTAACAGAGCCTGGGTGGAGAGGACAAGGGAAGGGGACTAGGCTGGGCGGAATGTAGGTGTCAGGTCACTAAGAGAGCCTGGGTGGAGAGGGCAAGGGAAGGGGACTAGGCTGGGCGGAATGTAGGTGTCATGTCACTAACAGAGCCTGGGTGGAGAGGACAAGGGAAGGGGACTAGGCTGGGCGGAATGTAGGTGTCATATCACTAACAGAGCCTGAGTGGAGAGGACAGAGGAAGGGGACTAAGCTGGGCGGAATGTAGGTGTCATATCACTAACAGAGCCTGGGTGGAGAGGACAAGGGAAGGGGACTAGGCTGGGCAGAATGTAGGTGTCAGGTCACTAAGAGAGCCTGGGTGGAGAGGACAATGGAAGGGGACTAGGCTGGGCGGAATGTAGGTGTCAGGTCACTAAGAGAGCCTGGGTGGAGAGGACAAGGGAAGAGGACTAGGCTGGGCGGAATGTAGGTGTCATATCACTAACAGAGCCTGGGTGGAGAGGACAAGGGAAGGGGACTAGGCTGGGCGGAATGTAGGTGTCAGGTCACTAAGAGAGCCTGGGTGGAGAGGACAAGGGAAGGGGACAAGGCTGGGCGGAATGTAGGTGTCAGGTCACTAAGAGAGCCTGGGTGGAGAGGACAAGGGAAGGGGACTAGGCTGGGCGGAATGTAGGTGTCAGGTCACTAAGAGAGCCTGGGTGGAGAGGACAAGGGAAGGGGACTAGGCTGGGCGGAATGTAGGTGTCATATCACTAACAGAGCCTGGTGGAGAGGACAAGGGAAGGGAACTAGGGTGGGCGGAATGTAGGTGTCAGGTCACTAAGAGAGCCTGGGTGGAGAGGGCAAGGGAAGGGGACTAGGCTGGGCGGAATGTAGGTGTCATATCACTAACAGAGCCTGGGTGGAGAGGGCAAGGGAAGGGGACTAGGCTGGGCGGAATGTAGGTGTCATGTCACTAACAGAGCCTGGGTGGAGAGGACAAGGGAAGGGGACTAGGCTGGGCGGAATGTAGGTGTCATATCACTAACAGAGCCTGGGTCGAGAGGACAAGGGAAGGGGACTAGGCTGGGCGGAATGTGGGTGTCATATCACTAACAGAGCCTGAGTGGAGAGGACAAGGGAAGGGGACTAGGCTGGGCGGAATGTAGGTGTCATATCACTGACAGAGCCTGGGTGGAGAGGACAAGGGAAGGGGACTAGGCTGGGCGGAAAGTAGGTGTCAGGTTACTAAGAGAGCCTGGGTGGAGAGGGCAAGGAAAGGGGACTAGCCTGGGCGGAATGTAGGTGTCATGTCACTAACAGAGCCTGGGTGGAGAGGACAAGGGAAGGGGACTAGGCTGGGCGGAATGTAGGTGTCATATCACTAACAGAGCCTGAGTGGAGAGGACAGAGGAAGGGGACTAGGCTGGGCGGAATGTAGGTGTCATATCACTAACAGAGCCTGGGTGGAGAGGACAAGGGAAGGGGACTAGGCTGGGCGGAATGTAGGTGTCATATCACTAACAGAGCCTGGGTGGAGAGGACAAGGGAAGGGGACTAGGCTGGGCGGAATGTAGGTGTCAGGTCACTAAGAGAGCCTGGGTGGAGAGGACAAGGGTAGGGGACTAGGCTGGGCGGAATGTAGGTGTCAGGTCACTAAGAGAGCCTGGGTGGAGAGGACAAGGGAAGGGGACTAGGCTGGGCGGAATGTAGGTGTCATATCACTAACAGAGCCTGGGTGGAGAGGACAAGGGAAGGGGACTAGGCTGGGCAGAATGTAGGTGTCATATCAATAACAGAGCCTGGGTGGAGAGGACAAGGGAAGGGGACTAGGCTGGGCGGAATGTAGGTGTCATATCACTAACAGGGCCTGGGTGGAAAGGACAAGGGAAGGGGACTAGGCTGGGCAGAATGTAGGTGTCATATCACTAACAGAGCCTGGGTGGAGAGGACAAGGGAAGGGGACTAGGGTGGGCGGAATGTAGGTGTCATATCACTAACAGAGCCTGGTGGAGAGGACAAGGGAAGGGGACTAGGCTGGGCGGAATGTAGGTGTCATATCACTAACAGAGCCTGGGTGGAGAGGACAAGGGAAGGGGACTAGGCTGGGCGGAATGTAGGTGTCATATCACTAACAAAGCCTGGTGGAGAGGACAAGGGAAGGGCACTAGGCTGGGCGGAATGTAGGTGTCAGGTCACAAAGAGAGCCTGGGTGGAGAGGACAAGGGAAGGGGACTAGGCTGGGCGGAATGTAGGTGTCAGGTCACTAAGAGAGCCTGGGTGGAGAGGAAAAGGGAAGGGGACTAGGCTGGGCGGAATGTAGGTGTCATATCACTAACAGAGCCTGGGTGGAGAGGACAAGGGAAGGGGACTAGGCTGGGCGGAATGTAGGTGTCATATCACTAACAGAGCCTGGTGGAGAGGACAAGGGAAGGGGACTAGGCTGGGCGGAATGTAGTTGTCATATCATTAACAGAGCCTGGGTGGAGAGGACAAGGGAAGGGGACTAGGCTGGGCAGAATGTAGGTGTCATATCAATAACAGAGCCTGGGTGGAGAGGACAAGGGAAGGGGACTAGGCTGGGCGGAATGTAGGTGTCATATCACTAACAGGGCCTGGGTGGAGAGGACAAGGGAAGGGGACTAGGCTGGGCGGAATGTAGGTGTCATATCACTAACAGAGCCTGGGTGGAGAGGACAAGGGAAGGGGACTAGGCTGGGCGGAATGTAGGTGTCATATCACTAACAGAGCCTGGTGGAGAGGACAAGGGAAGGGGACTAGGTTGGGCGGAATGTAGGTGTCAGGTCACTAAGAGAGCCTGGGTGGAGAGGACAAGGGAAGGGGACTAGGCTGGGCGGAAAGTAGGTGTCATATCACTAACAGAGCCTGGGTGGAGAGGACAAGGGAAGGGGACTAGGCTGGGCGGAATGTAGGTGTCATATCACTAACAGAGCCTGGGTGGAGAGGACAAGGGAAGGGGACTAGGCTGGGCGGAATGTAGGTGTCACATCACTAACAGAGCCTGGGTGGAGAGGACAAGGGAAGGGGACTAGGTTGGGCGGAATGTAGGTGTCATATCACTAACAGAGCCTGGGTGGAGAGGACAAGGGAAGGGGACTAGGCTGGGCGGAATGTAGGTGTCATATCACTAACAGAGCCTGGTGGAGAGGACAAGGGAAGGGGACTAGGCTGGGCGGAATGTAGGTGTCATATCAATAACAGCCTGGGTGGAGAGGACAAGGGAAGGGGACTAGGCTGGGCGGAATGTAGGTGTCACATCACTAACAGAGCCTGGGTGGAGAGGACAAGGGAAGGGGACTAGGTTGGGCGGAATGTAGGTGTCATATCACTAACAGAGCCTGGGTGGAGAGGACAAGGGAAGGGGACTAGGCTGGGCGGAATGTAGGTGTCATATCACTAACAGAGCCTGGTGGAGAGGACAAGGGAAGGGGACTAGGCTGGGCGGAATGTAGTTGTCATATCATTAACAGAGCCTGGGTGGAGAGGACAAGGGAAGGGGACTAGGCTGGGCGGAATGTAGGTGTCATATCACTAACAAAGCCTGGGTGGAGAGGACAAGGGAAGGGCACTAGGCTGGGCGGAATGTAGGTGTCAGGTCACTAAGAGAGCCTGGGTGGAGAGGACAAGGGAAGGGGACTAGGCTGGGCGGAATGTAGGTGTCAGGTCACTAAGAGAGCCTGGGTGGAGAGGACAAGGGAAGGGGACTAGGCTGGGCGGAATGTAGGTGTCATATCACTAACAGAGCCTGGGTGGAGAGGACAAGGGAAGGGGACTAGGCTGGGCAGAATGTAGGTGTCATATCAATAACAGCCTGGGTGGAGAGGACAAGGGAAGGGGACTAGGCTGGGCGGAATGTAGGTGTCATATCACTAACAGGGCCTGGGTGGAGAGGACAAGGGAAGGGGACTAGGCTGGGCGGAATGTAGGTGTCATATCACTAACAGAGCCTGGGTGGAGAGGACAAGGGAAGGGGACTAGGCTGGGCGGAATATAGGTGTCAGGTCACTAAGAGAGCCTGGGTGGAGAGGACAAGGGAAGGGGACTAGGGTGGGCGGAATGTAGGTGTCATATCACTAACAGAGCCTGGTGGAGAGGACAAGGGAAGGGGACTAGGCTGGGCGGAATGTAGGTGTCATATCACTAACAGAGCCTGGGTGGAGAGGACAAGGGAAGGGGACTAGGCTGGGCGGAATGTAGGTATCATATCACTAACAGAGCCTGGTGGAGAGGACAAGGGAAGGGGACTAGGCTGGGCGGAATGTAGGTGTCATATCATTAACAGAGCCTGGGTGTAGAGGACAAGGGAAGGGGACTAGGCTGGGCGGAATGTAGGTGTCATATCACTAACAGAGCCTGGGTGGAGAGGACAAGGGAAGGGGACTAGGCTGGGCAGAATGTAGGTGTTATACCACTAACAGAGCCTGGGTGGAGAGGACAAGGGAGAGGGACTAGGCTGGGCGGAATGTAGGTTTCATATCACTAACAGAGCCTGGGTGGAGAGGACAAGGGAAGGGGACTAGGCTGGGCGGAATGTAGGTGTCACATCACTAACAGAGCCTGGGTGGAGAGGACAAGGGAAGGGGACTAGGCTGGGCGGAATGTAGGTGTCATATCACTAACAGAGCCTGGGTGGAGAGGACAAGGGAAGGGGACTAGGCTGGGCGGAATGTAGGTGTCAGGTCACTAAGAGAGCCTGGGTGGAGAGGACAAGGGAAGGGGACTAGGCTGGGCGGAATGTAGGTGTCATATCACTAACAGGGCCTGGGTGGAGAGGACAAGGGAAGGGGACTAGGCTGAGCGGAATGTAGGTGTCATATCACTAACAGAGCCTGGGTGGAGAGGACAAGGGAAGGGGACTAGGCTGGGCGGAATGTAGGTGTCAGGTCACTAAGAGAGCCTGGGTGGAGAGGACAAGGGAAGGGGACTAGGCTGGGCGGAATGTAGGTGTCATATCACTAACAGAGCCTGTTTGGAGAGGACAAGGGGAAGGGGACTAGGGGGGGGGGGCGGAATGTAGGTGTCATATCACTAACAGAGCCTGGTGGAGAGGACAAGGGAAGGGGACTAGGCTGGGCGGAATGTAGGTGTCATATCACTAAACAGGGCCTGGGTGGAGAGGACAAGGGAAGGGGACTAGGGGGGGGGGATGTAGGTGTCATGTCACTAAGAGAGCCTGGGTGCAGAGGACAGGGTCTACTATATGAACGTTTGGACATTAATAAGGAGTAACCATTGTACGACTGTGTACCTTCTGCACGTCACTAAAGACGACGCGGAGGGAGTTGAAGCGTTCCATCCGCTTGTTCTGGAATCGACCAAACTCAGTGAGAAAGGCATCTCGTTCTTCGGCGCTGCTTCCAACATTGCCCGTCAGGGCTCGCTGCAACATGTCAACTTCTCGTTCGTGTTCGTCTTGTAGATCTCCGCAAGAGGGCAGCAGGTTGACCAGACGCAGGTTCTCGCGAGGGGACGAGGATCCTGTGTAAGAGGGCACTTGGTGAGACGTCCGAGATCAGGGATCACATTGGCTGGCTGGGCAAAGGGCTAAAGGCTCTTAGTCTAAAGCACTACACTACGTCCAAGCAAATGACGGACTAATGTTCAATATACGACGGAACAGGCAGCGGGTCCTTGTGTTAAGACAATTTGGCCCATGTAACAGTACATTCTGGAAAAAGAATACACGAGACGCAAGCCGAGTATATATATCTTTTCAAGAATGAACTGTTACACGGGTATTCTCTGACCTAAAGTACGGTGAGCCTCACTTGTTTCCCATAGCGTGAAGATGAGTCATTTAAGATGTACATTGCATGTCTCGCTTTTAATAACAATACGAGATTGTCAAGCATAGCTTGAGAAAAAAGACAAAAATTGGGTGATAGGTGAAACTTGAACATGTTAGTACCGACTGCGACTATGTACATGCAATATCGACATGGTCATAAGCCAAAACGTCACCACGCCATCAGTCATTTGGCGCATCGAGGCTTTATAATGGCATTGGCGATGTTAAAGTGTTATTATTTGCTAGCGTCCAAACTACTGGTTCGATTTCGATGCAATTTGGTAAACATGATGCCAGTAATATGGGTACGTATTCTACCACATATGGGTAATCTACCTGCATTCATGTAGTCGCAGCGATTTTTTTGCACTTTCGACAATGTCAAAATTGATCATCCAATAAGTCGATAATCCGGTTACGGGTCAAAAAACATGTTTCGTGACCTTGACCTTGAATGCGTGACGTTGATCAATATATCACTTCGAGCCCAAATACTCATGTTTCACCAAAAGTGTCGTTTGTCTGACTTGTCCCCTTCAGGGAGAAATTGAGGAGACCATTTCCCGCCAAAATCCTCTCGTAGGGCCACAAGGCATGTATGGGCTCAATACGTGAATAGATTTTTAGCGTGATTAAATGAAAACTGTGAACGTTATAGCGAACTTCCCGATTTTTGGTCCTATCTCTCAATGGTTAAGCGAATTTGGAAAAAATCCTCCGACCTTGGCCTTTGACCTAAATGGCCCATCTACGAACTTAGCCTGTCGATGGTCACTCCGCATCTTTTTTGAATTTGGAAGTCGATATCTTAAGTCATTCGAAAGATAATACGTTGCGTGACAGATAGACAAACCTAACACACCGACATAAAGTAAAAATCGTAAAAACGTATCGTAAGACCCTGCAGCCACAAGTCAGAGGCGGCCGTTGATATGTGTGTTCGTTATCGGTAACCTCGTTCAATAAATAAAGTTGATATAAAAAACATATATAAAAAAAAGTCAGTTTACTTTTTCATATTGCAAGAATAAAGTTGTGCGTCCATTCAAGGCGCGTAGGCTACTTAATATGTATTATATGTCATTATACAGACAATCATTGTCACTTGAAGGTGGTACATGACGCAATTGTGCAAATTATTGGATACTAAAAGAATATGATATGCAGCGATGTTGCGATAGTGTTTTAAAACAAGGAACACAACGTTAAGTGCGTTGTTGATCGATTGGATACGCATTGCAAACGGACTTTTGTGGGATTCACGAGAAGAAAAATTCTGGTGTGATTACTGAAGGACAAAGGAAACGTCGGTATGTATTTTGCATAAGAAATTACATATGATCTCAATGTCAGCTTCTAAAAATACATTAGGTGATCTACGATGGTTTCAAAGAGAAATTTGTAGATCTCCGTTTGGTAGATTGTCAGCACATAACGTAATGTAGACCGCAATACGTTTATTTCCTTATGGAATGGCAAATATAATTTAGCAATTTCGACAGAGGGTTCCATTGGGCGTCAAGCTTCAATGTCATCATCCATTGTGGTTGAGACTTGTTTCCGAGAAGCTCACTTATTGCTAGTGATTGTCATTGACTGCGATTGTCGCTTTCGTAACATGGGGAAGGAAGATTGTTCAACTGGAATATAGTGTGCTTTCGTCAATCGCGATTTATCAGATCGCTAAGACAGTACATTCTTGAAAATTAATCGACAGTTTAGACAATAGGATAAAGTCATAACAACAGTTTAATCCAGATTATAGTGAACCATACTATTTCCTACAAAAATCAATTTAGTGGGCTGTTAAATGGAAGACCGACCAGGCATCGTGTCGGTGAACAGCTCATTCCTTGAAGCAATCAACTCTGATAATGACCCAACAATTAAACCTGTTGTACTCATAATGACCTATCTCAATTAAACCTTTTGTACTCGTAATGACCCATCTCAATTAAACATATTGTACTCGTATTGACCCACCGCAATTAAACCTGTTGTACTCGTATTGACCCACCGCAATTAAACCTGTTGTACTCGTATTGACCCACCTCAATTAAACCTGTTGTACTCGTATTGACCCACCTCAATTAAACCTGTTGTACTCGTATTGACCCACCTCAATTAAACCTGTTGTACTCGTATTGACCCACCTCAATTAAACCTGTTGTACTCATAATGACCTACCTCAATTAAACCTGTTATACTCATTATGACCTACCTTCCGACTTGAAGGACTCGTCCGAGGAAGAGGAACAACAGGACGAGGACAGCTCAAGCTCAAAGTTGTTTTCCTGCTTGACGGGGGACGAGAAGGCCAGCGGTGCATGCGCCGGACGGCCGGGGGTCAGGGCAGCAGACGTGCCGGCTAAAGGGGACAAAGGGGCCCCCAGCAGCGCCGCCTGTAGCTTGGTGGTCGTCCGGGGCAGCTTTGGCAGTAGGGTCTGGCCGCACTCCCCGGCCGCGTGCTCCTCCCCCTCCAGCTTCACCTCTCCCTTGGGGGCAAGCTGGGGTGCAAGGGTCACGTTGGGGGCAAACTGGCGGTCGTACCTGAGCAGCCAAAAGTACCTCAAAATAAGATAATGTCGCAAGTTCAGGTTCAACAATCACACGTGCGGCCGTCAAATGTATCACGTATCATTTTATATACTAAGGTTTAACATTTTCATAGACTAACTTAAGCACCGAGCAAATCTGCCTTAGCCTACAGACGTCAGAGCGCATTCTTAATCTGGGCCGAAAACAATGGTCTGTCCACAAACACTTTTAACCCAACCCAACGTCACCTAACCAGACCAGGTCACCCAAACACTATAGGTCACCCAAACACTCCAGGTCACCCACACTCAAGGTCGCCCAACCATACCAGGTCACCTAACCACACCAGATCAACCAAACGCTCCAGGTCACCCAACCACACCAGGTCACCCACACTCCAGGTCACCCAACCATACCAGGTCACGCACACTCCAGGTCACCCAACCATATCAGGTCACCCAACCACACCAGGTCACACACACTCTAGGTCACCCACTCCAGGTCACCTAACCATACCAGGTCACCCAACCATACCAGCTCACCCAAATACTCCAGGACCCCCAACCACACCAAGTCACCCACACTCCAGGTCACCTAACCATACCAGGTCATGCAAACACTCCAGGTCATCCAACCACACCAGGTCACCCACTCCAGGTCACCCAACCACACCAGGTCACACACACTCTAGGGCACCCAACCACACTAGGTCACACACACTCCAGGTCACCCAACCATACCAGATCACCCAACTATACCAGGTCACCAATAAACTCCAGGTCACCCAACCATACCAGCTCACCCAAATACTCCAGGACCCCCAACCACAGCAAGTCCCCCAAACACTCCAGGTCACCCGAACACACCAAGTAACTCAACCATACCAGATTATTCAAACACTCCATGGGTCAACAAAGTGTAAGGTCACCAACAATCCAGGTAACCCACACTCCAGATCACCCAACCACACCAAATCACCAAAACATGGGGGTCACTCAATCACACCAAGTCACCCAAACCACTCCAGAGGTCACTTAACTACACCAGGTTACCAAACCATTATAGGTCACCCAGCCAACCTAGCGGGTCACCAAAACACTCCAGGGCTTACCCAAACGCTCCAGGTCACCCATTCCAGGTCACCCCACCATACCAGGTCAAGCAAACACTCCAGGTCACCCAACCACACCAAGTCACCCAACCATTCCAGAGGTCACTTTACCACACCAGGTTACCAAACCATTCTAGGTCACCCAGCCAACCTAGCGGGTCAGCAAACAACTCAAGGGCTCACCCTACCACACTAGGTCACTCACACAATGTAGGGGTCACTCAACCACACAGTCACCAAACCACTCCATGTGTCATCCAACCACACAGTCACCAAACTACTCCAGGCTTCACCAAACTACTCCAGGGTTCACCAAAGAACTCCAGGGGTCACCCAATCACACCAGGTCACTCAAACACTCTAGGCGTCACTCAACCACAAAAAGTCACCATACCACTCCATGGCTCATCCAACCACACTAGGTCACTCAAACACTCCAACGAGGACTGACCGCTTGGACTCGTTGAAAGGGACCACTCTTTCTGGGTTAAGGAGCAGTGGGGGTCCTTTTTGAAGGTATGATGGCGGCGAGCCTTCAGACCTGGAAATAGTACACAAATCATTATTGACCTGCGTATACATCAGTGACATAAATCATATCGCACATACGCCATGGTCTCTCTTCACCTCAATTATACAGTGGTCCAGAGTGTAAAAAAACAGGTCCAGAGTGCAACCCACGCCGGTCTAACGGCCCTATGTGTAACCCATGCCGGTCCTACGGCCCTATGTGTAACCCATGCCGGTCTCACGGCCCTATGTGTAACCCACGCCGGTCCTACGACCCTATGTGTAACCCATGCCGGTCCCACGGCCCTATGTGTAACCCATGCCGGTCTCACGGCCCTATGTGTAACCCATGCCGGTCCCACGGCCCTATGTGTAACCCACGCCGGTCCCACGGCCCTATGTGTAACCCACGCCGGTCCCACGGCCCTATGTGTAACCCATGCCGGTCCCACGGCCCTATGTGTGCCCATTGCGGGTGTCACGGCCCAATGTGTAACCAATGCCGGTCCTACGGCCCTATGTGTAACCCATGCCGGTCCCACGGCCCTATGTGTAACCCATGCCGGTCTCACGGCCCTATGTGTAACCCATGCCGGTCCTACGGCCCTATGTGTAACCCATGCCGGTCCCACGGCCCTATGTGTAACCCATGCCGGTCCTACGGCCCTATGTGTAACCCATGCCGGTCCCACGGCCCTATGTGTAACCCATGCCGGTCTCACGGCCCTATGTGTAACCCACGCCGGTCCTACGGCCCTATGTGTAACCCATGCCGGTCCCACGGCCCTATGTGTAACCCATGCCGGTCTCACGGCCCTATGTGTAACCCACGCCGGTCCTATGACCCTATGTGTAACCCACGCCAGTCCTACTACCCTATGTGTAACCCATGCCGGTCCTACGGCCCTATGTGTAACCCATGCCGGTCTCACGACCCTATGTGTAACCCATGCCGGTCCCACGGCCCTATGTGTAACCCACGCCGGTCTAACGACCCTATGTGTAACCCATGCCGGTCTCACGACCCTATGTGTAACCCACGCCGGTTCTACGACCCTATGTGTAACCCATGCCGGTCCCACGGCCCTATGTGTAACCCATGCCGGTCCCACGACCCTATGTGTAACCCATGCCGGTCCCACGGCCCTATGTGTAACCCATGCCGGTCTCACGGCCCTATGTGTAACCCACGCCGGTCTAACGGCCCTATGTGTAACCCATGCCGGTCCTACGGCCCTATGTGTAACCCATGCCGGTCTCACGGCCCTATGTGTAACCCACGCCGGTCCTACGACCCTATGTGTAACCCACGCCGGTCTAACGGCCCTATGTGTAACCCATGCCGGTCCCACGGCCCTATGTGTAACCCATGCCGGTCCCACGGCCCTATGTGTAACCCATGCCGGTCCTACGGCCCTATGTGTAACCCACGCCGGTCCTACGACCCTATGTGTAACCCATGCCGGTCCCACGGCCCTATGTGTAACCCATGCCGGTCTCACGGCCCTATGTGTAACCCACGCCGGTCCTACGACCCTATGTGTAACCCACGCCGGTCCCACGGCCCTATGTGTAACCCATGCCGGTCCCACGACCCTATGTGTAACCCATGCCGGTCCCACGGCCCCATGTGTAACCCATGCCGGTCCCACGACCCTATGTGTAACCCATGCCGGTCCCACGACCCTATGTGTAACCCATGCCGGTCCCACGGCCCTATGTGTAACCCATGCCGGTCCCACGGCCCTATGTGTAACCCATGCCGGTCCCACGACCCTATGTGTAACCCATGCCGGTCACACGGCCCTATGTGTAACCCATGCCGGTCCCACGGCCCTATGTGTAACCCATGCCGGTCCCACGGCCCTATGTGTAACCCATGCCGGTCTAACGGCCCTATGTGTAACCCATGCCGGTCCCACGGCCCTATGTGTAACCCATGCCGGTCTAACGGTCCTATGTGTAACCCACGCCGGTCCCACGGCCCTATGTGTAACCCATGCCGGTCCCACGGCCCTATGTGTAACCCATGCCGGTCCTACGGCCCTATGTGTAACCCATGCCGGTCTAACGGCCCTATGTGTAACCCATGCCGGTCCTACGGCCCTATGTGTAACCCATGCCGGTCCCACGGCCCTATGTGTAACCCAGGCCGGTCCCACGGCCCTATGTGTAACCCATGCCGGTCCCACGGCCCTATGTGTAACCCATGCCGGTCCCACGGCCCTATGTGTAACCCATGCCGGTCCCACGGCCCTATGTGTAACCCATGCCGGTCCCACGACCCTATGTGTAACCCATGCCGGTCCCACGACCTTATGTGTAACCCATGCCGGTCCCACGGCCCTATGTGTAACCCATGCCGGTCCCACGACCCTATGTGTAACCCATGCCGGTCACACGGCCCTATGTGTAACCCATGCCGGTCCCACGGCCCTATGTGTAACCCATGCCGGTCCCACGGCCCTATGTGTAACCCATGCCGGTCTAACGGCCCTATGTGTAACCCATGCCGGTCCCACGGCCCTATGTGTAACCCATGCCGGTCTAACGGCCCTATGTGTAACCCACGCCGGTCCCACGGCCCTATGTGTAACCCATGCCGGTCCCACGGCCCTACGTGTAACCCATGCCGGTCCCACGGCCCTATGTGTAACCCATGCCGGTCCTACGGCCCTATGTGTAACCCATGCCGGTCTAACGGCCCTATGTGTAACCCATGCCGGTCCTACGGCCCTATGTGTAACCCATGCCGGTCCCACGGCCCTATGTGTAACCCATGCCGGTCCTACGGCCCTATGTGTAACCCATGCCGGTCTAACGGCCCTATGTGTAACCCATGCCGGTCTAACGGCCCTATGTGTAACCCATGCCGGTCCCACGGCGCTGGCCTCCCGAACTCACCCGTCGCGCGCGGCCTGCACGTGGGCCAGCTTTCCCTCTTTCAGCAACATGGTTAGCACGTTCGGGGACCAGGGTCTGAAAGCCGACGACTGCCGCAGCTGGCTCATCTGGGTCTCGCCGAGGGCCCAGGGCCCCGCGGGGATAGCTGTTGCGGTGCCGCCGCCGGCCCCTGCCCCGCCCGCCGCCCCTGCCGCCGTCGCCTCGGATCCTGCGTGCGACTTCTGCTGGGAGGACGGCCGGCCCTCGGCATCCGGCTCGTAACGGGCCCGCTTGCCGTCGGCCTCCTCGCCTTGGCCGGGGCCCTGCAACCACAACCAAATACCATTTTAGTCTGCAATAATATATTTATTGCCATATGAAGGAGGTTACATGATAGATACATGTAGCGGCAAAAATACACAATATAAGACAGGACAAAAGCCGAAGCTGAAGCTTTTCACTTGTACGTTATACTGTGCAGTATGGGAACAGAGAAACACTAATCCCACCCCCGGGAAATGACGAAATAACTGAACAAATATGTATATAGACCAGATTGTCAAGCATAGCTTGAAAAAGACGAAAATCGGGGTAATAAGGGCAACTTGAACATGTTAGTACCGAGTGCGACTATGTACATGCAATATCGACGGGGTTATAGCCCGAAACGTCACAACGCCGTCATTTGGCGTATCGAGGCTTTATAATGGGATTGGCCATGTTAAAGTGTGGTTATTTGCTAGCGTCCAAACTACTGGGTCGATTTCGATGCAATTTACAAACATGATGCCAGTAATATGGGTACATATTCCACCACATAGAAGTCATCTACCTGCATTCATGTAGTGACAGCGCTTTTTTTGCACTTTCGGCAATGGCAAAATTGATCATCCAATAACTCGAAAACTATAAATGTGAAGTAAAATCTAACTCAATAATGCGTTTGCGCCTCTCTCTCTGAAGAATACTCTTAAACAAACAACGAATCTCTAGATCCAATTTTAACGGAGTTACGCGGGAAAACATGTTTCGTGACCTTGAACCCGCTATGTCCTTGACCTTGGAAGCGTGACATTGATCAATATAGTACTTTGCGCCCAAATACTAATGTCACGTATCACGCAGGGAGTCGTTTGTCTGACTTGTAGCCTTCATACAGAAATTGAGCGGTCATTTGCCCGCCAATACGCTCCCGTAGGGTCCTATGTTAAAGTTCGGGATTTTTTTACAGAAAAACTAATTGGGCGATTTGAATGCTATAGCAATTTTTCCAATTTTGGTAAAATTTTCGTCGGATGTCGGTGTGTTGGTGTTTGTGTGTGTGTGTGTGTGTGTGTGTGTCTGTCTGTCTGTAACGTAACGCATTATCTTTCGAATGCCTTAAGATATCGACTTCCAAATTCACAAAAAGATGCGGAATGGCCATTGTCAGGCTAAGTTCGTAGATGGGCCATGTAGGTCACAGGATTTTTTCGAAATTCGCTTAACCATTGAAAGATAGGACCAAAAAACGGGAAAATCGCTTTAACGTGCGCAGTTTCCATTTAATCACGCTGCAAATTATTTCACGTGTTGGGCCCATTAGTTCCTTCTATGTCATCTTTCATTTGTGCAAATCGCCCAAATAGTTTTCCTGCAAAAAATGCCCAAAGTTTACCATGGGACCCTATGGGAGCATTTTGGCGGGAATCAGCCCTCCTTAATTTCTCCATGAAGGGGACATGTCAGACAAACGACACCTTGCGTGAGAGATGACATTAGTTTTTGGGCGCAAAGTACTATATTGATCAAG
The DNA here is from genome assembly GCA_964019135.1 of Arenicola marina. Classification (NCBI taxonomy): domain Eukaryota; kingdom Metazoa; phylum Annelida; class Polychaeta; family Arenicolidae; genus Arenicola; species Arenicola marina. The sequence continues at coordinate 92,258 of OZ025253.1, read as the reverse complement.
GTCACGCATCCAAGGTAAAGGTCACATCAAGGTCAAGGTTACGAAACATGTTTTCCCGCGTAACTTCGTTAATATTTGGTCTAGAGATTCGCGGTTTGTTTCGGAGTATTCTCCAGAGATATGCGCAAAGCAATGTGCCCTCAGATTTTATCTCACATTTATAGTTTTCGTGTTATTGGATGATCAATTTTGACATTGCCGAAATATAGTTTTCGAGTTATTGGATGATCAATTTTGACATTGCCGAAATTTTGACATTGCCGCTGTGACTACATAAAAGCAGGTAGATGACTCATATGTGGTGGAATACGTACCCATATTACTGACATCATGTGTGCCAAATGCCATCAAAATCGAACCAGTAGTTTCGACGCTGGCAAATAATCACACTTTAACATGGCCAATCCCATTATAAAGCCTCGATACGCCAAATAACTGACGGCGTGCCATGCCAACGTCATGAAATGGCTCTTAACATAGTCGAATTGGTCCCATAACCACAATTTTCGTCTTTCTTCTCAAGCTCTGCTTGACCGTCTAGGTCTGTGTCTGTCTGTCTGTAACGTAACGCACTATCTTTCGAATGCCTTAAGATATCAACTTGCAAATTCACAAAAAGATGCGGAATGGCAATCGTCAGTCTAAGTTCGTAGATGGGCCATGTAGGACAAAGGTCACAGGAATTGTTCGCAATTCGCTTAACCATTGAAATATAGGACAAAAAATCGGAACAATCGCTGTAATGTTCGCAGTTTTCGTTTAACCACGCTGAAAATTACTTCACGTATTGGGCCCATAAGTACCTTCTATATTGTCTTCTATTTGTGCAATTCGCCCGAATAGTTTTTCTGCTAAAAATTCCCAAAATTTAACACGGGAGCATTTTGGCGGGAACATGGCGTCCTCAATTGCCCCATGAAGGGGACATGTCAGACAGACGACACCTTGCGTGAGACATGATATTAGTATTTGGGCGCCAAGTGCTATATTGATCAAGGTCACGCTTCCAAGGTCAAGGTTACGAAACATGTTTTTCCGCATAACTTCGTTAATATTTGGTCTAGAGATTCGAGATTTGTTTCAGAGTATTCTTCAGAGAGAGGCGCAAAAATTAATGTGCCCTCAGATTTCACCTCACATTTATGGTTTTTGAGTTATTGGATGATCAATTTTGAGATTGCCGAAAGTGCAAAAAAATTGCTGTGACTACATAAATGCAGGTAGATGACTCATATGTTGTGGAATATGTACCCATATTAATGGCATCATGTTTGCCAAATGGGATCGAAATCGAAGCGGTAGTTTGGACGCTACCAAATAATCACACTTTAACACGGCCAATCCCATTATAAAGCACTCGATACGCCAAATGAATGACGGCCTGCCACGCCAACGTCAGGAAATGGGTCTTAACATAGTCGAATTGGTCCAATAACCACAATTTTCGTCTTCCTTCTCAAGCTCTGCTTGACCGTCTAGTTTAAATAGCGTCATATGCAATCTAAACGCACACTGAACCACTTCAAAGTGAACCACTCAATATAGCACATATGCTTTGGTACTTGGTATAGTATTGGTTAGCATAGAGGCGGTTCGTATGGGCAGAGGCAGTTAGCCTGGTCATAGAGGCGGTTAGCCTGGTCATGAAAGTGGTTAGCCTGGTCATACACGCGGTTAGCCCGTTCATGGAAGTGGTTAGCCTGGTCATTGAGGCGGTTAGCCGGGTCAGGTGGTTAGCCTGGTCATAGAGGCGGTTAGCCTGGTCATCAGTGGTAAGACTGGTCAGGGGGTTAGCCTGGTCGTAGACGCGGTTAGCCTGGTCATAGAGGTCGTTAGCTTGGTCATATAAGTGGTTAGTCTGGTCACAGAGGCGGTCAGCCTGGTCATAGAGGCGGTCAGCCTGGTCATAGAGGCGGTTAGCCTGGTCATAGAGGTGGTTAGCCTGGTCATAGAAGCGGTTTGGCTAGTCATAGAAGTTAGCCTGGTCATAGAGGCGGTTAGCTTGGTCATAGAGGCGGTTGCCTGGTCATAGAGGCGGTTTTGTTGGTCATAGAAGTTAGCCTGGTCATAGAGGCGGTTAGCCTGGTCATAGAGGCGGTTAGCCTGGTCATAGAGGCGGTTAGCCTGGTCATAGAGGTGGTTAGCCTGGTCATAGAAGCGGTTTGGCTGGTCATAGAGGCGGTTTGGCTGGTCATAGAAGTTAGCTTGGTCATAGAGGCGGTTAGCTTGGTCATATAGGCGGTTTGGCTGGTAACAGAAGTTAGCCCGCACCTCGCCCAAGCCAGACCTGAGGTGGCCATCACCACAGCGCCGCACCTCGCCCAAGCCAGACCTGAGGTGGCCATCACCACAGCGCCGCACCTCGCCCAAGCCAGACCTGAGGTGGCCATCACCACAGCGCCGCACCCCGCCCAAGCCAGACCTGAGGTGGCCATCACCACAGCGCCGCACCCCGCCCAAGCCAGACCTGAGGTGGCCATCACCACAGCGCCGCACCTCGCCCAAGCCAGACCTGAGGTGGCCATCACCACAGCGCCGCACCTCGCCCAAGCCAGACCTGAGGTGGCCATCACCACAGCGCCGCACCTCGCCCAAGCCAGACCTGAGGTGGCCATCACCACAGCGCCGCACCCCGCCCAAGCCAGACCTGAGGTGGCCATCACCACAGCGCCGCACCCCGCCCAAGCCAGACCTGAGGTGGCCATCACCACAGCGCCGCACCTCGCCCAAGCCAGACCTGAGGTGGCCATCACCACAGCGCCGCACCCCGCCCAAGCCAGACCTGAGGTGGCCCTCACCACAGCGCCGCACCTCGCCCAAGCCAGACCTGAGGTGGCCATCACCACAGCGCCGCACCTCGCCCAAGCCAGACCTGAGGTGGCCATCACCACAGCGCCGCACCTCGCCCAAGCCAGACCCGAGGTGGCCATCACCACAGCGCCGCACCTCGCCCAAGCAAGACCTGAGGTGGCCATCACCACAGCGCCGCACCCCGCCCAAGCCAGACCTGAGGTGGCCATCACCACAGCGCCGCACCCCGCCCAAGCCAGACCTGAGGTGGCCATCACCACAGCGCCGCACCTCGCCCAAGCCAGACCTGAGGTGGCCATCACCACAGCGCCGCACCCCACCCAAGCCAGACCTGAGGTGGCCATCACCACAGCGCCGCACCTCGCCCAAGCCAGACCTGAGGTGGCCATCACCACAGCGCCGCACCTCGCCCAAGCCAGACCTGAGGTGGCCATCACCACAGCGCCGCACCCCGCCCAAGCCAGACCTGAGGTGGCCATCACCACAGCGCCGCACCCCGCCCAAGCCAGACCTGAGGTGGCCATCACCACAGCGCCGCACCCCGCCCAAGCCAGACCTGAGGTGGCCATCACCACAGCGCCGCACCTCGCCCAAGCCAGACCTGAGGTGGCCATCACCACAGCACCGCACCCCGCCCAAGCCAGACCTGAGGTGGCCATCACCACAGCGCCGCACCCCGCCCAAGCCAGACCTGAGGTGGCCATCACCACAGCGCCGCACCCCGCCCAAGCCAGACCTGAGGTGGCCATCACCACAGCGCCGCACCCCGCCCAAGCCAAACCTGTGGTGGCCATCACCACAGCACCGAACCCCGCCCAAGCCAGACCTGAGGTGGCCATCACCACAGCACCGCACTCCGCCCAAGCCAGACCTGAGGTGGCCATCACCACAGCACCGCACCCCGCCCAAGCAGGCCAAGTAACCTTGGCTCCACCCGGTCTGCTCGAGGCCCACGTCACTGCCCTAAGCCCCTGTCCCCTTACCTTTCCCTACCCATCCAACCGCACGCCCCCGACCCCTTTCCCTACCCACCTAACCGCACGCCGCCGCCGCCGGCGCCGCCGGCCAGCCGCCTGGGCAACCTTGACCTGCCAGTCGACAGGGGTAACCCCGGCCTATTCATTCGCCAGCGCGGAGGCCGGTCAGCCGGCCCTCTCCTCCAACCCACACACACACCCGGCCCGGAGGCCAGCCAGCCGGCCCTCTCCTCCAACCCACACACACACCCGGCCCGGAGGCCAGCCAGTCGGTCCACTCAACCCCACCACGGTCGCGTAGACTGTGGACCGGCAATCAGCCCACGGCTACTGCATCATACCCTCCCCTCCCCAAGTCTTCCTCAAGCCACTCGCCACGCGCCCCACCCCAGACGCTGAAGCCGGTCAACCAGCTCTTTTCTACTACTCTGCCGCCAGCAAAGAGACCGGCCAGCCTCCTTAACCCACCAGCCACCCTACCCTATCAGACAGCCCTATACAAACCGCTCCACCCCGGCGGCGCGGAGACTGGCAAGCACTTCTAGCCATGTCTAGCGTCAGGGTGTATGTCGGGCTGGGTGGAGGGGGAGGCGTACGTTAGGGAAAGCCATAAACATCAGCCCCGCCGACTGGCGGGCGAGCGGAATCAATAACGTCTACGTCACGACCTCCCTCGCCCGCGGAGAAAGCGCCGCAAACCAGTCTGCGCCTAGCCACCTCCAGACTTCACTCCTCGCCTCCTTCGGGTGGCCGGCCACCAGCCAGCAGTGCTATCGCACGGCGGCGGGCTTCGCGGGCTTCTAGCGCCGCGAACCCACATCGACCGCGTCCAGGTCACCCAAATTTATAGGTCTCATAGCCACCGAATATTGCCCACCACAATATGGCATCGGTCTGGCTTGGCCACTACTGACATTGGTTCCCCGGCTTGGCCACTACTGACACTGGCTACGTGGCTTGGCCACTAATGACATTGTCTCCCTGGTTGGCCACTACTGACACTGGTTACGTGGCTTGGCCACTAATGACATTGGCTCTCTGGCTTGGCCACTACTGACACTGGTTACGTGGCTTGGCCACTAATGACATTGGCTCCCTGGCTTGGCCACTAATGACATTGGCTACCTGGCTTGGCCACTAATGACATTGGCTCCATGGCTTGGCCCCCACACACTGTGGCATAGGTTCCCAGGCTCCAGTTAACTCTGGCATGGGTTATTTGACTTGGCCACAACACATTGTGGCATAGGTTCCCAGGCTCGAGTAAACATACACTCTGGCATGGGTTATTTGGCTTGGCCACAACACATTGTGGCATACGTTCCCAGGCTCGAGTAAACATACACTCTGGCATGGGTTATTTGGCTTGGCCACAACACATTGTGGCATAGGTTCCCAGGCTCGAGTTAACTCTGGCATGGGTTATTTGGCTTGGCCACAACACATTGTGGCATAGGTTCCCAGGCTCGAGTAAACATGCACTCTGGCATGGGTTATTTGGCTTGGCCACAACACATTGTGTTGTGGCATAGGTTCCCAGGCTCGAGTAAACATACACTCTGGCATGGGTTATTTGGCTTGGCCACAACACATTGTGGCATAGGTTCCCAGGCTCGAGTAAACATACACTCTGGCATGGGTTATTTGGCTTGGCCACAACACATTGTGGCATACGTTCCCAGGCTCGAGTAAACATACACTCTGGCATGGGTTATTTGGCTTGGCCACAACACATTGTGGCATAGGTTCCCAGGCTCGAGTTAACTCTGGCATGGGTTATTTGGCTTGGCCACAACACATTGTGGCATAGGTTCCCAGGCTCGAGTAAACATGCACTCTGGCATGGGTTATTTGGCTTGGCCACAACACATTGTGTTGTGGCATAGGTTCCCAGGCTCGAGTAAACATACACTCTGGCATGGGTTATTTGGCTTGGCCACAACACATTGTGGCATACGTTCCCAGGCTCGAGTAAACATACACTCTGGCATGGGTTATTTGGCTTGGCCACAACACATTGTGGCATAGGTTCCCAGGCTCGAGTAAACATACACTCTGGCATGGGTTATTTGGCTTGGCCACAACACACCCTTGTGAATGATCGTGCCTACCATATAGCAGGCCTGTTACGTGGTTACGTGGCTTGGCCACTAATGACATTGGCTCCCTGGCTTGGCCACTAATGACATTGGCTACCTGGCTTGGCCACTAATGACATTGGCTCCATGGCTTGGCCCCCACGCACTGTGGCATAGGTTCCCAGGCTCCAGTTAACTATGGCATGGGTTATTTGACTTGGCCACAACACATTGTGGCATAGGTTCCCAGGCTCGAGTAAACATACACTCTGGCATGGGTTATTTGGCTTGGCCACAACACATTGTGGCATACGTTCCCGGGCTCGAGTAAACATACACTCTGGCATGGGTTATTTGGCTTGGCCACAACACATTTTGGCATAGGTTCCCAGGCTCGAGTTAACTCTGGCATGGGTTATTTGGCTTGGCCACAACACATTGTGGCATAGGTTCCCAGGCTAGAGTAAACATGCACTCTGGCATGGGTTATTTGGCTTGGCCACAACACATTGTGTTGTGGCATAGGTTCCCAGGCTCGAGTAAACATACACTCTGGCATGGGTTATTTGGCTTGGCCACAACACATTGTGGCATAGGTTCCCAGGCTTGAGTAAACATACACTCTGGCATGGGTTATTTGGCTTGGCCACAACACATTGTGGCATAGGTTCCCAGGCTCGAGTAAACATACACTCTGGCATGGGTTATTTGGCTTGGCCACAACACATTGTGGCATAGGTTCCCAGGCTCGAGTAAACATACACTCTGGCATGGGTTATTTGGCTTGGCCACAACACACCCTTGTGAATGATCGTGCCTACCATATAGCAGGCCTGTGATTGACCCCTCGCGAAAAATGGGATAAAGTAGGGCTACTCGTGCCAAAAAAGTAGGGGAAAAAGTAGCTAAAAGCAGAAACCCCAAGAAAAAAAGTAGGGCTCTCTGATGAACATTAGCTGCACCTTTTCTGCATATTTACTTTCCGACATGACTTTTATCCTTACCACAGGATGAACCAATTATTACTTTGAGACCAGGCCAGGTAGCTTTCATGTCATCTGGTCAAATCTTGAACATTTCAAAACAAATAGTAAAAAAGTAGGAACAACATAAAAAAAAGTAGGAAAATTAGAACCTAAAAAAAGTAGTGAAAAATTAGGAAGGTAGCGATCAATCACATGCCCGCTATTGCAGGTGGTATACCAGGAGTAGCATGCCCAGGCCTCGCCAGGTGCTATAGCAAGTGGTTTACCAGGAGTAGCAGTGCCCACCCTTCGGCAGGTGCTATAGCAAGTGGTTTACCAGGAGTAGCCGTGCCCACCCCTCGGCAGGTGCTATAGCAAGTGGTTTACCAAGAGTAGCCAGGCCTCGGCAGGTGCTATAGCAAGTGGTTTACTAGAGTAGCCAGGCCTCGGCAGGTGCTATAGAAAGTGGTTTACCAGGAGTAGCCACGCCTCGGCAGGTGCTATAGCAAGTAGTTTACCAGGAGTAGCCAGGTCTCGGCAGGTGTTATAGCAAGTGGTTTACCAGGAGTAAGTGCTCCATAAAAAATACCTGGGGGGGGGGGGGGGCTGTCAACTGATCCAGACACATATTACACAGAATCAACATCCAACTCTCATCACAAACATATATCCAAGTTCCACAAACAAATCAAACCAGAAGTGGGTTGTCGACTCAAACAGACACGTGCCACAGGTAACACCTAGGGGGCTGTCGACCCAGCAAGACCTGTATCTGTAGACCACAAAAACATAACCTTCGACGCTGTCGCCGCAGACACGTGTTCAACAGAGACAAGCTAACACTAACATCAGTTTTCCATACAACTAACCCTGGAACAATGTGACATTCATGACGTGATTATATGACGATAAAAGTACGGTTTTCGATATAAAATTTGTATTATATATTGTTATCTATTAGTATATGGTACGCACGTGTCTAAGTGCAGCCTGCACTGGAGCCCAAGCGGCACCCATCCCACAGACAGCCGAGGAAATCATTCAGCGGAACGAGGCCCAACGTGCACTTGGCAAGAATCCAGTGCAGCTGTCGGCCGCGGTAAAAATATAAATATACCAAGACCTAGCTCGCCTCTCCCACCCCCACCCCCATCCCTTAAGTTTGTACCCACCCCCGGCGAGAGAGAGAGCCCCAGACGTTTGCCTGCCCTCCATCCCAGCCCATCCGACTCATCCACTCACGATTATGTCGCCTCGACGGCACGCAGAGCCACGCGGCCAGCCAGCCCAACCAAGGCCAGTTGGCCACAAGAGGAGGGAGGAGAACTGAAGAGCCAACCAGAAAGAGGCCGTTTGGTTGGAAAACAAGGACAGGCGGCTGCAGAATGTAGCGAGGGAGGCGCCGCGAGGGAAAGGCGGCCCAGGGTGCACCGAGTGCAAAACAACACGCGGTCTTGTCGCCATTCATTGCCCTCGATCTGCCGCAATGTGTCCACTGGGTGGCTAGGTGGGGAGAAAGGGAAGGCTGCGTCCAATATAAAACAGATCTGCACATGTGCATCATGGCCAATGGTGGGGGATAGGCGATGTGAAACCGCCCTGCACATGTACATCATGGCCAATGGTGGGGGATGTGCGATGTGAAACCGACCTGCACATGCACATCATGGCCAATGGTGGTGGATGGGCGATGTGAAACCGACCTGCACATGTACATCATGGCCAATGGTGGGGGATGTGCGATGTGAAACCGACCTGCACATGTACATCATGGCCAATGGTGGAGGATGGGCGATGTGAAACCGACCTGCACATGTACATCATGGCCAATGGTGGTGGATGGGCGATGTGAAACCGACCTGCACATGTACATCATGGCCAATGGTGGTGGATGGGCGATGTGAAACCGACCTGCACATGTACATCATGGCCAATGGTGGTGGATGGGCGATGTGAAACCGACCTGCACATGTACATCATGGCCAATGGTGGGGGATGTGCGATGTGAAACCGACCTGCACATGTACATCATGGCCAATGGTGGTGGATGGGCGATGTGAAACCGACCTGCACATGTACATCATGGCCAATGGTGGGGGATGTGCGATGTGAAACCGACCTGCACATGTACATCATGGCCAATGGTGGTGGATGGGCGATGTGAAACCGACCTGCACATGTACATCATGCCTAATGGTGGTGGCTGGGCGATATGAAACCGACCTGCACATGTACATCATGGCTAATGGTGGTTGATGGGCGATGTGAAACCGACCTGCACATGTACATCATGGCTAATGGTGGTGGATGGGCGATGTGAAACCGACCTGCACATGTACATTATGGCTAATGGTGGTCGGTTGTATATTCAGGACGCTTTAACCACTTTTGGTCACATCGCGTCAATGGGAGAAAGAAAGCAAGAGTGGAGCCATGTCCCCGGGGGTAACCCCCTACTCTTTGCGAAGAAGGACAGGTGATCTTTATCCTGCGACAGCACAGACATGGCCATAGCGGAGCTCGAACCATCGATCCACGTGCCGTTAGGCTCTCAGGTGACCAGAACATTCAATGCGAGCGCTCTAGCCCACTTAGCTACAGGGCATGGCAAATGGTTGTGGATGGGTGATGTGAAACCGACCTGCACATGTACATGAAGCAGGATGTCTGGAGACCCATAAAACAGTCAGTGGGGTGAACGATGGAACAGTCAGGGTGGAGACCGATGGAACAGGCGAGTGGAGAACGATGGAACAGTCGAGTGGAGAACGATGGAACAATCGAGTAGAGAACGATGGAACAGTCAGAGTGGAGAATGATGGAACAGTCGAGTAGAGAACGATGGAACAGTCAGGGTGGAGAACGATGGAACAGTCGAGTGGAGAATGATGGAATAGTCAGAGTGGAGAATGATGTAACAGTCAGAGTTTAGAAAGTTGGAACAGTCAGAGTTTAGAAAGTTGGAACAGTCAGGGTGGAGAACCATGGAACAGTCAAAGTGGAGAACGATGGAACAGTCAACAGTGGAGAATGATGGAACAGTCAGAGGGGAGAAAGATGGAACAGTCAGGGTGGAGAACGATGGAACAGTCGAGTGGAGAACGATGGAACAGTCGAGTGGAGAACGATGGAACAGTCAGTGGACAACGGTGGAAGTCAGGGTGGAGAACGATGGAACAGTCAGGGTGGAAAATGATGGAACAGTCGAGTGGAGAACGATGGAACAGTCAGGGTGGAGAACGATGGAACAGTCAGGGTGGAGAACGATGGAACAGTCGAGTGGAGAACGATGGAACAGTCAGGGTGGAGAACGATGGAACAGTCGAGTGGAGAACGATGGAACAGTCAGGGTGGAGGACGATGGAACAGTCGAGTGGAGAACGATGGAACAGTCAGTGGACAACGATGGAACAGTCAGAGTGGAGAATGATAGAACAGTCAGAGTTTAGAAAGTTGGAACAGTCAGAGTGGAGAACGATGGAAAAGTCAGGGTGGAGAACCATGGAACAGTCAGAGTAGAGAACGATGGAACAGTCAGAGTGGAGAATGATGGAACAGTCAGAGGGGAGAACGATGGAACCGTCAGGGTGGAGAACGATGGAACAGTCGAGTGGAGAACGATGGAACAGTCAGGGCGGAGAACGATGGAACAGTCGAGTGGAGAACGATGGAACAGTCAGGGTGGAGAACGATGGAACAGTCAGGGTGGAGAACGATGGAACAGTCAGGGTGGAGAACGATGGAACAGTCAGGGTGGAGAACGATGGAACAGTCGAGTAGAGAACGATGGAACAGTCAGAGGGGAGAACGATGGAACAGTCAGGGTGGAGAACGATGGAACAGTCGAGTGGAGAACGATGGAACAGTCAGGGTGGAGAACGATGGAACAGTCGAGTGGAGAACGATGGAACAGTCAGGGTGGAGAACGATGGAATAGTCAGAGTGGAGAACGATGGAACAGTCGAGTGAGAACGATGGAACAGTCGAGTGGAGAACGATGGAACAGTCAGTGGACAACGATGGAACAGTCAGAGTGGTGAATGATGGAACAGTCGAGTAGAGAACGATGGAACAGTCAGAGGGGAGAACGATGGAACAGTCAGGGTGGAGAACGATGGAACAGTCGAGTGGAGAACGATGGAAAAGTCAGGGTGGAGAACGATGGAACAGTCAGGGTGGAGAACGATGGAACAGTCAGGGTGGAGAACGATGGAACAGTCGAGTGGAGAACGATGGAACAGTCAGGGTGGAGAACGATGGAATAGTCAGAGTGGAGAACGATGGAACAGTCGAGTGAGAACGATGGAACAGTCGAGTGGAGAACGATGGAACAGTCAGTGGACAACGATGGAACAGTCAGAGTGGAGAACGATGGCACAGTCAGGGTGGCGAACGATGGCACAGGCAGGGTGGAGAACGATGGAACAGTCGAGTGGAGAACGATGGAACAGTCGAGTGGAGAACGATGGAACCGTCAGGGTGGAGAACGATGGAACAGTCGAGTGGAGAACGATGGAACAGTCAGGGTGGAGAACGATGGAACCATCGAGTGGAGAACGATGGAACCGTCAGGGTGGAGAACGATGGAACAGTCAGGGTGGAGAACGATGGAACAGTCGAGTGGAGAACGATGGAACAGTCAGGGTGGAGAACGATGGAACAGTCGAGTGGAGAACGATGGAACAGTCAGGGTGGAGAACGATGGAACAGTCGAGTGGAGAACGATGGAACAGTCAGTGGACAACGATGGAACAGTCAGAGTGGAGAATGATGGAACAGTCAGAGTTTAGAAACTTGGACCAGTCAGGGTGGAGAACCATGGAACAGTCAGGGTGGAGAACGATGGAACCGTCGAGTGGAGAACGATGGAACCGTCAGGGTGGAGAACGATGGAACAGTCAGGGTGGAGAACCATGGAACAGTCGAGTGGAGAACGATGGAACAGTCAGGGTGGAGAACGATGGAACAGTCGAGTGGAGAACGATGGAACAGTCAGGGTGGAGAACGATGGAACAGTCGAGTGGAGAACGATGGAACAGTCAGTGGACAACGATGGAAGAGTCAGAGTGGAGAATGATGGAACAGTCAGAGTTTAGAAACTTGGAACAGTCAGGGTGGAGAACGATGGAAAAGTCAGGTTGGAGAACGATGGAACAGTCAGGGTGGAGAACGATGGAACAGTCGAGTGGAGAACGATGGAACAGTCAGGGTGGAGAACGATGGAACAGTCGAGTGGAGAACGATGGAACAGTCAGAGTGGAGAACGATAGAACAGTCAGGGTGGAGAACGATGGAACAGTCGAGTAGAGAACGATGGAACAGTCAGAGGGGAGAACGATGGAACAGTCAGGGTGGAGAACGATGGAACAGTCCAGTGGAGAACGATGGAACAGTCAGGGTGGAGAACGATGGAACAGTCGATTGGAGAACGATGGAACAGCCGAGTGGAGAACGATGGAACAGTCAGTGGACAACGATGGAACAGTCAGAGTGGAGAATGATGGAACAGTCAGGGTGGAGAACGATGGAACAGTCGAGTGGAGAACGATGGAACAGTCAGGGTGGAGAACGATGGAACAGTCGAGTGGAGAACGATGGAGCAGCCGAGTGGAGAACGATGGAACAGTCAGTGGACAACGATGGAACAGTCGAGTGGAGAACGAGGGAACAGTCGAGTGGAGAACGATGGAACAGTCAGGGTGGAGAACGATGGAACAGTCAGGGTGGAGAACGATGGAACAGTCAGGGTGGAGAACGATGGAACAGTCGAGTGGAGAACGATGGAACAGTCAGGGGACAACGATGGAACAGTCAGAGTGGAGAATGATGAAACAGTCAGAGTTTAGAAAGTTGGAACAGTCCGGGTGGAGAACGATGGAACAGTCAGGGTGGAGAACGATGGAACAGTCAGGGTGGAGAACGATGGAACAGTCGAGTGGAGAACGATGGAACAGTCAGGGTGGAGAACGATGGAATAGTCAGAGTGGAGAACGATGGAACAGTCGAGTGAGAACGATGGAACAGTCAGGGTGGAGAACGATGGAATAGTCAGAGTGGAGAACGATGGAACAGTCGAGTGAGAACGATGGAACAGCCGAGTGGAGAACGATGGAACAGTCAGTGGACAACGATGGAACAGTCAGAGTAGAGAATGATGGAACAGTCAAAGTTGAGAAAGTTGGAACAGTCAGGGTGGAGAACGATGGAACAATCAGGGTGGAGAACCATGGAACAGTCAGAGTGGAGAATGATGGAACAGTCGAGTGGAGAGCCATGGAACAGTCAGAGTGGAGAATGATAGAACCGTCAGTGGAGAAAGTTGGAACAGTCAGAGTGGAGAACCACGGAACAGTCAGTGGAGAAAGTTGGAACAGTCAGAATGGAGAAAGTTAGAACAGCCAGAGCGCAGAAAGTTGGAACAGTCAGAGTGGAGAACCATGGAACAGTCAGAGGGGAGAAAGTTTGAACACGCAGAGTGGAGAACCATGGAACAGTCAAAGCTACGCCATACAAAAACAACCAAAATGATGTCAGTGCCCCTTGGCCTTGATCCGGAGCCAAAGAAAGACGCTTTAACGCAAGACTGGGAGGACTCGACAATAACCCCAAGTTATCAAGCATTGGGCAAGCGACAAGTGGCCGGTAAGATGGCCAGCAGAGTAGTACGCAGAGAGGTGGGACGGCACCATGCCTGAAGGTTCAGTGTGTCCCTCACCAGACCAGGGGTTTCAGTGTGACCCTCACCACACCAAGGGTCTCATTATGCCCATCACCAGACCAAGGGTCTCAGTTTGACCTTCACCAGATCAAGGGTCTTAGTGTGGCCCTCACCAGACCAAGGGTCTCAGTGCGACCCTCGCCAGACCCAGGGTTTCAATGTGACCCTCACCAGAACGCGGATCTCAGTTTGACCCTCACCAGACCAAGGGTCTCAGTGTGTCTCTCACCAGACTAAGGGTCTCCGTGGGCCCCTCACCAGACCCATGGTCTCATTATGACCCTCACCAGAACAAGGGTCTCAGGTTGACCCTCACCAGACCAAGGGTCTCAGTGTCTCTTACCAGACTAAGGGTCTCATTATGACCCTTACCAGACCAAGGGTTTCAGTGTGACCCTCACCGACCAATGGTCTCATTATGACCCTCACCAGACCAAGGGTTTCAATGTGACCCTCACTCAACTAAGGGTCTCGTTATGACCCTCACCAGAACAAGCGTTTCAGTGTGACCCTCACCCGACCAAGGGTCTCATTATGGCCCTCACCAGACCAAAGGTCTCATTATGACCCTCACCAGACCAAGAGTCTCAATGTGACCCTCACCAGACCAAGGGTCTCAGTGTGACCCTAACCAGACTAAGGGTCTCAGTGTGACCCTCACCAGACCAAAGGGTCCGACTTTGACCCTGACCTGACTAAGTGTCTCAGTGTGACCCTCACCAGAATAAGGGTCTCTGTGTCCCTCACCAGACATAGGGTCTCAATGTGCCCTCACCAGACCAAGGGTCTCAGTGTGACCCTCGCCAGACCAAGGGTCTCAATGTGACCCTCACCAGACCAAGGGTCTCAGTGTGACCCTCACCCGACTAAGGGTCTCTGTGTGACCCCCATCAGACCAAGGGTCTCCGTGTGACCCTCACCAGACCAAGGGTCTCAGTGTGACTCTCACTAGACCAAGGATCTCAGTGTGACCCTCATCAGACCAAAGGGTCTCAGTGTGACCCTCACCCGACTGAGGGTCTCAGTGACCCTCACCAGACCAAGGGTTTCACTGTGACCCTCACCAGACCAAGGGTCTCAGTTTGTCCCTCACCAGACCCAGGGTCTTAGTGTGACCCTCACCAGACCAAGGTTATCAGTGTGACCCTCACCAGACAGTGTGGTTAATAGCCTGTTAGGCCTGGAGCACCATAATGTAAAATACAGAATGTAGATCTGTAAACTTATGTTTTTATTCAATGACATTCCATGTCAGTTTTACCCTTGCTAGGTAGTTATCAATCAAGTATAGCCAGCTAATGTATTTAAAAATGGCTGGGAAATGCAGCTATGCCATCCTTTTACAATACAGGCATGGTGTCTTGGTTATGTCTATCACAGAATATCTTCTAATTTGCAGATTGTTTTCAATCAGTAGCTTTTGAATTAATCAGTACTTACTTAATCAAAGGTATATGAATGTCAATACTGCTTTGAATAATCATATATATAGGGTGTCACCACCCCTAAATACCTATCCTATGATCAAGATGTAACAAGGATACCAAACCATTGTGTAGTCCACTTGTGTCCATGCTAGATCTTATTAACTTTTTTGATATCAGTCTGTTAATACCAGATCTACAATTGTGGTATTTTATTATAAGATCCATTGCCTACTGCTTTTTACATCTCATTTCATTGATCAGATGCACCATGGACACCACACCATCTTGCACTAAACTTGTGTCTATTTAGTCCAGACACATTTGCAGATAACAAGGTAGTTAACCCTGATGCAAAAGTATAAGGTTACAGAACAAAATGTTGAATACAGTATGGTGTCCATGTTACATCACACAATTTTAGCCTTTTTCAATCAAATGTAGCAATTTAAATACTTTCTGAAAATGGCAAACTCTAGCAATTAGCCAAATATAATGTTTTCAGCAAATAACATCACCAAACAAAGTATAGTGATTGCACAAACATTTTGAAAATTGATAAAGTGTGCAAAAACTGGCAGTGTCCCATTGCTTGAGCAACAGAAATCCCATGACACTATATTCTGCGTATCTCTAAGATCATGATAGAATTTTTTGCAGTTTGGACAATTCTTCAGTTGTGTTGTTGAGGTCCCTGAGATGCCTCACAAGTCTCACATAGTAAGCTTGCTTAGCTTGGTCTACTTCGAAGTGTGCCCCTTGCCAGGTGTTCCTATATAAGTTTATGAGAGTGATCATTTCTATGCTTAGCAAACCATTAGATAGGTGGTCCCTCTACCTAACGTCTCCCTAATGACTTCCAGAGTTGTCCTTTGGTTTGACAACGATTGCTTGCTTGGTATGAACATATATCAACAGCTTCTTCATAAATATAGATTACAAATGCTTTACCTGTAGTCCTTGATACCCTCATCACATTCTAGAGCTAAATCTGTTAATTAGTTCCATGGAGTGAGAGGTAAATATCATGCCAATAAATTTTGTGTATTTATTGGCATAAACTGAACGCTTGAAAAGCGGCTGATAGGTGTGCATACATTTTAGGTGGCAATACACAATGTCATGGTTGAGGTTGCATATTGGTGAAATAACACCACTTTTACAACCCTGGTCAGAGTCTGTTATCACAAGATTAAAGGAGGCCTTCGGTCCAGAAAATACGACAGCGTTTACATAGTTTATTCCATAAACAACATTGTGACCACCCGTTTCCGATATTACTAAAGCGCACGTGAAACCTCTGCCACTTACTATGCAACAGAACGCTCCCAAAATAGCAGCCTCTCTGGCTCGACTGAGCCAACATGGTGTTGACCTAGATTCTGCGCTCTCAGCCAGTGGGAGAGCGTCATGCAATGGGGGCTTAGGCCGCAAAGCGGGAGTTGTAAACACTGTATAAACATGCTGGGAAGTGATGGCGGTGTCCCGGAATATTGTATCGCATGCCTATGAATCGAGGTTATTAGACTCGGAACCAAATCAACCTGCTTCCTAAGAAGCCTCTGATCCAGAAGATACATTGGCCGGATAAAGTGAAAGCACGACACCTGACAGTCGCCTTGGAGGGCGGGATTGGTGCTCGTGTGGTCAGTGTCTGGCTTTACCAGGCCTGCCTCTAAGCAGCATGTGTGCCGTAAGACCGGCAGTCAGGGATGTAAGAGACAGGTCTGGTAATGAATGTCTGGCCACGATGCAACATGCAAGAATGGGGGAGGGGGGGGGGATCCAAAAATAAGCTGCCAGTAAAATATGCTTTCCCGGTTAGATAATTGCTCAGTATTACAGTAGATCACGGTGCCAAACAGATGAGATCCCTGAGCCCCCATCGAAGATCCCTGAGCCCCCACCGAACACTCTCAGACACATGGAGTGTCTGAGAGTGAGACCAGTGAGCGGGTGAGTGCAGCGGTGGGGGGGGGGGGGGGGGTCAGGAATAATGGAATTCGGGGATTCATGTGACACATAAATATGTGATCCGTCTCAAATGTTAGCCCCCCCCCCCCCCCCCCACCTCCCTCCTCATATTTTGGTTACCTCTGCCTCAGCTTCATCGACCCCCAGTCTAGGATAGGTCATAAATAAGATTTCATAGCTCGGCCAATGCCCTTTAGGCATACAATTTTGAGATAGTTTCATTTAAAATGATGTTTTTTTGTATGGATGGTAACACACCTTATTTCCCGATGTGGCCCTTCATACAAAGATATTTATTCAACTCATAGGAATATCTATTCATGCGACCCGCCAGTTTGCTTTACATTTAGATTTTGTTGCAATAGTAACTATAATTTGCAGTTAATCCTGGTTCATGCATTAAGAAATGAAACATGTAATAGTTTAATCGCTTGGATAAAATAATAAACTAACATTATCGTATGTCAGGTCACATATGCTTACAGCTTATTACTTTCTCGTACGGATGTGGCGCCAGTTTGTATTTAAGACAAGCTGAGATAAAATTGTATTGAGCGTCGGTACACACGGTTGACAGGGTAAGCTTAGCACTTGCGCGCTATTAACTGACAATGTATGAAATGGTTACTATTTCGCTTCAACCACCAAAACATTGTTCCTGTGATCTGACATATACGAGCTGATGGCGCTAGTTCACGTAGGCCTACCGACTGCAATTTTCTGCATCCAAGTTTGCAAGCGATCCGGTTGTTTCCGGGGCTGCTAAAAATGTACCAGTATTTGCTTTCTCGGTTATCCTATAATTCGGTGCACAACAGGTTGACATTTTGATACCTTAGATCCCACAGCAAGACACTAACAAGCAAAAATAACGAACCGCGCAGAAGCCATTCAGCGCTAAAGCCCTGCCACCTGACTGGCAAGCTCGACTAAAGCCAGACTTGACAAGCCCCCGTGTCGTCACGGCCAGGGGTCAAGGTCGGTCAGAGCGGGATGCGGGTAGAGGAAGACGCCTGGCTCACATCGCGCACGGCCGGATTATTTTTAGCACATGGCGGCAACCTGTGGCCTGCGCGTCATTTTAATGGCCCAGACCCACCGCGTTGTGTTTATACTTCATGGTTATACATTATTTCGATGGGTGTATTCTGAACCGAAGCCCTCCTTTAAGCATATACAAGTTTGCAAAAAATTATTCTTTTGAACAAAATTAACTAATTTATGTCATATAAGACTGTTCGGAAAATGAAATGTTTTGTTTGGTGCATATATGAAAGCTGAAATGGGGTTGAATGACATGTAGTGCAGGTTAACATGGTTATAATCACAACATCTGCTTAATCGCAACACAAATTTACCTGAAAATGGGTGGGAGCTTCAGATAATTGCAACATTCCAGGCTAAACCCAGGTGTTGTTAGTGGGCATATAGAGACAATGCACCCTCAGCCGACACAAAACACCTTTATAGCTTTGTACTTATCCTCAGATTAACAGTCTTTGTTATTCTTTCTTGAGTTGCATTTTGTTAAGTGATGAGTGCGATCAAGTTCATAATAAAAAAAATGTGCCTAATCTCATGGCCCTGTAACCGGTAAATTGTTTGGGTCCTCTTTGATTATGAAGGTGAAAGAACTTGAGATGTTGCTTATGTGAAATTCATTGCAACACGCATGCCAGCTTCAAGTGCAATGAAATCCCATTGCACCATTGGCACCAAATACAGCTTCGTTATAAGATCATAGCCAAATGGTCATTGAAAGCTGACAGATGTCTTTCTCGCTGACAATGTTGGAGTCATCAGGCTCAAAGAGCAGAAGGTCTTGCAGGTGAGTTTTAAAATATTGATCAGCTTAATTTTGTTTACTAGAAATTTCTGCTCACTCAGGCATTACAGGGTACCCAAGGAGCCCCCTCACCGCCACCATTGTATATTGTACAATAGCGCCATCTGCAATTTATCACTGCACTCATCCCCTTTGCACTAATTGTCACAAACCGATCCCATGATGCAAATTTCACATGTGAAAGTGTGATTTGGCTCATAAACAATATTTTGGAGGGGAAAAAAATTGTAGGTGTTAAGCCACAGTGGCTACTTGAAATGAATTGCTAGAGCCCAGAGTACCACCTAAAAATTGAGTTGCGCTGCACATCGGGTGGGGAGAGGGGGGGGGGGGGGGCTCTGGCTAATACCCTCCCTGCCTGCCAGTGACTATAAATTCACATTATAGGGGAGGACTAACCCTATCTTGTAAATTGGACATTTGCTCAAATAATGCACTTTTGACGTCAATGGTTTCCTACCTCTCTTCTCTTCTGTCGTCCATTGCTGAAATCAAAGGCTGCCTTCATGTCTTCCAATGCCCTCTGGATTCCCTCTCGACATGTATGTTCCTTAGCCAGAAGCAGATATGACCTCCAGTTAGCAGAATCAAATCCCCAGTGACAGGTCCGGTTCTCCAGTGCCTTATGAGAGTGACAGACAAATTTTTGAGGGGAAAACATGCCATGACAGTCACAGCACTCTATACATCTGGCATCAGGGTGGGTGTATAATTCAGGGGTATAGATACCCTTGCATTTGCCAAAGCATTCATGATAGACGCTGAAACTATTTGGAGTTGGAGGTGTATGGCAGGTTTCTGGGGACAAATGTAGAAGTGCATTGCACAGCCTCTCAGCATCTGTTTTTGTGACTAGGCCGCAGCTGGGGGCATTAACCGGCAGCACCCCAGTCAGCTTCAGCATCTCCAGTTGTTCAGGATTGCATCTCGAGCAAAAGATATGTAAGTCATCGCATACAGTATTGATCTGTTGCAGACAAAATTCTCGCAGCACAGTATTGAGGATTTGGGGAAGACACAGCCTCTTCTCCCCACCGACCACAAAACATGCAATGGTTTCCCCTTCCAATACGGTTTCTGTCTTTTCACTTTTCGTAGTATCCATAGGCAGAAACAGCGGTCCCATCGGGGGCATTGCAATCTGGCTAACGTAAGCGCCAAACGATGGGTTGCTGGTCGTGCTTACTCCATTGCTTGACGGTTCCGGTGACTTCTCTCTTGTTGCCATTGTAGTTTTCTTCGGGATTTGAGGTCCGGTGCCGTTGATTACTGGGGTGGCTGGGTTTCCGAGTAATCTCTGACGATATTCCTCCAGTTCACTTGGATTAGGCTTCCGCCCCTCCCCAGCCCAGGAACCCACAAATCGGCTCGGTCCGCTTAGACTAGCCTCTGCTGCGTTCTTATAACTCTTCAAAACCTGCTGTAAATGACTTATACCTGGTGGAGCCACTTGAGACTCCATTTCCATAACTCCAACGTATAGCCGCCTTTTTGACGGTGATGTTTCAAGTAATTTCGAGGTGAATTCAGTCGTATACGTCCATGTGAATTCGGCATGTGTGTCAACTCTCCTTCATTTATTCGCTGCCGTTTCAACAGAGCTGAGTGATGCAGCCTCGTGCCGCCGACTCCTACACTGGTTTCGAGGATTTGCATAACACCACTTCCACTAATTGCTCGTCCTCCCTATGCACATGAACCCAGCGTCAACGTCTGGCGCCAAAACTACCGTCTTCTGACACAGTTAACACTTTAAACAATAGGTAATCTTCATCGCCGCATTCAATCGCATTGGCTACTGACATTGACGGGCCACATGTGGGTCATAATAGCGTTAATTGCTCGTCCTGTTATTTTGACCTAGAAACCAATGCGGCTGGCAGCGGACGCATTGCTGGAAAAGCGTCTCGCCGTATCGGTGCCGCCGCTGTTCTGGCAGCCTCCCTCCTCTGGTGTTGTTTACAATATGACTGGGCCAGTACAGGGCCAGAATACCGTTCTCGCGGTGGTTGGGTATGTGGCCGGGGGGAGGGGACAGTTTTTGGTCAGACGTAAATCGATTGTTGTGACGTCGACGGCTGGGCGCGCTGGCCGAGTGATACGGGGATTTTTCTTCGGGCGTTTTTATCCGCGTATTGGTGCCGGCGCCCAGTTGTATGAATGGACCGGCACTGTCTCTAGATCTAACATTAAAGTCACAACCGGAGACTGATTAAAATATTGATTCAGCCAAGTAATTGAATGAGGGATTCTGCAGGCTACTCAAGGGAGATATATACCCGAGATTGACAGAGGCGGGGGTGGCTCTTGGCGCCAGGAAACGGGTCCAGACTGACCTGCTTTCCACAGGGACGACGGCTGTTCACATCGCTGTACTGGCTGGGGTCAATGTTGGTAGGGTAAAGATCTATTCAGTTTTGTGTCGCCTTGCACCGGGCAAGCCCAGACAAGAGGCCACAGCACACCAACTGACCGGCGCCAGTAGAATATCTAAATACAATGTCGTCTGAGACACACAGTAGAGACCTGTATCCGTGTCCGATCCAAAGAGGGGCACGCGACTTCATGCCCCGTGACCCGACGTACCCCCTCATATACCTCTCTGCGCCTTATGCAACGATATGTACCTTAGTAAACGGCAAGTGCACAAATCTTCTGCCCGTTTCCACCAAGATATATTGCATGTTGGAGAAACACTAACTTTCGAAAATGTGTTTTTTTCTTTTTAAAACAGGTCCGCATAGCGAGCACTTTTCGTCGAAATAATCCAGTTCGTTAATTAAGTAATCCGCTTAATTAGCGTGATCAATTAAGTCATTAATAGTAATTACCGTGCATTATTAAATATCATGAGTAATGGAGGGCGGACTTTTACGACTGGAGTGTAACAGATTGGGGCAACTTGTTCATCATGTTACGTTGGAGTCTAATGGACATTGTGCCATTGGCATTGGTGCAAACAACATGGAAACAAGTTTAGAGACAAACAAAAGAAAGGGGAACGGAGAGGTGCCCATATATGACCCATTACTTATCAAGGTGAAAGGGGGGGGGGGCCGCTTTGCCCCATTACTGATGACGCAAGAGGTGGCTCATATGTTTCATATTACCGATGACGTAAGAGGGGGCTCATATACTCAATTACTGATGACGCAATAGGGTCCCATTTGGCCATAACTGATGACGCAAAAGGGGCACATAGCCTATGCTGCATTACTGATGACGCAAAAGGTGCCCAAATGCTCTATTGCTGGGGCGTAAGAGATGGCCGATATGTTCCATTACTGATGGCACAAGCTGTTTCCCAGATACTCCAATACTGATGACCCAAGCTGTGGCCCATATGCTCTATTACTCATGACGCAAGAGGGGGCAGGTATGCTCCACTACTACTAACGCAAGATAGGGCCCACATGATCCATATACTGATTGTTACGGTTGTCATAACGTTTCGTACACTGTTTGTGGCAATTCACGTTGTGATATCGAGAACGAGAACGAGGCTGTACATGGAGTGGACTGGCGCAAGAGGTGGCCTATATGTTACATTACCGATGACGAAATAGGTGGCCCATCTGTTCACGCAAGAGGTTGTCCATGATATGCTCCATTACTTATGAGGTGGCCCTGCACAAACTCTGGACATCTTTTTGAAATTTTCGAGGTGAAATAATTAGTCCTAGGGCATGACATATATATACATCATGAGAAAGCCTTTGCAATCTACTATAGAACTCCTTGTAAGGTGTAACCCCATGGCAAGGATCATAGCGGAAATCACAAAATTACCATGTTCCCGCCCAAAGTTGACTTTGACCGGAAGTGTTTTTTTTCCCTTTCTTATAAAGTTATTTTTACAAATTGTTCTGGATAATGACGTAGTACAAATAATTGTCTTCGGCA
Source organism: Arenicola marina (assembly GCA_964019135.1). NCBI lineage: Eukaryota > Metazoa > Annelida > Polychaeta > Arenicolidae > Arenicola > Arenicola marina. The sequence goes on along the minus strand of OZ025253.1, from coordinate 69,562 downwards.
CTTGTCCGGGTGTAATTCGGTGAATTTTGCACGTTATGGTGACAAATATTCTCTTTTTTGACCAAATTAGTGTCTTTTTTAGTCAATGATAAACTAAAGGTCAAGGAGAGTAACATAGGACACTAGATGCAAAGTATAAGGCCGTGGTTGTTAGGGTAAGGGTTAGGGACACTAGATGCAAAGTATAAGGTCATATGGTTGTTAGGGTTAGGGTTAGGGGCACTAGATGATGCAAAGTATAAGGCGGCGGTTGTTTGTACATATCCACAATAAGTCCAATAAATAGCCATTATCGAAAAATAAATTCTTACCCCGTTTTGTGGGGTTAACTTAAAGACCCTGTCTGTTAAAGACAATATATCTTAGTGATCGGCATGCCAAGGGCTAACCCATAACAACATGGTTGACCCTCAAAGTTAAATTTAAAAAATTGAAATGATGTCAAATGATCGCAACTTTTTCGTGAAAAATTCGGTATTTTCTACCGGGAGTTGGGGGCCGCAGAAACAGGGTTATACATTTTTCATCAATGGCTATGTTGGGCTACGTTTGGAAATGATCAGGAAGACAACATAACTTATTGATCGGCATGCCAAGGGCTATCATATGGCGTGGTTAACAAATGTATAAATATATGTTTTTCTTAGGGTTAGGGCTAGGATGATGGTGGATTATGTCGCATAACATAATGCATTATGTCGCATGACAAGTTTCATTATGTCGGGTGACAAGGTTGATTATGTCGCATGACAAGGTGGATTATGTCGCTTGACATGGTGGATTAAGCTGCAGTGCGGCATTTGACCAAGCACACCAGCACCATGGAGAGAAAAATGTTGCCCCAGAAACCCATAAACACAACGATCTCTTTCCCTGAAATAAAAGAGGTAGAATTAGAAATAAAATTTGCAGCGAGATGCAGATGGCTTAGTCCCTATTATTGTATATGATGCTTTTATTATATTGAGGTCAGAGTAGCCAGGTTAGTCACAGAATAAACTTCTGCACATTTATCATTGTAATCATTGTAAAATCAGTAACAACGAGGGGGGGGGGGGTAAAATAAATACAAGTAATATACATTATGTACACTATATATACAGCTAAAAGGGGGGGGGGGTCTTGCGGGGTAAATTCTTCGAGCGAGGCTGGTCGGCCTTCCAGCTTCAGTCCCTTGGGGCGGTCGTGTGGTCTGACAGTGTGGATGTTGACGTCTCCTGTCATGTGTAGCGTGCCGAGGGGTGTAAGTGGCCAAATCGCACCGCTGCCACAAAACTGTAGCGCGCCGAGGAGTGTAAGTGGCCAAATCGCACCGCTGCCACCAAACTGTAGCGTGCCGAGGGTGTATATAGTTTGGGTAAAATGTCAGGAAGGGGCATTTTATGCCGCGATATTGTTAAGCATTCTCGGTTTAACCCAGATTAAGTAACCCAGCAATAAGGCAATACTAAAGTAGGTACAGTTTAAATGATTTATTTCGGGTTAACTCGATCAATCGCTGTCACCCCATACAAATGTATGATAAATCTCTCCATGTTACTTTTGTAACGGCCGGGCCCCTCTTCGCGCCGACTTACAAGTTTAGTGGCGCCATCTAGCGAATAGCGGCAGCGTAAATCAGGATAGGTAGAAAAGCACTCGCTAGGGGGAGTTAGGGTAGCAGGACAGGAAGTAGGACGGTAGCTCGGTAGGGGGCGTGGGTGAGATTGGGTTTGTAAACTTCCGCCAGAAGAGAAAACAGACAGAGAGAAAGTTTAGAGAGAGAATAAGCGAAGAATCAAGGTTATTAACGTGAGTATCTTTATGAACAGTTTAGCTATCTTTTTATGTAGGTTATCTATGAGGTTTCTCAAGTACTTTGGAGTGTAGCCAGGCGTAGGTATACAGTTACTTTGATTATCGCCCATTGACTGAGAGGTGTACGGCCGTAATGGCCGCGCGGCATGAGGGCCGCGCGATTTCCCCTCCCCCTACAAGGGGTGGGGGAGCGCGGGGGGGGGGGGGGGGGTAGGGGGGCGTGCTTCGGGTAGGCGGGTGCGGCAGGGGATTAGCGGCTGGCCAGATAAGGCAGATAAGGCAGAGTCGGGTGCAGGGGCAGATTCGGTAGAACAAGTAAATCAATGATATAAAATGAAGAGGAACAAGGCATATCATATATGATGTGTTATAATGACGGTCTACAAACAAATCATAAATCTGATAATGGTCTACAAACAAATCATAAATCTGATAATGCTCTACAAACAAATCAACTACATAAATCTGATAATGCTCTGCAAACAAATAATTAGCGCGGGGGGGGGGGGGGGCGGGGTAGGGGGGCGTGCTTCGGGTAGGCGGGTGCGGCAGGGGATTAGCGGCTGGCCAGATAAGGCAGCTAAGGCAGAGTCGGGTGCAGGGGCAGATTCGGTAGAACAAGTAAATCAATGATATAAAATGAAGAGGAACAAGGCATATCATATATGATGTGTTATAATGACGGTCTACAAACAAATCATAAATCTGATAATGGTATACAAAAAAATCATCAATCTGATAATGCTCTACAAACAAATCAACTACATAAATCTGATAATGCTCTGCAAACAAATAATTACATCTGAAATTTGGTCGAAGTAGAACTATCAAAGTTATATTACCTTGCCCTTTTCTGTGCCACCGGGTACAATCTGATACGTGAGAACGTCATTCTCTGCCGGAGGCACTGCCGGAGGGGGGCGTGGGTCCGGTTGGTCAATTTCTTGCCATCTCTCAGGCACCGCGTAGGGCCCCAAATCGCCAACAAGCGGGTCGGCGGCATCCGGCAGGGAGGTCGGCGGGAAGTCCGGCAGGGAGGTCGGCGGGAAGTCCGGCAGGGAGGTCGGCGGGAAGGCCGGCAGGGAGGTCGGCGGGAAGGCCGGCAGGGAGGTCGACGGGAAGTCCGGCAGGGAGGTCGGCGGGAAGTCCGGCAGGGAGGTCGGCGGGAAGTCCGGCAGGGAGGTCGGCGGGAAGTCCGGCAGGGAGGTCGGCAGGGAGGTCGGCGGGAAGGCCGGTAGGGAGGTCGGCAGGGAGGTCGGCGGGAAGGCCGGCATGGAGGTCGGCGGAAAGGCCGGCAGGGAGGTCGGCGGGAAGTCCGGCAGGGAGGTCGGCGGGAAGTCCGGCAGGGAGGTCGGCGGGAAGTCCGGCAGGGAGGTCGGCGGGAAGTCCGGCAGGGAGGTCGGCGGGAAGTCCGGCAGGGAGGTCGGCGGGAAGTCCGGCAGGGAGGTCGGCGGGAAGTCCGGCAGGGAGGTCGGCGGCCCGAAAATCGGCACCATCAGGGAGGTCTGCGGCTAGAAGTTCGGCCGGGCGAGGGACATCGGCGGCAAAATCAGCAGCTTGAGATCGGTCGGCGGCGGGAGGGAGGTCGGCACAGACGACGCACGTCCATTCGATGTGGCCAACACGGACTGCCTCACGATACTGAATGCGCGTTGCACCGCTATCACATGTACGATGCTGCCAGTGTTCGCATAGGTCGCATTGCAGCCCCTCTTGAAGTGGGCGTACTGCCGTATTACACCGAAGACATAAGTCGGTCATGACACCGTCGAATGTCGAATGATGAAAATTTCGTTTCGGCCCCATTTTAAGGTAAATGATAAGTAAGCCAAAAAAATGGGACGACCAATGAAAAGTAATGGAAGCCATGTCAAAACGTTGAAGACGTCAGTCATGCAGCCATACATAAAAACACATCCATATAATAACATATCAACGGAAGCATTCTCACACAAAACCCTGTGATCCCCAAAATTGACTCCCTGCTGACCCCGACACGGAAGCCGGACTACAAGTTGCAATTCACGCTTGGCGCACCCCGCGGAACATGCACAAGTTATCTGGGCTCGCGCTAGGATATTTTGTTCATTAGCTAATTTGGCTAATTCCGTGGAAAAACATTAGCCAAAATTAGCCAAATATATTTGTTGAAAAAAACAGGAATAAAAATGTGTTTGTAGTTGAAATTTTATATTCGCCATTTTGGCGAGTGTCCAGGGTGTTCTTATCGCCAAATCCCGAATTTTCTCGCCAAATGGCTATTGGCGAATGCTAACGCGAGCCCAGGTTATCATTTGCCCAGGCCAACCAAAGACGGCAATTAATGCCAGTACCAGAAGCCGCGCATCATATAAAGTGTGATCGAGCAATGAATACCAAATCAAAGGAAGATAACAGAGGCTACAAATTAATTGACTCGCTACTGTGCCCCAGTCCCAGACCCCGACACGGAAGCCGATAAGAGACTACAAGTTGCAATTCACACCTTGCGTCCGCCGTCACGGTACTTGGCCACGGCACACTGCGTCCACACACATCCCCCTCCGCACACGCACACCACCACCCCGCCCCCCCCCCCCCACCACACCCCCGTCTTCCTTAACCCCCTAACTTCCGCGCGGCCCTTGTGCCATGCGGCCCTTATGCCTGACATCCGGCTGAGAGAGCCTGGGGGACGCTTGGCCTTGGGGCTGTAGCGTGAAAATCGCGGGGCGTTGAGAATTAGTACCCAGTCGGACCCGCATTTTTCACAGAGTTTGTATTTGACCCTATGAAAAGTTATGAGCATGGCGGCTGGGTAAAATATATTTTGGGCGACTCCTATACTTTGCCGTTGCAACGTAAGATATTCTAAGCTGCGAACTTCTGTGAGCTGAAAACGGAAATGGAGAGAGTTACACCGGTTTACGCCCGCTTGGGTCGCTGGACATTTCGGCCGCTAGGGAGGGGTGGAGGGTAGGGGGCGGGGTGGGAGAGGTGGGAGGGGAGTGGTATTAGGCAGAGGGGATTAAGGATTAAGCGGAGGCTGAAGGGCGAACCAATCAAACGGTTATTGTGTTGCTTCAGGCCAATTGGCTGGACACAGTCATTTAGGAGAGAGTGTGGCCAGAGCGGGGCACATTCAAATTTATGACAATAAACGCTGTACCATCCTCCTTTTTTTCGTTTGTATTTTTCGTCTCGCCAAATATTAGCGAGGTCAAACAACTGCAGTTTGCCTTCTGACACAATGTACTATTGGCCACATGGAATCATTTTTCTAGCGTGATTCACCCAAGCATACGATAATTTATAAGGATAGAATATGACTTTTATAAGTTTCTTTTATCAAAATAAAATAAAGTTAGATTTTTGTATTGACTTTGTGGCGAGTTATTCGCGTCTAAACAAGACCGACATTTCGATTGTTGTCATCGTGTGCGTGGCCATTTTGGAAAAGATCGTGTCACAGGACAGTAGGGAAAACCGATTTTCTTCCTTAATTTAGATAGTTCCTAAACGATTAATGGTGGAAAAGAAAGACCATTTGTTACAGAGTGTTGTAGCATAAAAATCATGGTAAATGGTTCAGGATTACTATTTTAAATAGTTAGTCAAAAGTAGGCTATGTTCAAGCATAGATTGTGGGCAAATGGCTGCAGGAAAGAGTTGGAAAGAGGTGACTTGATGTTAAGACATATTTGAAGTGTACAGGCAAACTTTGATTAGCCCCGACATATGGAGCGCAAAGCCTATGAATGAGGCCCCTGTCCCTGAGCTGGTCGCCATCTTGTCTCCTTGTCCAAAGTGTCTTGAATTTGCATTGCATGCTGGGTAATTTGTTGACTGAAAGCAGGGCTGAGCTTTCGCGCTACATAGTTAACGAAACATATAATATATAACTAGTGATAACGAATTTTGAGAAAAGAAATATGAGTATAATTCACATGAGTACTTAACATCAACAAACCTTGAAAGTATGTATATTTAGATTAGTAGCTGACATAAGTAATTTAGCAAATTGACATGAAGAGCGCTGGCATAGACCTGCAAAGCCAATGCCATGTATTCTGGAATGTTACAAATTTCTATGATCCAACATTAGCCCTATACTTATAAACTATATATATTTCTAATTAGTTATATCAATCATTAGCATTTTATTTAATACTGCCAGGCCATGGGGTAATTATTATATACAGGAATTTAAGTACCGGTGTAGTATTCCGGGTATTAGTTTATTTAGTTTCATTATTGGTTACGTAAATCTGTGCTTTAGCAATGCGTCGAGATGGAATCCCCAGTGGATGACGTATGTCTTCTGGATACCTTGCGTGTTACCAAAGCAACGATGCTTGTCATCTGCAGTTCCGATTTTAGATTTTGGACAGGAAGGCCGGCAGCCAAAAAGACTGTCGGATTCCGCTGATTTTAGGCCACATCGGAAGGGAACTGCAAGAAAGAAGTGACCGCCGACTCACCGGTAGGAGCTTGCGACAAGTTGTATTATATTTTATTAAGGGGAATTCAGTATAGTCTGAATAAAAGGGATCGGTCTGAAATTCTACTCCCGGCGTTTGTTGAGTTTCTCCCGTTGGTAAACACGTAAACCGCAGAAACGAACCTGGCTGTGAGAAGTACAAATTAATTACACAGGTGTTTCTCTGTTTTCCTCTAACCATCGGGTTACGGCGGAGAAATACCACACCGGTACATGTGTGTATCCATTTACATGGCAATATCATACAACATGGGTTAGGCTATCTAAACAAAATGCTAATGACATTTAACCTTCATAACAGCAGAGGGCTATCTCTATAATTTTCAACAATTAGTTATATGTATGAAAGTGAATAAAAAATGTCTTAATTATAAAGCCTATTGTTGAAGTATCAGATTTTCCAAACATTTATATAATTTCTTGTATTGCCTGAAGCTAAAGCCATTTTGGTACACAAACTACATAGCCATTAGCATGTACCGGTATTCCAGAATGCCATATATTCCATAACCAATTCGATTAATACTTTACTTATCCACTCTAAAGGTATCTTAAGATTGTATCTAATATATTATCAAAGAAATCTGAAGTGTGAAACTTATAACTCCTACATATATTGTATGAGATTATGTATGACATATATGAAATACAACTTCTACTATACTATGTATGAACCTATGCAATTGACCATCCAGAATTGGCATATTAATATATAAATATTCACAAATAAAGATATGTCATGCCTATAACAGTAATGTTGTAATGACAGGAACATTCTAATGTTAAATTAAATATTTTATTATCTGAAGAAAATTTACATTTAATTTAATATTTTGCTACAAAGTACATAAGGAATTTTTAATCCTGGCCGAGGTTGCTGGCGGGTCCGTTTCTTCCAGTTGATAACTTGAGAAGTCTAAAACTGAAAGCACTGCTGTAGCCTGCTGCAGCTAGGTTTTAGTTTGTTTGTTTTCTCCAAAACAAACCGACCATCACTGCCGAAACTGCCTTTAGTTACAAAGTTAGAATCCAGAAAGTGGTCGCTGCACAGTCTCCAGCGAAGTGGGGGATCAGCAACGTTCGTGGCCTGTAGCCACTCTTTTCTGAGCTTGAGATCAGTCGTTAATGTGTGAAAACGTTTCTACTGACATTTATAATACCAACTAGTACATCCTGGTGCCATACAATGCGATCCCGTACACGATGTGTTTGTTTTTTTCTTTCGGATGGCCTGGCTTTTTCGTGATTCCGCCATGTTTACATGATCCAGGATTTGTTTACTCAATCCCATGACGTCATGCATCCGGGTGACCCACAACTGAAGAACCAATGGCTGCGCCCGTACTCGTGCGGGGGAATTTTAGGGTGAGTTCGGGTATGCGAGCGGAGTAGTCGGACTCCGCGGAGTGCATAACCGAACGCGGAGATTGTGGTCCGATAGGGCGGTCACGTGGTACATTTTACTCCCAGACCTTACTCCCCACCCAGAGGAGGATCACGAGGATTTTCAACATGGCGTCCAGGCCGCACAATACATTTAATATATATATAGTAGTATTGCGATCTGCAAGAAATCTGTAAATAATATTATAACAACGAGAATAAGATAATGAACACAATACGTATCCGTTGAATTATTTTATGGCGCTATTTAACGATCTTCATAATTTGTGCAGTCCAGCAAGTGCAACAACCGCGGATTTTGCGTTCGGTTAATATTGATTCCTTGGTCATATTCTTTATATGCAAGGTGCTCTCCTTTCCTATTAGTTACTGTGAGGTGCTATGAGGTTGTGTGAAGGCCTATTTGTTGCTATGAGTTTCTGTGAGGTGCTATGAGTTTCTGTGAGGGGAACCCTGTGAGGTGCTGTGAAGTTCTGTGAAGGCGTATTAGTTACTGTGAGGTGCTGTGAGGTTCGGTGAGGGGAACCCTGTGAGGTGCTGCGAGGTTCTGTGAAGGCGTATTAGTAGCTGTGAGGTGCTATGAGTTTCTGTCAGGGAAGCCCTGTGAGGTTCTGTGAAGGCGTATTTGTTACTGTGAGGTGCTATGAGATTCTGTGAGGTTCTGTGAGGGGAACCCTGTGAGGTTCTGTGAAGGCGTATTAGCTACTGTGAGGTGCTATGAGGTTCTGTGAGGTTCTGTGAAGGCCTATTAGTTAATGTAGGGTGCTATCATTGAAGGCTGTGAGGTTCTGTGTAGGCGTATTAGTTACTATTAGTTGCTATGAGGTTCTGTGAGGTGCCATGAGGTTCTGTGAGGGGAACCCTGTGAGGTTCTGTGGGTTCCTCCTAAACTCCAGTAAATTAACACCGTTCTAAGGCAGTGAGTTTTACTTTGCGTAAGCCTCCGTCGGTCCGGTGGCATCAACAATCATGTTATGTGCCTTGAACAATAGAACAAACCAGAATTTAAAATGGATCGTCCAAACACTGGACAGAAAATGTAAACGATATATGACATATAGTCAAACATGATACATAAATAATATGCAATTGCATTAGTAATTATAATAACAGTATTATAGTCACTTTGTTTAAGAAAAATTTGGCTATTAAAATATTGACATAGTAAACTGGAACCTGTAATATGAATTATCACATAATAACCTACATACAGAGTAACCGGTCAACATGATGGTTATACTACATTACCCGGCCCCTCATAATGCCTCCCTAGATAACACACCAACTCACACTGTGGATGTACTCCCATGCAAGCCCTATACACCCACTGGCAGCCAATCGTCTTGGTAACATCCCATACCAGGCCAAATAACCTGTGGATGCACACCGTGGTCGGCGGCTCTAAAGTACAGGTAAAAAAACGGAATATACTATTACGTCAGGCGCAACAGGCTCACGACGACCTGAGGCAACCTGGCTGTAACGTAAACCGCCCTCTACATCACAGCTGGGGAGTGATGCTGGACTGCGTCACCGAAGTGATCTGCATGTATCCAGCAGGTCACCCAGTGCTTCTGAATAGCTGTACAAGAATAAAAACAACAACCACCGCTTACACTGCGTGGAACTCATGGCACCAATATCCTGCCCCGCCCAGCCACATAACCTACTGCTGTGCCCCACTACACCGCCTGAACCATAAATTCCCCAAGACCCTTCAACAACCCGAGTCACATCCCCAGTGTGACGCCCTACATAACTAGGCGTTGGGGGGCTCGACGTATCCTCGCCCCCCGTCTGAGAGGAGGACCATCCTCACCATCCCCTACCGGGTCAAGACCCGTAGCATCCACCTCTGGGGCCACCAGCCTGTCCGTCATGTCATCTCCGGCCACCTCATCACCAGGAGTCTCCGATCCGTTCAAGTCATCAGGAGTATTATCTCCTGTCACTACCTCGCCAGGAGTATCATCTGTCATCACCGCTGGAGCAGGAGGGGCACCAGCTACGCCCGGAGTGTCACTGCTGGGCCCTGCTCCAATTCCATCCAGCCAACTGGTCAGTGGCTCATCAGGATCGACAACATACTCCTTAAGGTGATCCACATGCTCGATCACTGGCCTCTCAGTCGACAACCGTTGAACGGTTACATTGACGCCAGAGGGACGAGCGATGACCAGGAATGGACCAGACCACCTGACACCACCCTTGACCTTGGCAGTGGTTGTGCAATAACGCCACACCCAGCTATATCATATGCATATCGTATGCAGTTTTCTGGCGTGTGGCCGCATTCCGGCTCTCGCGACGAGCAATGCTGTGAGCTATATCCATGGCATCACACAGCCACTCACAGTATTCTGTGACACACATCTGCCTGTTATTACTGGGTGGACCCTCCACCTGCAAGTCTAGTGGAAGTGTGACCTCATGGCCCAGCAGCATACGAAAGGGGGACACCCTAGTGCTGCGGTGTTCCGTGGCACGGTACGCGCAGAGGGCATATGGAAGATGATCTGGCAAGTCCTGCGGATGCAGCCTGGCATAGGTGAAAACCATGTCCTGGAGAGACCTGTTGAAATTTTCCACAAGGCCATCCGATTGAGGCCTGTATGGTGTGGTAAACGTGTGAAGGCGTATTAGTTACTGTGAGGTGCTATTAGTTACTATCAGTTGGTATCAGTGAAGGCTGTGAGGTTCTGTGAAGGCGTATTAGTTACTATTAGTTACTATGAGATTCTGTGATGTGCGATGAGGTTCTGTGAGGGGAACCCTGTGACGTGCTGTGAGGTTCTATGAAGGCCTATCAGTTACTGTAGGGTGCTATCAGTGAAGGCTGAGAGGTTCTGTGAAGGCCTATTAGTTACTGTGAGGTGCTGTGCAATTCTGTGAGGTTCTGTGAAGGCCTATTAGTTACTGTAGGGTGCTATCAGTGAAGGCTGTGAGGTTCTGTGAAGGCGTATTAGTTACTGTGAGGTTTTAAATAAGGGAAACTACAGGCCAGTAAGTGTTCTCCCCTGTATCTCCAAGATATATGAAAAGATATTGTGTGACCAGCTTATGTCCTTTATGGAACCCTGGTTATCACCCGGACTATCTGGGTTTAGAAAGGGACACAGTTGTCAAAGCCTACTGATGCGCTTAGTTGAAGACTCCAAAAATGCATTAGATAATAATCAAGTTAAGGGAGCTATACTAATGGATCTCTCAAAAGCATTCGATTGTCTTCCACACAGATTATTGATTACCAAGATGAACGCTTATGGCATAAGTAAACAATCATGTACGCTAGTTGCAAGCTATCTTACGAACCGCGAACAGAGGCTAAAACTAGGACATAATCGGAGCGAGTGGCTTACCCTCAAGAAAGGAGCACCACAGGGATCTGTTTTTGGTCCACATCTGTATAATGTATTTACGAATGGCCTGCTGGTATCCACCGCACGGGAAACCGATAAGTATAATTATGCTGATGATAATACTGTGGCGGCTCAAGGTAAGGGGGTCTAACAAGGTTAAAGTAACTCTAGAGAAGGCGTTATCGGAGATAACAACGTGGTTCGTCGACAATTACATGAAACCAAGTAAGTACCAGGCAATCGGGTTTGAAAAGAGAAACGAATTAAGTCAGCACAGATCTTTTTAGATTTCTGGAACAGAACTGGCAGCACAACAGGAAGTAACATTACTAGATATTCAACTGGACGCTAGGTTAACTTTCGGCAACCATATATCAAGTTTATGCAAGAAGGCTGGAAAAAGTCTCAATGTTTTAGCTAGAGTTTCTAAATCAATGGATGTTGATTTTTTGTGATATGAAAAATATGCGTAAGATTGAAAAGATACAGGAGCGGGCATTGAGGTATGTGTTTAACGACTTTAGATCAGAATACGTAGAGTTGAGGAAGAGAGCGGGTAGACCATTGCTATATGTTGAACGATTGCGCTGCGTATCATTAGAAGTTTACAAGAGTATCAACAAGATTGGGTCTAGTTATCTTCATGACATGTATAACGTGAAAGGAAAACAATTACATTTTAAAAAATGGGCCAAATATATGTATGCCACGCGTTAAGACAACAGCTTATGGCCATAATTCATTGAAGTATCAAGGTAGCAAGCTATGGAACATGCTCAACAAGGAAACGAAGTTAGCCAAAGGTTTTATGAGATGCAAAGGTTGTTATATTTTCATTGTCACATGTACATATATCTCATCCGCTCATGTCATTTTATCATTATCGGTAAATAGCACGTGTGCTAATGTTTATTGTTGACTTTTACATACCGACGTTGAATAAAACTTTATCCTATCTTATCTTATCTGCGAGGTGCTAGGAGGTTCTGTGAAGGCTTATTAGTTACAAGTGAGGAAGACTCCAGGTATCCTACTTGCTACAAGCTTGCCGCGGTAGCCGCGGCTTTAGTGAGTTCGATTTCAGAGTCTGGTTTCTCAGCCATATTCTGTATGGTGAGATAGCTGTGAAGTTGGTTCTATCAAGTGTACATTTATTAGTGTGAGAGGTCGCAGGGGCAGTATGTAACCGGAAAGGTGTGTAATTTTAGTTGGGATCAGGCGTGCAGTGTGGATTGTTTTATATCCTGTATCAAGGGCTTTAAAGTGTTTTATAAATAAATACTGGAACAGTATATTTGCATTTCCTTCATCTTTTATGTTTGCTGGTTACAATATCGAATTTGTCTCAATACGAAGAGCTGTTAAACCGATAACCCAGTAGTGAAAAAAATGCTGAACCGAAGAATTTAAACCCCAACCCCTACCAAGACAAGTGTATCTGCGCAGTCGCCCCAACACGTGGTGGCGAAGGCACTGAGGCGAAACGCAGTGGTTCAAGTTTCGACGATTTATGAACACTCGTAAAACTCGAATAATACACTAGTCACAACTCTGATAACGGTGCGTAACTTACCTGGCAGCAGTTGGTGCAACTGCTGCCAGCCTCTAGCTCCGCGAGGCGGTCCGTGTAAAAATATTCTATAGATTTCTATAGAATTCTATAGAATTCTGTAGACTACTATAGTAATTGCTATAAAATTTGATAGGTACTATAGAATTCTATAAAGGTACTATAGTATTTTAAATTACTATGGTAAATTCTATAGATTACTATAGTAATTACTATAGAATTCTATAGGTACTATAGAATTCTATAAAAGTACTATAGTATTTTAAATTACAATGATAAATTCTAAAGATTACTATAGTAATTACTATAGAATTCTATGAAAGTACTATAGTGTTTTAACATACTATGGTAAATTCTATAGATTACTATAGTAATTACTATAGAATTCTATAAAGGTACTATAGTAATTACTATACAATTCATTACTATACAATGTATGCTCTAACATTTCTTCGCGAAAATATAACCGAAACAACTAGTGTTGACACACTTTCTTGATGTCAGAAGATGGAACAAGTTATATAGAATATGTAAACACTATGATTGTGTGACAGATTGTGCTCGTGGGGTGAGAGAGACAAACACACACTTGTTTGTTGCTGGTGAGGTCTTTATTAGCTGTAGTGTGGAAGACCAGAAATTAGTGCCGACGTGTTGCCGGCGCAATCCCCACACATAATCTGCCTAATTAAATAGATAATAATGCAATCATCCTCAAGTTATAAATACATTACGATATGAAATATACCATATATATGGACATTAAATAAGTACCATACATATACTGCTAGTGAGAATAACAAATACACAGGTTTACAATAGTTACCTGTAATGTCGAAGACCAGACATTAGTGCCGACGTGTTGCCGGCGCAATCCCCACACATAGTGTGCGCGGGATTGCTGGTCTCGCAAACAGACTAGAGGAAATGGACCAATGAAATGGGAGATGAAACAATGGACCAATGAATGGAGAGGAATGACAAACAATATTGACTGCCCCCTAGCGAATATAGGTGTTGGTAGCGATGAAAATGAAGAATGTGAATATGACTAAAATACGGAATAAGAATGTGTTTGTAAATGCAGAATGACGAGTGAAAACTGCCACATTGCCCCCTGGGTTAAAATCATGTCGTCCCTTGACATGTTACAAGAAAGCAAACAAAGCAGAGCAAGTATGTGGATATATATACACTTGTCTCGTCGGAAATTACGATACATACACACGCTAACTTCCAAAATATGAAATCTACACAAGTTAAAGTCCATCTCTTGGGGGGATATTTGTTACTAAACCACTTCCAAATATACATTTCCCAGTGGTTACTAAAGCCATTTATTAGATGCAATTATTTTACAATGTCTCTTATGCAATCAATATTAATATCTAAAGTCACCAAAATAAACTCAAGCAGCGAACGATCCATTTTCAAACCCCCGCCCAGAGTTGAGATTTGTTACGTCACAAGATGAACCGGTTTGAGTGCGCCTCGCTCGCTTCGACTGCCCGCGGTGTTTGAATGAATGTACGTGCAGCAGGGAAGCTCTATCTTAGATGTTTATTTCGGTTAACATTAACTCATGCTGAACATTTGCCACATGTAGATCTAGATAGACCTAGATCTATGACATTAGAGATGTGGCCTTGTTGGTTAGAGCAACATTCGTGACAATGACTCACAGACTGTTACTGAAAACAAACAGATGCAGTGGCCACTGCCACTGCCAGTGTGTTGCCAGCCTACGGGCTACGTTTTTTTCGCAAAAATGGAAAGGGTGGGCTAGGCTACAGTAGGGGACGGGCCGTCCCGAGGACGTCCGTCCAATCATAGACATGCAATCTAGATCCAGGGTTAAATGTAAATACTAAAAGTTCTTTATGCACATCAAAAGGGAGGGAGGGCGGCATTTATCGGCCTAGCCGAAAAAGCACGCAGCGTACTAATCTAGTCCTACGATTCACCACGTACATTTTATAGTAATACTTGTAGAAACCCGAACGTTATGGTGTCCGGTTAGGACAAATAACTTAGTAGCTTTCACCAATTTGTCTTTTGGTCGCCCAATTACTCTTTTATTTGATTATAAGACATATTTGTAGGTTTTTGATCTAGATCCCATGATATAATAAGCATCACTTTTTATGCATGACGCGTTCGCACTACTGTTTTGCGAAGGGCGTACGGCGGCAGACCACATGCTCCGGTTGCCCGAATACCTCCACTTGTTCTTCTTCACCCTCACTATCATTAATTCCAAATAATCGCGCTGGCATAGCTGCATCCCGATCGATGCGGAAGGACGATGGCCCTCCTATAGACGCCATGCTCAAAAGTCGCGTTTACCGTATTGCGCAACGAAACCGGTTCATCTTGTGACGTCACGAATCAATGAAAAAGTTGCCCCTGTCTATCTTCTACTTTTTTGGGTAGGTCTGTGATAAAATGGCTAATATTTTTAATATTGGTGGCAAATAAATTCAGTGCGTATGGAATTTCGTTAATATAATGCAAATGGATCAAATATATGCAAAGTAACATAGGACATAAGAGATGGACTTCAAATATTCAATTAATTCATACCACTTCCGGCATTCACACAGCATCTGTAAATGCAATAAATCACATTTTCTGGCATCAGTAATGCCTGCAACACGATATTCGATACATGCAAAGCAAAAAACATCAAACAAATATTTCCACAACGTGTGTGGACGCATCCGAAGTATTCGGAGCAACACTGGCCGCTTGGGAGATAAAATTCCCTGAAGTAAACCAGGCAGGAGGACGGCGTTCGCGTCTTGACCGACGTGGCAACGTTTCGTCCTGCGCCCTATCACCCAGCCACAATGACCTTATGGGTCCCACGTGGGTTTTGGATGGGCTATGTGGGCTTGGGATTTGGCTGGGCATTTATATGGGCTCCTGGTGGGTCCCACGTGGGCGCACCCACCAACACAATTTCGTCAGTGTTCTTTCTGTAAATCATAAGTCATGCCTATTTATTCATGAGCTAATGTTTAAAAAGTGCACAAATCACCCCGAGGAAAAAATATCAATTTGCATTTACATGGGATTTATGTGGGTTTTTCATGTGTCAGCCCACGCAATGTTTGTGTGGGTTCCAGCTGGGCATTTAATGGGCTTTCATCTGGTCTATTGATGGGTCCCACATGGGCACGCCCAAAAACACAATTTCGTCAGTTTTTTGTAAATCATAAGTTAAGCCTATTTATTCATGATCTAACGTATAAAATGTGCACAAATCACCACGATGTACATATATCAATTTACTTTTACTAAAACCCAGTTCCAACCCATATGGGTCGGCCCACAAGGGGCCCGCTTAAAGCCCAGTTGCAACCCACGTGGGCGGCCCACATGGGGCCCACTTAAAGCCCAGTTCCAACCCACATGGGCCGGCCCACATGGGACCCACTTAAAGCCCAGTTCCAACCCACATGGGCCGGCCCACATGGGGCCCACTTAAAGCCCAGTTCCAACCCACATGGGCCGGCCCACATGGGACCCACTTAAAGCCCAGTTCCAACCCACATGGGCCGGCCCACATGGGACCCACTTAAAGCTCAGTTCCAACCCACGTGGGCGGCCCACATGGGACCCACCTAAAGCCCAGTTCCAAGCCACATGGGCCGGCCCACATGGGACCCACTTAAAGCCCAGTTCCAACCCACATCCCAGCAAACACGGAACATTCGCGTAATATTCGCTCAATGTTATTGCCATGTTATGTTACGGACGAACATTCGCGTAATATTCGCAGAATATTATTTCCGTGTGATGTAACGGACGAACATTCCCGTAATATTCCTGCGAATATTACGGACGAACATTCTCGTAATGCTCGCTAAGTGTTCTCTCCGTGTTACGTTACGGACGAATTACGAGGATGTTTTGCGAATGGTACGCTTGCACAAAGTAAATGTTGTTACGTTATATGCATTGGAACTTAGGGGAGGGCACACAGCGGCCGATCTAGGGGGGTGAAGGGTGGGGGGTGGGGCTCTCTAAAAAAAAATAGCGAGCGGGGGGTAGGTGGAAATGACCGCGGATGTCCACCCAGGTAACAAAATAATATTCTCCGAATGTTCTCCGAATATGCTCCGAATATTCCGCCAATGATACGGGAATATTACCAAAAAACATTCCGGGAATGTTTTTCAGGAAATTTTCCTTAATATTCAGGGAATGTCTTTTGCGAATATTACCAGCGAACCTTCCCAGAACATTAAACGAACATGATGGTGCACTCACAGAAATAAAGCAGACAACTGTTTAACCTTTTTAACGTCTTTATTATTATATTACCGCGTTTCGAATATTCTCCGAATGTTCTCCAAATATTCCGCCAATGTTACGGGAATATTACCAAAAAACATTCCGGGAATATTTTTCAGGAAAGTTTTCTTAATATTCAGGGAATATTTTTTTGCGAATATTACGAGCGAACCTTCCCAGAACATTAAACGAACATGATGGCGCACTCACAGAAATGAAGCAGACAACTGTTTAACATTTTTAGCATCTTTATTATTATATTACCGCGTGGTTGACAGGTCAATGCGCGAATATAAACTGCATAACAAGTTCAACGCAGTCATATATTTTTTACAAGCGTAGTGGGTGGGGGAGGGGGAATGTTTTCGACTCAAAAAGTTTAACAGTCCGTAACATCCCCTTAAACAACCCCCCCTCCCCCCCCCCCCCCTTGGATCTGCCTTTGCATTGCATCTACGCAATGTCTCTTTCCAATGTATTGCATTGTTGGAAAGCCCGACTTTTACAGCGCTTGGTGTGGCGCCAGCGGCTGATTGACGGCAATACACATGTTTACCAACAGAGGGAGCTCGCTCAACTCACCGCTCAAAGCTCTAGCGAGCGTCCTCTGTCGGAGAGTGGAATTTAATCTCGTTGAAGTTGAACGGTTTTCTTCGAAGAGGGACACCCATGAACTGAAGGCAAGTTCGAATATACACACATCAGCGATACGATCACCTTTTAACAAATATGCTCAGTTGCTTATGAAGTAGGCAGGATAAGAAATGTGTAACTTTTGTAGTCTATCAGCCCCTTGGCGCTGTGAAAATTGACTATTCTGTGCATGATCAAGATTCAAATGATTTGTCCCTGGCCCTGGGCCAGGGCTGGGCCTGGCACTAAGCAGCTAAGCCTAAGTCTAAGACTAAGTGGCAGATTTCGCTGGCGTGCCGTAGTGGTCAGGTGGTAGATTTGATGTCAGAGCCAGCACTGGACCTAGCCTGGGTACATCATGCCTCTCTGACCATGCCCGTAAATAAAGTAAGGGTGAGAGCCATGCCATTCACCAGCCCTAAAATTACCGAAATCGCAGACCGATGCGGCGATGGCTCAATTAAGTTGAAGATCCTAACAGAATTCCATTTGCCGGACGTGACAAATGCTGCCTGGCAGCGAGGTGATCATGCTAAGCTTGTTTACTTCCAGCGAATGGCGAAGCATTGACAACGAGGCAAGAGGTGATAAAAATGGCCCAGATTACAAGAAAATACACTACCGACCAAAGAAATGACTGTCCGACAAAACTCATAAAGGCTGAAAGGTTTCAGGAACTGAGTGGAGTACATTGACAGGTAGGCACTGCATATTTATTCTGTTAGGACTTGAGCCATCAGTGCGAGATTTCTAATAGCAGGGGCTATGTAATAAATGTTGACATAGAGCGTAAAAATATTAAAACCCAACCAACCAATCAGGTGTCGATTGCAGAATGTATACAAATAAATGCACCTTAGAAATCTATTCAAGTTGTTCTTCATACCTTTATAGTTCCAAAGGCGATGAAAATGCCTGTAAATAACTTTGATCACTTTTTATATATATAGAACTTTACAATAAGTTAATAATTGTTTTTATTTCTCGCCATTATATCACTGTTACAGAAGTTTAGAAATTTAACACTGAAATGTGAGACAAGAACGGTGCTGTAACAGTGATATGGCAGCAAGGAAAAGTTGTAAATACTTGTTATTAGAGAAGTTCCATAATTACAAAGAGTTACTTGTATACCGGTACATTGTTTTACAGGCATTTTTGTCGCCTTTTCACCCATAAAGGTATGAATCACTTGACAGCTTTAAAAGGCCTTTTTTTGTGTACGTTCTGCAGCCAATGCCCAAAAGTGTGCTAATTTTAAATCAAGGCTTGCAACCGACATTCTCATGGCTCTCTCTAATTTCTGTAGGTCCGACTAGTGTCAGGTAGGACGCTAATTCATGTTCAATCTATCTTTGCAGAAGCAAGATGTCAAATTGCAAGCAGCTCGATAGGTGTTTTTTCAATGAGATCCTCGCAGAGATGATGCGCTTTGCCCCACACATCAAGAAAATGGAGGTAACTGAGGCTACTTACAAATTGTAACAATCGTTGTTTACATACTACCTGTGACAGATATTAACTTTGGATGTCGCCTGTCCTGTCGAGCATGTGGTGTGGAGATTGACCTGCCCCCCTTGAATATGTACCTGTCCTATCAAATTTAAAAATGACAACTAAGAAACTATTTATTTACTGTGGTATATACACCCAAGTTCGACGATTCTGCAACGTCATGTTCCGCAAAGCAAGTGTCTAGTTCTGAGCCTAGTTTTCCAATGTTTTATGGTTAGGGCCAACAAACGAAGGCGACTTTGCACTTATTCTTCGCATTGATCAGTGCCTGCGGGTTGTTTGCTAAGTGTAACTGCTGAACATGGCTCAATACAGAGATATCACAGTCTAAATCTTAACCTGCCCCGTCAGGCATACAACCATCATTCTAACCTGTCTGACCATGTAATTAAACTGTCCCAGGCAGTCAGTTTTGTCTCTCCCTGGCTGCAGAAATGATACCCTTAAATGTTTGCTTGTAAATAAAGGAGTTAATGATAGCTCACATGTATGCCACTAACTGTAACTGACCGCTGCTTGCCTTTTTTTTAATAGGTGCCGGCGATGGAGGATCTTGAAGCTGACTGAGAGAAGTTGACAAAGCAGCATGTAATACAGAAGTATGTTGAAAAAAAAACTAACTCTGCCCTCTTTATTTCTCCCCTCCCCAAACTTAGGTATCTCCCCTCCCCTCATTTGGGGTGTCTCCCCTCCCCTAACTTAAGTTATTTCCCCTCCTCAAACTTTAAGTGTATCCCCTCCTCAAACTTTGGGTGTCTCTCCTCCCCTAACTTGGGGTGTCTCTCCTTCCCTGACTTGGGTGTCTCCCCTCCCTGCCCTAACTTTGATGTCTTCCCTCCCTAACTTAGGGCCTCGCCCCTCCCAAACTTAGGGTCTCTTCCATCCCTTAACTTGGGGTGTCTCCCCTCCCCCAGCTTATGGTGTCTCCCCTCCCTTAACTTAGGTGTCCCCCCTCCCCCAACTTAGGTGTTTCTCCTCCCCCAACTTTATGTGTATCCCCTCCTCAAACTTTAGGCGTCTCTCCTCCCCTAACTTGGAGTCTCTCTCCTTCCCTGACTTGGGTGTCTCCCCTCCCCTAACTTTGATGTCTTCCCTCCCTAACTTAGGGTCTATTCCCTCCCAAACTTAGGGTCTTTTCCATCCCTTAACTTGGGGTACTACCCCAACTTGGGGTGTCTCTCCTCCCCCAGCTTGAGTGTCTCCGCTTGCCTAACTTGGGGTGTCTCCCCTCCCCTAACTTTAGGTGTCTCCCCTCCCCTCACTTGGAGTGTCTCCCCACCCTTAACGTAGGTGTCCCCCCCTCCCCTAACTTAATTATTTCCCCTCCCCTAACTTTAAGTGTATCCCCTGCTCAAACTTCGGGTGTCGCTCCTCCCCTAACTTGGGATGTCTCTCCTTCCCTGACTGGGGTGTCTCCCCTCCCTGTCCTAACTTGGGGTGTCTCCCCTCCCCTAACTTTGATGTCTTCCCTCCCTAAGTTAGGGTCTCTCCCCTTCCAAACTTAGGGTCTCTTCACCCCCTTAACTTGGGGTGTCTCCCCTCTCCCAACTTGGGGGTGTCTCCCCTTGCCTAACTTGGGGTGTCTACCCTCCCCTAACTTATGGTGTCTCCCCTCCCCTAACTTATGGTGTCTCCCCTCCCCTAACTTGGGGTTTCTGCTCTCCCATAACTTAGAGGGTCTCCCCTACCCCAAAACTCTTCTTCTTCCTTCAAATTGAAAGGGTTCTTCGCTGTAGTAGCGTAATGGTCTGTCAAAGACGCGGTAATGTTATTATAAAGACTGTGTTAAACTTGTTATACAGTTTGTATTGGCGTATTGGCCTGTCAACCACGCGGTAATGCAATTATAAAGAATGCGTTAAACTTGGTATACAGTTTGTATTGACGCAATGGCGTGTCATCCACGCGGTAATGTAATTATAATGACTGCGTTAAACTTGTTATACAGTTTGTATTGGCGCAATGGCCTGTCAACCACGCGGTAATGCAATTATAAAGACTGCGTTAAATTTGTTATACAGTTTGTATTGACGCAATGGCGTGTCATCCACGCGGTAATGTAATTATAATGACTGCGTTAAACTTATTATGCAGTTTATATTGGCGCATTGACCTGTCAACCACGCGGTAATATACTAATAAAGATGTTAAAAATGTTTTTAAACAGTTTTCTGCTTCATTTCTGTGAGTGCACCATCATATTCGTTTAATGTTCTGGGAAGGTTTGCTCGTAATATTAAAAAAACTCCGAATATTCTCAGAATGTTTTCCGAATATTCCCAAAAAAACATTCCCCGAATATTAAGAAAACATTCCCGGAATATTTTTTAGTAATATTCCCGTAACATTGGCGGAATATTCGGAGAATATTATTTTGTTACCTGTTATTTTGTTGCCGGCCCACATGGCACCCACCTAAAGCTCAGTTCGAACCCACATGGGCCGGCCCACATGGGACCCACTTAAAGCCCAGTTCCAACCCACGTGGGCGGCCCACATGGGACCCACTTAAAGCCCAGTTCCAACCCACGCGGGCCGGCCCACATGGGACCCACTTAAAGCCCAGTTCCAACCCACATGGGCCGGCCCACATGGGACCCACTTAAAGCCCAGTTCCAACCCACGTGGGCGGCCCACATGGGATCCACTTAAAGCCCAGTTCCAAACCACATGGGATCCATTTCAAACCCGCGGCCAAAATGAGGTGGGTCCCAGGTGGGCAGCCCAGATGGGACCCACCGCGCAGCCCACGTAGGGCCCATATGGGACCATCATGTACATGTTGACTGGGCAGGCGGCACTGGTTCCTGGGAGTCTCCAGCTGCAGAAAATGTCGGTATACGACATTCGCGCACAGACTGACGCGGCAACACCTCGCCGCGCGCAATATCCGGCGGCACAGGTTCTTCGACGTCATGATGACGTTCTACCGCCGGTTCGAGAGGCAGGTCACTGTGGAAGGAACCAGAAGCCTCCAAACTGGGGTTCCCATCAGGTATGCCGCCCGTGAGGTTGAGACGTGCATCATTTTGAGAAATGTTAGGATGAGACACATATCGAATACAGACATCACTATCGTCCCCGGAGGAGTGTGTGTCGGCCATAATCGCATCTTTCTGACGCGGCCGCAACCTACGACGCGGGATAACATGATCAAGCTCGTCAGATAGTGGCCCAAAGTGCAGCAACCCAACCGGAAGTAGGAGATTCCTGTGCACTACCCTGGCTTTTCCTGTCCCATCTTCCTTCATCACCTTGTACACCGGAATGGTGTCATTGGGCTGGCTGATGACTTTGTATACCTCATCAGACCAGCGATTCGCCAGTTTATGAGGGCCTTCAAAACCAGTCTGCTTGACAAGCACTCTATCTCCTGTTACTACTGACGCGTTTGTCAGTACATGACTATCGTCATACCCATGTTTTTGTCGACTTTGTCGCGCTTCAATTTGAGTCGCCGCGGCTCGGTATGCGTAGTTCAGTCTGTCTTTCAGTCTCTTGACATAGGTAAGGTAAGTTTCAGTGTGTTCATTTACGTCCTCCGTGACACCGAGCGTCATGTCAACGGCAAGACGGGGATGTCTCCCGAACATAAGAAAGAATGGGGAGAACCCTGTAGTGTCATTCTTCGTACAATTGTATGAATGTGCAAGTGGCGCGACATAGTCTTTCCAGTTGGCCCTCTTGTCGCTTGATAAGGTACCCAACATGCCAAGCAATGTTAAATTAAACCTCTCGACTTGCCCATTCCCCATAGGGTGATAGGGAGTAGTTCTGGATTTGTGGATTTTACAAAGTTGGCACAATTCTGCCATAATGCGAGATTCAAAATTGCGCCCCTGATCACTG
This sequence comes from Arenicola marina, assembly GCA_964019135.1. Taxonomy (NCBI): domain Eukaryota; kingdom Metazoa; phylum Annelida; class Polychaeta; family Arenicolidae; genus Arenicola; species Arenicola marina. The sequence continues at coordinate 46,656 of OZ025253.1, read as the reverse complement.
TGGAGCCGTTCGGGAAAGCCGAAATTAGTGATAAACGTCTTGAAAAGAGCGTTTGCGGTAGTTTGAGCGGTCTGGTTTTTAGTAGGAATGGCGGTAGCGTATCGGGTGAAATGATCGGTGATAACGAGAATGTCCTTAACTTTCCCTCTAGATTCTTCCAGGGACAGATAATCCATACAGACCAACTCTAGTGGGCGTGTTGTTTTTACATTGACCAACGGAACAGTCTGGACCTTCGATTTCCGTTTGATACAGGTCGTGCAGGTTTTTACATAATTGTCAGCATCGCGGGTCATGCCAGGCCAGTAAAATCTAGCCTGAAGCAGGTCGACAGTCCTGTCTCGGCCTAAATGGCCGACCTCGTCATGCACACCTCTGAAAGCTAACTGGTGGAATCGTATTGGCAGTATTAGTTGAAGAACTTCCTGTTCGTTAACTAAGCGTCGCTTAAACAATATACCGTGGCGAAAGACCAACGATTTCACGTAGCGCAATAGCACCTTAAGCGCAGGATCGTCCGACTCAACAGATTCTCCTCTAAGAGAATGAATGACATCCGAAATAACTGCATCTTCCGCCTGCCATTTGACCCATTCTTCTGCCGCTTTGAATGGCAGAGCGGTTTCTCCCAACTGATCTATCACTGTGGGATTCGTGAGCATGATCTCCACGCCTGGAACGTGCTGGGTGTGACATATGGCGGTTGTTACGTCTGAGCTGAGGGTACATGGTATTCTGGACAATGCATCGGCATTAACATTAGTCTTTCCAGAACGATACTTTACGTCCAATTCAAAGTTGGTGAGTTCCGCGAGCCAGCGATGACCTGTGGCATCAAGCCGGGCGGTGGTCAAGACATAAGTCAGTGGGTTGTTGTCTGTAAACACAGTAAAATGGCTGCCGTGAAGAGAATCCCTAAATTTATCACATACAGACCATTTCAACGCAGGAAACTCCAGTATGTGAGCTGGATAATTACGCTCAGATGGTGAGAGACCCCGACTGGCGTAGGCAATGACTCTGTCGACGCCATTTTCTTCTTGATACAAAATGGCTCCCAACCCTTGAAGGCGGGCATCAGTATGCAACTTGAATGGTAGCTTAAAATTAGCAAAAGCTAAAATGGGTGTACTGGTAAGACAGTCAATTAAATCATGGAACGCATCATCTTGGGCGGTTTTCCAGTCAAAGCGAACTGAACGGAAAGCTTTTTTCGCCGCAGTTTTCGCATTAGTCTGTCCCTTCAATAAGTCATATAACGGTCGTGAGATTTTGGCATAGTCCTTTACAAATCGGCGGTAAAAGCCGGTGAAGCCAAGGAACTTTCGGAGCTCCTGGACATTCTGAGGTTTGGGCCAGTCTTTCACTGCGGAAACTTTGTCACTGTCAGTGTGCACACCTTCTGCGGATATCACGTGACCTAGGTATTTCACCTTCGGTCGAAGAAACGTGCATTTCGAGGGCTTCAGTTTGAGACCATACTGCTTGAGTCGTTCGAAAACTCTCTCAATGCGCTGGAGATGTTCCTCTAGGGTGTAGGAGAAGACGATAATGTCGTCTAGATACAACAGACATTCCTTCAAGTGAATATCCCCCATACACCTCTCCATTAGCCGCTGAAAAGTGCCCGGAGCGTTCGTTAGCCCAAATGGGACCCTATTAAACTCCCAGAAGCCAAGAGTTCCTGCCGTAAAGGCGGTCTTCTCTTTGTCACTCTCCTTGACATGTACTTGCCAATATCCAGACTTGAGATCGAGACATGTAAAATAGCGAGCACCAGAGAGGGCGTCGAGTGTGTCATCAATAGGTGGCAGTGAGTGAGCGTCTTAGATAGTCCGAGCGTTGAGTTTGCGGTAATCTATACAGAATCTCAGACTCTCATCCTTCTTTCGAACTAAAACAACAGGTGAAGCAAATGGACTACTGCTGGGTCGAATAACGCCGCAGTCAAGCATGTCCTGAAGGTGTTGTTTCACCTATTCATACATGGTCGGGGGAATCCTGCGATACTTATCCTTAAAGGGAGTTTCGTCTGTCAATCTGATGGGATGTTCTACCGTTAACACACCACCTAATTCAGCGTCAGTCAGGGCAAATACGTCCTTACATTTCGTAAGTAGGTCCGATAGTTTCTCTTTATGTTCCTGATCTATTGTGTCCAAGTCGAATCTGGATAGAAAAGAGGCGGGTGTGGGCCCATCCTGATCTATATCAGTAGTCGTCGTCTGCATCTGTGCTGACACAGACTTACACTGCTGACTTACCATGCCAACAGGCGATAATTGACACAATTGAGATTTAGCAGGAATCGTTAAGTCCTGCTCTGTCAGGTTATGCACTCGAATGGGAACGCGGGTGGGCGCTTTTGAGTAAGATTCAACGTGTTGAATACATGGAACCAAGACAACACCATTGGGAAGTGACTGGTAATCCCCTTGTTCACTTAACGTGAGAACCTTTCCGATTTCTCCAGCGCGAACAATGCCATGGATAGTTACTTGGCAATCACCCGGGACAAGTACTTGTCTGCAGCACTTAACTTCCCCAACAGTGGACTCAGGAGTATCCAGGCATATTCCATTCTGCAATGCGCGAGTCGCCACTTTCCATGAACGACTGGTCTTCAATGTCTGCTAAGTCAAGATCCGATTCAGATACACATTGCAAGACGTTTGTTCCGATAATGACCGGCACAGAACGATTGTACATGGTGTCTCCGACAACCAGTACAGGCGTGGGAATAGTCACCGATTGTTCTAGCACCGTAAACGGCAAATCCAATTCCACCACACCTTGAAGGCCAAGCTGATGACCACCAGCACTTTCGACATTTAACAATGAGGAAATCGATTCAATTTCTATGTCAGGAAAGTGTTTTTTAAGAAACCCTGTGGCTACAGTGGTTATCTGTGATCCTGTGTTAATCAACCCAGTGCAATCCTTGCCAGACACTCTCATTGGGACCTCGTTAGCCATACCAACTAAATTAGCTTTGGGTCTCAACTTCAAAACTGTGCGGCTGCTAATGGAACACCCTCGACCTCGCCCCTGTGGGAGGGTGAATTCTCGTTTAAATGCCTGCCATCAACGTGAAAGCGGGCTCGGCATTTATCCTCTGGGTGACCAAAAGGAGCACATCGTTTACACCGTACTGAAGGAGCCTTTCTTCTCGGCCTGGAGCATTTGGGAGTTGCAGGACACTGTTTTCCCACTTCTAAAGACTTATGTCTTTGACCCATGTCATCAACCTGTTGCATAAGCAATTCCATTTTGCCCAAAATCTCATCATTTGACACGCTCTGCTGGTTAACACGCGCTTTAGACTGCGTAGACATTTGGAATTCATGCTCTATTTGTCTACCTTGTTTAAACATATTGTCATACTTGTGTTTCCCATCAAAATATTGTCTAGTGGCTTCTTTAACATGCTGATCTTTTAACCCCATCCAGAATTTAGTTCTCAACATGGGTTCACTTCCATTATCTCATAAGTCTCCCTGGTCTCTGATTTGAGCAAGTAACTCTTCGAGTCTACATCCCCAGGCGGAGACACTCTCACCTGGCCGCTGTTTAGAAGCACAGAATTCCTCAAATAATTGTTCAGTTGTTAGAACAACGCCAAGTACAGAGTCAAACTTGGCAAAGATAGCTATGGTTGTAACTGACTCGCCCAAGTACCGGAGTATTTTGGCTGCAGTGCATCGCCAAGATCGACGTATGGCCTGCAATACCATGGTTTGGGGATGATTCTCAACAAGGAGACAACAAACCTCATATTTCCATTCGAAGTACGACAACTCCCCCTTCCCTCCATCCCCAGAGAAAATTGGTAAACGAATATCCCTGACGGGGGGTAAGACCGGAGTGGACACAAGAGATGCTTATCCTAAATGACGTTGATGATTTCCCTCATTAACATCAGCGTCACTGTCGAGAATAGCATTATGATCAATCTTCACACCCCTATCGAAGTATGTGGAGGGTAAAAACTCTCTAAGTAACGAAAGCCTTTCCTCTTGTGGCATTGTGGCTAAGTCTTCCTTCAAGTCAAACTCCTGCGAGTCTGGCAATTCAGACCCATCTCGCGACATTTTGAAACACAGGGGTTATACACAAATAACCTAATCACAGAAGCAAAACTACTTAACAATCACATACAAATTTGGCAATATTGAAGATACAATTCAAAGACAGCGCAACTAATGGCGACGTCAGTCATACAACATCAACAATCAGCCATCTACAAGCAAATGTCAATCATACGCACGATAAACACCAAACTCGTTTTACCGAACGATTAAAGTCTCCGAGCAATCTTAAAAAGGGTAATACGAGTTAATGCAAAAAAAAAAAAAATATTATATCGGGTCAATTCTCGCAAGATGAATCACTTAAGCTTCATAAAGAAACCATACGATAATGTATCATTGTGGTTTCAAGTGCTAAAGTCAGTGTCAAATGGAAGTATGTAAATGCAGTAATGATAAAAATTAATGATAAAGGTGAGTGATATAGGTGACTGATAACGGTGAGTGATGTATGATGGGAAGGTAATGATATCAAGTAAACCTGCTATACACCTAACTTAAGTCATATAGCTTAAGTAGCTTGCTCGGACATGCAAGTATTAACCTTACAATGTTAAGTAAAAATAAATAAACCTGCATGTAGTCAATAAAGTACTTATCTAAAACAATAACTAATAGCTATTCAATACCTAATATTGACCACGACGATTACTAAACAAATTTGAGGCTTGCCCTATTCACAAGAAAGCCAAAACTACAAAAGAGTAAAATCAAACTATAAACTAAAATAAGTCTTTAAACTAATTTAATTACCCCAAATTATTTAACTATCAAACTGGATAATTGTACTATTATATGCAAATAGATTAGAAATAGAAGTAGTGGTACAGCTGATGATACACGAATGCAAAATGATTGTCTAAAGACTATACTATGCTCAATGTTAAGGTCAATATCATTCAAGGTCACATACAATCGAGAAACACTGTTATGCAACGGATAATGGCAAAACAAAACTTTTCACATACAGAGAAACACCTTGAAGTTGTATATAGTAGAAAAATATATATGAGATTATTACCTGTTGAAGTTCATCAACTAAATGAATCGAAATATTTACAATGAGAAACAGCTGAGAAAATTCCTTCAGTGTAAGCCGGCTTTAGAAGGACTTTCCTGAGCAACTGGTCATTGTTAATAAAGTGAAACGAAGTTAAACCAATAGGTGACTTTTTAAGCATGCGCACTTAATGCTTTACTAAGTCAGTTACAGAATGCTAACGAAGACCTGTTTAATTCTCTCTGAATTACCTAGCATTAAGAGAGGATTTTACAAGCCCACATCAACATCACAAAACATAACAAAGGTACCTTAATTAAATATATAAAAAAAAAGCAAAAAAACCCCAAAGAATCGGCCGTATAGAAAAGAAGAAATAAAGGAATGTCAACTTATCACCAAAGGAAGTAAATCAGTAAAGTTAAAGTGATGCATGTATATCAAGTAACGCCTATAAGTGATTGATCAAGCTTAATGTCTCACCACGTGAATCTTGCGAGGTTCCTGTTCCATGAGAACAGCGACGACGAGGTCATAACTTGCAGTTGTACGGTGAAGCCTTGTTGATTGCTGTCAAAAGTGTAGCTCTGCTTAACGATTGCTGGACGTACGAAGCGATGACGCGCGAAGAAGCTCAAAACTGGCCGTTGGGCAGCCCCATGGGTTTACACCTAGGGCTGCATGGCAGTGAGCATAAGCTGAGTTGTCCGTCGACGGTTCACTGACTGTTGGTCAGTGAGGTGGAGCGTGGCAGCCAGGTCTTGGTCGGTCGGATGACCGGACGGTGGGTTCTCCAAGGATGAATGGCTGCCTTCAGCCACAGAGCCGTGCTGGTCGGTCTGGTGATGTTTGCTTGGGTGAAATGTCTCTCTCACAATCCTGTTCATGACGCAATTGTGACAGATTGTGCTCGTGGGGTGAGAGAGACAAACACACACTTGTTTGTTGCTGGGGAGGTCTTTATTACCTGTAATGTCGAAGACCAGACGTCAAGGTCAATTACGGTCAATTACGGTCAAATGAGGTCACAGTGAGGTCAAATGAGGTCACAGTGAGGTCAAATGAGGTCAAATGAGGTCACAGGGAGGTCAAGTGAGGTCACAGTGAGACCAAAGAAGAGGTTAGAAGGTCAATTGAGGGCAAATGTATTAATGAGGTCATATGTCATTAAGGAGATGACGTAAGGGAAAGTGAGATCATATGAGGTCATTTCAAGGTCATTTTAAGGTCATTTCAAGGTCAGTCACTTATTTTTTCAATCATAAACGACTATATCTTGTGAAATATAACGAATGAAACAAACATATGACATATATTCTTGCTCGCCAGGCCAAGGGCTATAATATTACCTGGACAACTACATTTTCTTGAAAAAAAAGAGTTATACCTAAGCCCTTAGTTCAATTTTTTTTTTTTTTTTTAGACATTTTGAGAGAGGCATTTGCCTTTATAGAAGGCGTCATGGCCAATCTTTTTCTAATATACTTGATTTGCACAATAGTAATATTTGACCTTGAAATGTGACCTTAAAAACTTTCAGTGTAGTGAAATGAGATCAAATGAGTTCAAAAACGATTAAAATGGATCAATTAGGGTGTAATTAGCTCAAATAAGGTCATAGGGTGTCCAGTAAAGTAAAATATGACGTCAAGTGACGTCTTTCGTACATGGAGTCGTAATCGAGGTCGAGGGTCAAAGGTTTGTAGGACACATGAGATCAAACTATGTTTAATGAGGTGAACGTGACATAAATTAATGTCAAATGAGGTCAAGGTCAGGTCAAGAAAGAGGTCATATGTCATTAAGCATCTCAGTTGCCTGGAGGCTATGATATCGTGTCCCTCAATTTCTGTAAACATAATGTAAAGCCAACAGTTATTTACTTATGCTAATTGATAGCCAAGCTTATTCGATTCATCTGTGGTAGTCATCCTTGTGTGTCCATCTAATTCACTTCATAGCCAAACTTATTCGATTGATCTGTGGTAGTCATCTTTGTGTGTCCATCTAATTCAGTTCATAGCAAAACTTATTCTATTCATCTGTGGTAGTCATCTTTGTGTGTCCATCTACTTCAGTTCATAGCCAAACCTACTCGATTCATCTGTGATAGTTAATCTGTAGTAGTTATCTTTGTGTGTTCATCTAATTCAATTCATAACTAAACTTATCATTCGATTCATCTATGGTAGTTATCATTTTGTGTTCATATAATTCAATTCATAGCTAAACTTATCATTCGATTCACCTATGGGGCTTTGGCTAAGGGCGGGGTCACCTAAAACGAGAGACACATACATGACGCCATGGAAGGCTAAAAATGGGAATTCCTATACAAGTGAGGCTGTACGGCTACATTTCAGAGGTGGGGGGGGGGGGGGAGGTCCATACTAACAAACACTTACTTATCAACGTAAAAGCGCGTGTCGGTCCGAAACAATAAAAACCGCTCAATTAGAGGGGTAGGGTCTGCGAAAGACCTATATGGTGGTCCTAATATTGTAAATATATATATAATAATACGACACCATATGAACGGACCTGCCGACGCAATTCAGAGACACAATTTTATGGGTTGAACTGTGTTTTTAGCCGCTTGTGTGACACGGGACCGGGGCTTGGGTGACCCCGACCGGGGCTTGAGTTACTTTACCGGGACTAAGGTGATACAAAACCGGGGCTTTGGGTGACACGTACATCTAACCCGGTTTATGTCACCCAAGTCCCGGTATTGTGCCCGTAACGGTTTTGAACACTTTTCATACGAAGTAATTGGTGTGAAGGCATGCTCCATGCATCATTAGAAAGCCATTGATACTGTGGAGGACCCTGTCGAGGGTTCGCGGTTATCTTCATACGCTTACTTGATATCAATTGAAACAACAGCATTGGTCTCTTTTCTTGTATTTATTCCGCATGCACATTTGATATACATCGAGTATAAGTCCATTCGATAAGTCCCGGTCAGTCCTTTCCTTCCTTCTCCTCTTCTACCAAATTCCGGCCCCTTAAATACGGGATAGCCCCACCCAAAACTAGAGGTCTGGACCTACAGTTGAAGGTCCGGACCTACAGTTGTAGGTCCGGCCCTCGTCTTTAGCTAGAGGTCAGGGTCCTTGCCAACTCCGGCGGGTAGGGGGAGAGGGTGGAGGTAGTCGCGCACCCTACAGCGTGTGGTGTGGGCCCGTCCTGGCCAAGCCAGGCGGTCATGAGAGAGGGCGGGGGGAGGGGGGAGTAGTCGCGCAGACTACAGCGTGCGGGACCCACAACTGTGGGTCCGTCCTGGCCAAGCCAGGCGGGTATGAGTGAGGGGGTGGAATGTGTCCCACCCCAGCCACGGGGAGCCGGACCTCAAACTAGAGGTCCGGACCTCAAAGTAGAGGTTCGTCCTGGCCAAGCCAGGCGGGTATGAGGGAGGGAATGGGGGTCTGTCCCACCTACCCCAGCAAGCCCTAGCTGGACTCACCACACTATCTCCCACCAGCATGGCCGCTCCTGCGGACATGTTTCTACATTTGAAAACTCATACACGTTAAAAATAACACAACTCAAAGTAAATTTCAGTTAACTAATGTCTTTAGACGCATGTAATCCATCGCAGGGTCCTTTGTCCGCTCTCCAGCTTGAGAACAACGTCCCACTCATGCATATTAAAAATAAAACTACTTGAAGTTACACTCAGTTGGTTAATGTCACTACAATGTCAAAGTTCCTTGGCCGCCTCCCTCGCCAGCATCACTATGGCGTCTGTCACGCCCTTTCGTGGCAGCGCCTCCCGCATCTCTTCCTGGAGCGTTTCGCAGCACCGTCGCTGGTAATCCACGACGGCTGCCCCGACGTCATGGAGACGTGCCACGGCCTTCTCGACCGCGGCCTCCACCCGCCCCATCAGCCTCGACTCCAGTTGATCCAACCGGCTAAGGAGTCGGGCCTCCAGAGCGGACGTGAGGGTGGACGAAGCGGTGACCGCCGTGGCCTCGTCCCAACGTGCCCGTTTGGACGTTGACAGCAAGGGCGGTGTAGGCGGACGGCGGCCGCTCAACCCCTGGGAGCGGTCCTCACGAACGGTGGCTGCCGCTCGGGTGCCGTCCCCTCGATCTCCCGACGACGGGACCCACGTCGACGTGGGGGAGCCGCTGGTCGTTGGGGTGGCGGTCACCAAACCGCAGCCCCCCCTATTCCATACGAGGGGGTCTTGGCGGCATCAGGTGGCCCGCTAGTCGACGGGGTGGGGACCGCCCGATCGGAGTCTCCCGCAGCTTGTTTCCCGGGAGGCCCGCCCAAATCGGGCAGCGCTGACCCCGCGTCGGGTTGCTCCCGCGAAGCGCTGGCTGCATCTCCTGACGGCGATGGGCCCACCGCCCAGGTGTGCAGGCCCGGCCACAAGGCCGACCCCATGAAACCCGCACCCGTCCGCTCCTGGGTGGTCCTACCCACCAAGGAGTCCAACGGCTCCTCGCTGTCGCTGACCGGCTCTCCGAAGTCAAGTTCCATGTTAGCCTGTCCGGCTTTGGCTTTCCTCGCGTGGCGCCTTGATCGCAAATGCACCACCAGACGACTGCTATCCTGAAAGCCTTGCTCACACTTGTTGCATGCGTAGTCCCACAAAAACCACGGCAGATGTATTCTCTCGTGACGTGTAAGTCTGGATTGCTTGGAAAACACTTTTTCGCAAGTTCTGCACCCGAAGAAATCCCCTGGCATGACTGACTAGGGTCCTGGGGTGGGGCCCGTTTTATCCCCCAATGTCCGGAGATCCCTCGGTACGACTTTCCCATAACTCGAACCCGACGTCCCCATAACCCAGATCTAACGTTCCCATAACCCAGATTCGTGGGGTCACGACACTCTGACCCCGGAGTACCCGGTGCTTCCTTTCAAGTCGCGCTCGGTACAGAGCGGGCGATCAGCCCCCCCCCCTTCTTCTGTCTGATGCCCCCCTCCCCTTTTCTTTAAAACTTACATCCCCTTGTGGAAGGGCATCAGGCGACGCGATAACCAGTTTCCCCTGCTATCTGCTATAAACACATACTCCTGGCTTCTCGATTATCGGTCACCATCCATCTTAATTGCTCCCGTGACCCCGCGGTGACCTTCGGGTCACAGCCGCAGCCTGTCGGGTGGAACTCGCGCTCGCGTTCCGCGCCGCACGGCATCTGCAGGCCTAGGCGCCCCTGGGATTCCCCCGGGTGGTCTGCCCCCGGCGGGTCCGCCCCTTGCTTCTCGCCGACTGTGACACGGCTGGATTGGCTTGACAGCCGGTTCAGCGGCCAGCGCAGCCTGCTCGCCTCGCCCATTCTCGCCGCCCCTGACATCCCTAATCCATGGTGCCTCGACGTCTCCTAAAAATGGCTTGATACGGTTGTGGTGAAGAATCCGCTTCTTCTTTTTAGCAGGGCCTTGAATTTCAAATAACAGATCACTGATCTTGCGAATAACCAGGCACGGGCCAAGCCACACCTTGGGGTTCAGCTTTGGGCTTCTACCCACCTTACGCGTGGTATCCAACGTGTAAACAACGTCGCCGACACTGAAATTATTTACACTGATTCTTGTATCATAATCTCTCTTTTGGACCTGTGCTGCCACCTTCAGGTGTTCACGAACCCTCTCGTGAACCACCGCGAGATTCTCGCGTAAGTCGCTAACGTAAGCAGCTTCAGACTCGTGAGCCACGTGCCGCGGCACTCCTCCCATCACCAGCTGAACCGGTTGGTGCACTTCCCGCCCAAACATGAGCATGTTTGGGGAGTAACCAGTGCTTTGGTGTCGACATGAGCGGTACGCGGCCGTCAATAACGCCAAGTTGCGGTCCCAATCCTTTTGATTTTCCGATATATACGCTGACACCATAGTTAGAAGCACTTTGTTATGTCTCTCGATCATGCCATTACCCATGGCGTGGTACGGCGACGTCCTTGTTTTGTGTATATCTAAAAGTTCACAGATCCTTTTGAACAGATCTGACTCAAAATTCCTGCCCTGGTCAGAGTGAATGTCCAACGGTGCGCCATACCTACTGATGAATTCGTACACCACCTTCTCGGCCACAGTCTCCGCTAGCTGATTTTCCATTGCGTAACATTCCACAAACTTCGTGAACTGGTCCATTACAACCAGAATATAGCGGTTGCCCTTGTCGCTGACAGGAAATGGTCCCATTATATCCATCCCCATCCGATCCATGGGTTCGCCCACTGTGTAGCTGCGTAGTGGGGCCTTCGCCGGTTTCGATGGCTTTTTCCTCGCCCCACAGACTCCACACTTGGCCACCCAGTCCTTTACGCTCTGCTTCATTCGGAACCAATGAAAGCTCCTCTGAAGCTTGCTGAGGGTCTTCCTAACTCCTAGATGCCCCGCTGTCACCGCATTATGCACAGCCGCCAGCACCTCCCTCTGCAGCACCTTCGGCACCACCAGCTGAAGGTAGTCTCCAGTCTTGTCCGCTGCCTCCCATCGTCTGTACAGCTTGCCGTCTTGGAGATGGAGTTGGTCCCACATCAGCCAGAGCTGTCTCGTGGCTGCACTGTGAGCGGCTGCTTTGTCCCGCTCTGGACGGGTTGCTGACCCGACCATCCAGTCAATGACCGGCCCAATATTCACATCCTGGTACTGGAGCTGGGCGATATCCTTAGGGGTGTATCCACCAGTCCAACCCACGGGTAACACGCTGTAGTTGAAGACGAGATCGCCGAGCCCCCTTGTCACCTTACTGGCATCCAACACCAGTCGCTCTGATTTGGGCTGCGATCTCCCACCTAAGGACAGACCCGGGCCTTCTAACCGCAGGTCCGCGTCTTCCCACTTCCGTAGCTGGCTCGCGTCCTCGGCCGATCTCCCACCAAAGGCTGCTGCCGATCCTCGGGGTGTCACATCACGCTTCATGCGCCTCAAACCCCGCCGAATGGATCCATAACACCTTCGGACTTGAGGGATCGAACCCTCTTCTTGGCCATCTTTCGCCTTCCGGCCGCTGGGTCCTACCCACCGACCTAGACAGCACAGCCACACCCATACCATAGCCATCACGCGAGCCGATACAGGGCGCGTCCCCTGGACGTCGCCGACTCGTGACACCGATGTCTGGGACACACCGACCCTTCGAGCCCCAAGTGGCTTCACGTCATCCACTTCATTAAATGACGACCACAGTTTGTGTTTCCGCACACAAACATCGCACCCACTGCACGGCAACTCAGTCAGTACCTTGTCCCCATCGTAACAGTCACACTCACTAGGGTCGCACGGTATCCGGGACAACGCGTCCGCATTCCCGTGTTTCTTCCCTTGGCGATGCACGATCTTAAAGTCAAATTGAGAGATGATCTCCAGCCAACGGGCCATCTGATCGGTCGGCTCCTTAAATGACATCACCCACCTCAGCGCGCTGTGATCGGTTCTGATCACCACCTCTCTACCCAACAGGTAGTAGCGAAACTGCTGCAGGAACACAACGACTGCCAACAGTTCTCTCCTCGTTACGCAATAACGTCTCTGTGGCCTACTCAGCGACTTACTAGCGTAAGCTATCGGCCTTTCAACATCCTCTCCTGCCTTATCGGAATACTGCATCTGGGACAGAGTACACCCTATCGCCATTCCTGACGCATCCGTATCCAATATGAACTGGCCCTTTTCGTCGGGATAGGCCATCACCTCATCCCCGGTTAGGACGTCTTTCATATCCTCGAAGGCTTCCTGGCAGACCGGCGACCAATCAAACTCCTGGCCGGCTTCCAGCAGTCGATTGAGCGGCTTTGCCCTATCCGCGAAACCCTTGATGAAGCGCCTGTAGTAGGAGCACAGCCCCAGGAACCCCCTGACATCCGTCTGGTTTCTCGGGACTGGCCATTCCATTACAGCCGCTACTTTCCTCGGGTCGGGTTTGACCCCTTCCCTTGTCACCACATGACCTAAAAAGTCCACTTCCTCTTCCAATAACTCGCACTTGCTGGGTTTCAACTTAAACCCTGCGTTCCCCAGCCGAGTGAACACCTCGTCAAGTCTCTGGATGTGTTCCTCAAATGTCGCCCCGAACACGATAATGTCATCCAAATAAATGAGCAGCGTCTCCCACTGGAGACCTCTCAGCACCATCTCCATGCACCTCTGGAAACTTCCGCTTGCATTACATAACCCGAACGGCATCGTGACGTATTCATAGAGTCCGCTCCTGGTCACGAAGGCCGTCTTTGCCCGATCTTCCTCCTTAACACGAATCTGCCAATATCCCGATTACAAATCAAGCGTGGAAAAGAGGCGCGCCCCGGAGAAACAGTCGATGCAGTCCCCTACCCTAGGGATGGGGTATGCACACTTCCTCGTCAGCTCATTAAGACGCCGATAATCCACACAAGGCCTTGCCGTCCCATCCTTCTTACGGACGTAGACCAGCGGGGACGCCCACGGAGACGTAGACTCCTTTATGACGCCAGCCTCCAGTTGCTCTGCTATTATCTTGCCCTCCTCCTCCGCGAAGGCTCTAGGTGGACGCCTGGGTGCCTGCTTTACGGGAAGGGCGTCGCCGGTGACGATGCCATGCTCCACCACGGAGGTGCGACCCAAGTCACATGGTCCCGTCGCAAACAGCTTTTGATGTCGGCACAATAGCTCCCGAAGGATGGCCCTCTGCGGCGGTGCCAGCGACTTCCCACTGACGTCAAACAAAGCTTGCGCCGCCGGGTGCAGATCCCCTTCTCCGCTCAAGTGCGCCGCATGTATCCTATTAATTGGGGCGCTCGGCCCACCCCGACTCTGAGACCACGGCATCACCATGTCCGCTTCCGAGAGAGTGCCAATCGTTGTTTCCGCGCGCAATGTTACGTCCTCTGACGTGGGATTCAACACCCGCACTGGCAGATTCCCGTCTGCCCGTTGCGTGTCAACCACCGTGTGGGCCACCATCAGGGACCCGTTCTTGGTCCCATCCCGTGGACCCACCACTGCATATCGAGCCGCGAACCTACCGAGGTACGCCACTCCACTCACAATGGCTTCACTCTCTGCCGGGATAGTTACGTCCTCCTTCGCACAGACGCGAGCCACACTGCACATTGTCCCTTCAGTGTCACAATGCACTTTCGTGCCATTCAGCTTTAGCCCTCCGCGCGCACTCAGCTCATAATCCTGCGCAAAGAGAAAGTCTAGGCCCAATAATCCATCCTCAGCGAACGGCGCTACCAACATGCTCCACACAAAGTCTTGGCCTCCCGCTCTAAACGTAACATCCACGGTGCCATTCACATCAATCACTGATTTATCCGGAGTCTCAAGTCTCAGATTCCTGCTTGTCATGGGTTTCAACGGAGGCCTTGAATCCGCAGGTATCCGCGAATACGCGCTACTGGACAACACTGTCACCGCGGCCCCCGTATCCACCACAAACTTAGCTTTTCCACCAGCCAAGGACACTGGCATAAAGATGGACAACCCCCCCGTGGTCCTACACGGCAGGGAGATCACCTCACATTGCACTTCTGCCACAAGGGCCGGCGACTGGCCGGTAGGGCCGGCCCCTCCTAGTTTCCCTGGCCAGCACTCTCTACGTCACGCTGGGGCGCTGGGGCACCTGGCTGTGCCTCACCTCCATTGCCCTGTCTCGGACAGAAACGCGCGTAATGCCCGAGCTCCTGGCAGGCAAAGCAGCGCACTTCGGCTAGCCTGGCTCCACCCCGCGGTCGATCTACCCATGGTTGCCGACTAGTTTGATCCTGTGGATCTCTGCGGCGTCTCTCGGCGTCTCGTCTTTGGTCCGGGCTGCCCTTCCCCTGCAGCAGCGCGTTCAGGCGGTCTAGCTTGGCATCAACTCTATTCATGAGATGCTTGCCGAAGTCAGCGAGCGTGACCTCAGTGACGTAATGCTCGTCACTGCTGGCCTTCACGGCGCGCACCTTTTGCCCGCGCCCCGCCTCGTCCTTCAGGCTCCGGTACGTTTCATACCCCTGCTGGGCCTGCTCAATCGTCTGTGGCTCCTTCATGCCGATAGCCACGGCCATCTGCTGATCGGGCAGCCCCTTCATGAAGTGCCTCAGGGCTATTGTGTCATTAGTCCTGAGGTCAGCCGTAGGGTAGCCCTTCCGGACCAGCCTCTTGATGTCCGCTACATAATCCGCCAGCTTTTCGTCGTGGCCCATTCGTTTGGCCTCCAGCTCCGCCAGAAAGGAAGAGGCTGTTCGCCTCTCATTGAAACGGGCAATTAATGCCGCGGTCAGCTGCTCGAAAGACTTCGTGACGTCATCAGGAAGCTGCTCGAACACGTACTCTGCGGCCTCTCCCCGCACGCTGCTCCTCAGCCTGAACAGCTTCTCGTCGTCGTCCCAGCCACAAGCCGTCGCCGTAGCCTACCCTGACGTGCTGACAGTCCGTCGGCCGAGCTGGTCGCCATGGAGCGCGGCGAATAAGGGCTCTGACCTCCGACCGGACCCCCACCGCCTCCGAGTCGGCCGAGAGTGACGGTCGGAGTAACGGTCGTCGGTCGTTGTGCCACCAACTCTCGGACTCGGGACTCCGCCGCCTGCACCCTCCGCATAAGCGTATCCGCTTCCTGTCGGCTGTCGTCTCTCGCTGCCACATATGTTCTCTTCTCCTGCAGCAGATTCTCTTCCACTTCGCCAACACGTTGGATTGCCGCTTCCACCGCCTCCCGACGCTCTTCTTCCGCTTCCGCTACTATCTTCTTGGCCTCGTCGACGGCTCTCTCCTTCTGTTGTTGTTGGTCTGCCGTCTCTGCCTCAGCGGCGGTGACGGCTTCCTTCGCCTCAACAAGCTCTAACCGGAGAGCCTCCATCTCCGCTCTGAGCTGCACCTCTGCCTGTGTGTTGGTCGCCTCCCCGCTTGCCTCCCTTGTGTCCTTCTTTGGCGGCATTTTTACAGACAGATTCCTCCCTTGATCAGGCGCGTTACTCTGCCGGGTGGATGATAAGTGCTACGCCCGTCGCGTCACTGATCCTTAAGAAAAACACGAAGGTGCGCATGAAGTCTTGGTCCCGCTCGCTATAGACCTCTTCGTGACATGGACACCGATGCGGTTGATCTGGACAGGGCAATAAGGCGTAGCAGTCCGGACACTCGTAGGCATGAAACACCAAAGGCGCCTCCATATCTATCCTATAGCGTACAGCGCGTGTAAGTATAGCGTGTAGCACGGTTATCCAGATTCAGGCCGATGAACGCGTGTTAAAGTCTAGATCCCACTTCTGACACCATTTGTGGAGGACCCTGTCGAGGGTTCGCGGTTATCTTCATACGCTTACTTGATATCAGTTGAAACAACAGCATTGGTCTCTTTTCTTGTATTTATTCCGCATGCACATTTGATATACATCGAGTATAAGTCCATTCGATAAGTCCCGGTCAGTCCTTTCCTTCCTTCTCCTCTTCTACCAGATTCCGGCCCCTTAAATACGGGATAGCCCCACCCAAAACAAGAGGTCTGGACCTACAGTTGAAGGTCCGGACCTACAGTTGTAGGTCCGGCCCTCGTCTTTAGCTAGAGGTCAGGGTCCTTGCCAACTCCGGCGGGTAGGGGGAGAGGGTGGAGGTAGTCGCGCACCCTACAGCGTGTGGTGTGGGCCCGTCCTGGCCAAGCCAGGCGGTCATGAGAGAGGGCGGGGGAGGGGGGAGTAGTCGCGCAGACTACAGCGTGCGGGACCCACAACTGTGGGTCCGTCCTGGCCAAGCCGGGCGGGTATGAGTGGTGGGGTGGAATGTGTCCCACCCCGGCCACTGGGAGCCGGACCTCAAACTAGAGGTCCGGACCTCAAAGTAGAGGTCCGTCCTGGCCAAGCCAGGCGGGTATGAGTGAGGGGGTGGAATGTGTCCCACCCCAGCCACGGGGAGCCGGACCTCAAACTAGAGGTCCGGACCTCAAAGTAGAGGTTCGTCCTGGCCAAGCCAGGCGGGTATGAGGGAGGGAATGGGGGTCTGTCCCACCTACCCCAGCCAGCCCTAGCTGGACTCACCACAATACGTACTACATAGCTGCCTATAGCGTGTAATCCCAGATCGTCAGAATCAGAGCCAAAGTTACAAAAAAACAACTTGTCCCGCCAAAAGTGGAGACAACAAAGGAAAGTTGTCTTTTTGTGGGTATATTAACAAATCTTTCTGTATAATACCGTAGTAAAGCTGTTTTTCTGATATATTTAGCATTTATCCCAATGTTATTCGGCTAATTTAGCCCGTGACGGCAATTGGTTTGGTCCCACAGCTAACCCTGTTTATGTCACCCAAGTCCCGGTATTGTGCCCAGGTGTTGTGGCATACCCATCTTCATGAAAATTCTTTGTATGGCATAATACAAAGTCGGTGCGCTTAGCATATGGCTAAGAAATATGCCCAATTGACCAATGTATGTGAATCTATATGGGTGTGAAAAAATATCTCATGTAATCAAGGACCTAACCCTAACCCTAACCCTAACCCTAACCCTAACCCTAACCCTAATGGTCGTGAAATTAATTTACTGCGCGGCGTGTCATAACGTCTTCAGATGTTAGATATATAGAGAGTAATGGCTCCCACGTGGTTCTACATGGCACGACATGGTCGGCAATGGTCGGCAATGGTTCTACGTGGCGGCGCCAGGCCAGGAATGAAATATGTGTATGGTGGAATTCGCTGCATAGTCTTAGCGCGTTATGACGCGGTGGTGCTAACCCTAATTCCGACGACGTATGCAGCGTGTAAGCACATTGCCCTAATTAGGCTACATATGCAGCGTATATGCCACCTCCCCACCCCTTATGACCCCCTAACCCATATGTGTATACATAGCCCTAATAGAATACCCACCCCCCACCCCTGGTACCATATGATTAGGCGGCTACAATATCCATGAAATACTTAAGAACGAAGGATACAATGTTACATATTTATTTATTGTCATCAACAAATATTATACATACGTACATACATACCTACTTACAGACATACATACGTACTTACAGACATACATACGTACTTACAGACAGACATACATACTTACAAACAGACATACTTACAGACAGACATACATACAGACATACATACATACAGACATACATACTTACAGACAGACATGACATACATGACATGCATACATGACATACATACATGACATACATACGTGACATACATACATACATGACATACATACATGACATACATACATGACATACATACATGACATACATACATGACATACATACATGACATGCATACATGACATACATACATGACATACATACATGACATACATACATGACATACATACATGACATACATACATGACATACATACATGACATACATGACATGCATACATGACATACATACATGACATACATACATGACATACATACATGACATACATACATGACATACATACATGACATACATACATGACATACATACATGACATACATACATGACATACATACATACATACATACATACATACATACATACATACATACATGACATACATAAGGCCTACGATAACTTTATAATGCAACGTATGACGAGCGATACATGAATTCCTAATTTTTATGGGGCAAAATTATTCCATATCCAGAGAAATATACTGATATCGTACCACTAATCATATTATATTTATAATTAATGAGGCCCTCGGTAAGTCCAATATTCCACGTATTGGCACTGCGACATGTTTGAACAATGCTTAAGGGCAAAATTATTCCATATCCAGAGAAATATACTGAAATCGTACCACTAATCATTATATTTATGACTAATAAGGCCCGCGTTATTTCTAATATTCCACGTATTGGCACCGAGACATAAATGAATAATGCTTAAAGGCAAAATTATTCCACATCCAGAGAAATATACTGAAATCGTACCACTAATCCTTATATTTATGATTAATAAGGCCCGCGTTATTTCTAATATTCCACGTATTGGCACCGAGACATGAATGAATAATGCTTAAGGGCAAAATGATTCCATATCCAGAGAAATATACTGAAATCGTACCACTAATCATTATATTTATAATTAATAAGGCCCTCGGTAAGTCTAATATTCAACGTATTGGCACTGCGACATGTTTGAACCATGCTTAAGGGCAAAATGATTCCATATCCAGAGAAATATACTGAAATCGTACCACTAATCATTATATTTATGACTAATAAGGCCCGTGTTATCTCTAATATTCCACGTATTGGCACCGAGACATAAATGAATAATGCTTAAGGGCAAAATTATTCCATATCCAGAGAAATATACTGAAATCGTACCACTAATCATTATATTTATAATTAATAAGGCCCTCGGTAAGTCTAATATTCCACGTATTGGTACTGCGACATGTTTGAACAATGCTTAAGGGCAAAATGATTCCATATCCAGAAAAATATACTGAAATCGTACCACTAATCATTATATTTATAATTAATAAGGCCCTCGGTAAGTCTAATATTCAACGTATTGGCACTGCGACATGTCTGAACAATGCTTAAGGGCAAAATGATTCCATATCCAGAGAAATATACTGAAATCGTACCACTAATCATTATATTTATGACTAATAAGGCCCGTGTTATTTCTAATAGTCCACGTATTGGCACCGAGACATAAATGAACAATGCTTAAGGGCAAAATGATTCCATATCCAGAGAAATATACTGAAATCGTACCACTAATCATTATATTTATGATTAATAAGGCCCTCGGTAAGTCTAATATTCCACGTATTGGTACTGCGACATGTTTGAACAATGCTTAAGGGCAAAATTATTCCATATCCAGAGAAATATACTGAAATCGTACCACTAATCATTATATTTATGACTAATAAGGCCTGCGTTATTTCTAATAGTCCACGTATTGGCGCCGAGACATGTATGAATAATGCTTAAGGGCAAAATTATTCCATATCCAGAGATATATACTGAAATTGTACCACTAATCATTATATTTACCACCCCCAACAAGGCCTTGCCGTGACAACAACAACTCTATCATTCGACGTATCATGACCGTGGCAGTAATTAATAATCATGGCATGAATGATATTAATTACCATCGATTCTCCATTTAATTCTAAACAGTACGTGGCGATAAACTTCTGTGTAGTGCTGTATGTAACTCTTCCATGTATTGAAGTCTTCCCCCATCCTTGCAGAAAAGGCCGGGCCACTAGCAGACGACGTACCTTCATCCTGCAAATATTTGTCTTGGTTTGAGTCTATCTGTCATTCTGTCTGTCAGTCAGTCAGTCAGTCAGTCAGTCAGTCAGTACTAAGCTTAGCAGCTACTGACACCCACAAGTTGTTGTTGTTATTATTAAAATAACCACCGGTTGAAGGCCAATATATTTGAAGAAAACACATCCAGTGAGGGAGGGAGGGAGAGAGAGAAAGTTAATTTAATTTTTTGGCAAAACAATGTCAACGGTCGTCTGACATATGCTAAAACACTCTGACAGTAGGGGGCGCGGGGGAGCTGGGCGGCTTATATCATCGCTCACTCCTTCAAGCGAAAGACAGCGAAGTTGCTAGTCATTCGAATACACGTCGTTCGAAGCAATTAGTATTAGATAGGACAGCCTTAGGTCACATACTACCAACAAATCGCACTGGTATCCAATAGACACTTACCTGCTTCAATTGTTATCCAATTCAAATCCATCTATCCATCGATCGATCGGCATTGCGCCTCCTTCTCAGTTCAGTGCACACGCACGGACGGGCCGGATGCCTGGCTGCTGCAGGAGCAGCCATGCATCAAACATATCGGTTTTATTCACTTTTTTCATAATCCTCAACAATTCCTGTCACCTAAAAATTAACAGACGGCCTAAGGCCTCATTTACAAGCATTACGACCCGACAATTTGCAAGACTTTTTTTTTTTACTGCCCCAGTAATCAAAAAAAGTGTCACCACCGAAAACTACGAGCCGACGTAAGGCATGAAGCCCTACCATTTCGCCCGTCAACTCAAGTGTCATATATATATATATATATATACTAAGTCCAAATCAGGACGCAAACAGCATACGCAATTCCCTATCCATTAGGCCGCTAACCTCATTCCACAAACCCATTTCTGACCCCGAAAAATTACTATATCTTTCAATCTAAAGTTCATACCACGTCCCCGAGCATTTCTAATATTCCCTTTTCCCCTCGCTCGACCCCCTTCCATTACATTACATCTACTTCCCCCCCTTCCATCCCTCTCTAGTTTCCCCCTGCCACGCTTTTCCTAACGGCCGTTATTTCAAATTTCATCATGCAGCCAGCCTATACCGGCCTGCCACCATGCATTCACACGGTAAGCCGAGGCGAGCTGAGTTCTTGGCTTAGTGCATGTGACCCCTTGCTGGCTGTATTGAAAATCGGGGGTGCCCTCTAAGACGTCCGCGCCTCTCACGTATAAAGATAGATAGCCAGCAGCAGACGACCTCAGTTGCGAGCTGGGCGCGAGCCGAGGCAACATGCCACGGCGCCTGCCACGGCGCCTGCCACGGATTTCGATCCCCTCAGCGGCTCGCCTTGAGGCATATAAAACAAAGAGTGAGTTGCTTAAGCAAGCAAGCAAGCATGCATGTATGTACGTATCTACGTATGGATGCATGTATGTATGTATAGGCTGGGTGGGGGGGGCCTTTGTGTATGACGTATTCAACATTTGTCTAAAAGCTCAATTTTTTCAAACGTCCAATAAGCCACTTTTACGGCGTCATTCGACCGACATTTCACGCTTAGACCAAAGTTGGACCGCGTTACATTCCCACTAAAGTATTATAGTTAGACATTCCAAACCTTTTCTATTTGTTATTAACCCTTGATGCTTACGTACTCATTTTTTTCTTAGACCTCCAAGTCTATATTTTCAATGTCTAAATTTGTGTCTAAATTAGGCTAATTTCGGCCCTTGTGACCCCCAAAACGGTTTTAATTCTCGTCCAATAAAGGAGCCATTGCAAAAAACAACGTACTTTATGGTTAGCCATGACCTACTATATCCAAAACATATCTAGCCTAAATACTGTAGACATGGTCATGCGGAATTAGACACTTAGACAAAAAAAGGGACGGTCGCCAATTAGGCAGCAAAGGTCACCCTATACGCAGCAAAGGTGCATTTGGGTAGCAAAGGTACAAATTGTGGCAGCATGGTACAAATTTTGGCAGCAAAGGTCGCACGCTTGGCAGCAAAGGTGCATTGCCCTATATCCCTAACCCTAACCCTAACCCTCCCAAAACCGATGAAACGGCTACGGTACCCCCTCCGAGTTAAATGTTTTCGTTGTTTTTAGCCACCCATGACGATGTATATGTACCCACTGTAGCTCTCGTCTCAACATAATCCGAAGACATCCTATGAACATATCTACCTATGTGGAAGAAACTGTCTTACCCTTACATAGGATTCGGCACAAAAATGCCGAAACCAAAAAAGTCACTTGTCTCCCTGACCCACCATCTGCAGATATCTCAGAATATTTACTCCAATATACTGGATGACAGTTTCCATCATAACACTTTTGTTTCTAGGCGGTTTTCGCCAATTTTTATATATAGTATGTAATATGTAAGCAGGCGTCTGTTCATATAATATGACCTTGATATATTCAGGTCAAGGTCATTTTTCGGCCCAAAACTAATTCCAGGATGTCGTACAGCCTAAAGATACGACAACGTGAAATAGGGGTCCCCTTTCCATGATGACTACACGCTTAATATTATAGTTAGAGACTTGTAGTCTCGTTCATTCAATTTGTCAGGTCACAGTACTATAATTTGAATATGGTGTCCTATGTTACTCTCCTTAACTTTCGTTTCAAACTTGGCTCAACATGACACTATTTTGCTCGAAAAACAGCATATATTTCACTGTCACGGGCAAAATCAACCAAATAATACCCGGAAAAGTCCTAAATATATCAGGCGGCTATGTGCCCTAAGTTGTTCGGGAGAAAAAATGGTTAAAAGTGATATAATTTAGCTTTAAAGAGTAAAAAACCGCTCATTTCCGGTCAAAATCAAGTTTGGGCGGGAACATGGCAAATGGTGATTTCCGCTAGAATACATTATATGGGATTACACCCTATAGGCAGTTATGTACTACATGTCGAGGGCTTTCTCATGATGTATGTGTCATACCCTAGGATCAATTATTTCGCGTCGCAATTGGCAAAAACCTTGCAGATTTTCATCATATTTGAGTATTTCTTATTGGAAAAGGGGCACAAGTCCTTGATAACATGAGATATTTTTTCAGACCCATATAGATTCACATACATTGGTCAATTGGGCATATTTCTTAGCCATATGCTAAGCGCACCGACTTTGTATTATGCTATACAAACAATGTTCATAAAGATGGGTATCCCACAACACGTGGGCACAATACCGGGACTTGGGTGACATAAACAGGGTTAGATGTGGGACCAAACCAATCGTCGTCACGGCCTAAATTAGCCGAATAACATTCGGATAAGTGCTAAATATATCAGAAAAACAGCTTTACTACGGTATTATGCAGAAACATTTGTTAATATAACCATAAAAAGACAACTTTCCTTTGTTGTCTTCACTTTTGGCGGGACAAGTTGTCTTTTGTAACTTTGGCTCTAATTCTGACGATGTGGGATTACACGCTATAGGCAGCTATGTAGTACGTATCAATGGCTTTCTAATGATGCATGGAGCATGCCCTCACACCAGTTACTTCGTGTCAAAAGTGTTCAAAACCGTTACGGGCACAATACCGGGACTTGGGTGACATAAACAGGGTTAGATGTGGGACCAAACCAATCGCCGTCACGGGCTAAATTAGCCGAATCAGATTCGGATAAATGCTAAATATATCAGAAAAACAGCTTTACTACGGTATTATACACAAAAATTTGTTAATATAACCATAAAAAGACAACTTTTCTTTGTGGTCTCCACTTTTGGCGGGACAGTTTTTTTTTTTGTAACTTTGGCTATGATTCTGACGATGTGGGATTACACGCTATAGGCAGCTATGTAGTACGTATCAATGGCTTTCTAATGATGCATGGAGCATGCCCTCACACCAATTACTTCGTGTCAAAAGTGTTCAAAACCGTTACGGGCACAATACCGGGACTTGGGTGACATAAACAGGGTTAGCTGTCGGACCAAACCAATCGCCGTCACGGCCTAAATTAGCCGAATAACATTCGGATAAGTGCTAAATGTATCAGAAAAACAGCTTTACTACGGTATTATACAGAAACATTTGTTAATATAACCATAAAAAGACAACTTTCCTTTTTTGTCTCCACTTTTGGCGGGACAATTTGTTTTTTTGTAACTTTGGCTATGATTCTGACGATCTGGGATTACACGCTATAGGCAGCTATGTAGTATGTATCAATGGCTTTCTAATGATGCATGGAGCATGCCCTCACACCAATTACTTCGTGTCAAAAGTGTTCAAAACCGTTACGGGCACAATACCGGGACTTGGGTGACATAAACAGGGTTAGATGTCAGACTAAATGTCTATCCTATGAAGAGCCTCGGTTAATGATACCAGCGGTGCTTATGACATAGCACGAGTTGCGTCATGGCACCAGCTTGCATGCCAGATACATGCTTAGGGCCTAACTGGTAAAAGTGCCCCACTGCCTAAGAAATGGCTACGGCACCCCTTCAAATTGCTGATTTTTAGCCACCCATGACGATGTATATGTACCCACTGTATCTCTCGTCTCAACATAATCCGAAGGCATCCTATGAACATATATACCTATGTGGAAGAAACTTTCTTACCCTTATATATGATCCGGCACAAAAGTACCGAAACCAAAAAAGTCACTTCTCTTCCTTACCCACCATCTGCATATATCTCAGAATATTTACTCCAATATGCTGGATCACAGTTTCCATCATAACACTTTTGTTTCTAAGCGGTTTTCGCCCATTTTTCTATATAGTATGTAATATGTAACCAGGCGTCTGTTCATATAATTTGACCCTGATATCTTAAGGTCAAGGTCATTTTTCGACCCAAAAGTAATTTCAGGGTGTCGTACAGCCTAAAGATAGGACAACGTGAAATAGGGGTCCCCTTTCCATGATCACCACACGCTTAATATTATAGTTAGAGACTTGTAGTCTCGTTCATCCAATTTGTCATGTCACAGTCCTATAATTTGAATATGCTGTCCTATCTTACTCTCTTTAAATTTCATTTTAAACTTGGCTCAACATGACACTATTTTGCACGAAAAACAGCATATACTTCACTGTCACGGGCAAAATCAACCAAATAATACCCGGAAAAGTCCTAAATACATCAGGCGGCTATGTGCCCTAAGTTGTTCTGGAGACAAAATGGTTAAAAGTGATATAATTTAGCTTTAAAGAGTAAAAAAAACCGTTCATTTACGGTCAAAATCAAGTTTGGGCGGGAACATGGCAATTTGGTGATTTCCGCTAGAATACATTATATGGGATTACACCCTATAGGCAGTTATGTAGCGCATGTCGAGGGCTTTCTCATGATGTATGTGTCATACTCTAGGATCAATTATTTCGCGTCGAAATAGGCCAAAAACCTTGCATATTTTCATCATATTTGAGTATTTCTTATTGGAAAAGGGCACAAGTCCTTGATAACATGAGATATTTTTTCAGACCCATATAGATTCACATA
Source organism: Arenicola marina (assembly GCA_964019135.1). NCBI lineage: Eukaryota > Metazoa > Annelida > Polychaeta > Arenicolidae > Arenicola > Arenicola marina. Next base: position 20,928 of record OZ025253.1, on the reverse strand, counting down.
CATTGGTCAATTGGGCATATTTCTTAGCCATATTCTAAGCGCACCGACTTTGTATTATGCTATACAAACAATGTTCATAAAGATGGGTATCCCACAACACGTGGGCACAATACCGGGACTTGGGTGACATAAACAGGGTTAGATGTGGGACCAAACCAATCGTCGTCACGGCCTAAATTAGCCGAATAACATTCGGATAAGTGCTAAATATATCAGAAAAACAGCTTTACTACGGTATTATGCAGAAACATTTGTTAATATAACCATAAAAAGACAACTTTCCTTTGTTGTCTTCACTTTTGGCGGGACAAGTTGTTTTTTGTAACTTTGGCTCTAATTCTGACGATGTGGGATTACACGCTATAGGCAGCTATGTAGTACGTATCAATGGCTTTCTAATGATGCATGGAGCATGCCCTCACACCAGTTACTTCGTGTCAAAAGTGTTCAAAACCGTTACGGGCACAATACCGGGACTTGGGTGACATAAACAGGGTTAGATGTGGGACCAAACCAATCGCCGTCACGGGCTAAATTAGCCGAATCAGATTCGGATAAATGCTAAATATATCAGAAAAACAGCTTTACTACGGTATTATACACAAAAATTTGTTAATATAACCATAAAAAGACAACTTTTCTTTGTGGTCTCCACTTTTGGCGGGACAGTTTGTTTTTTTGTAACTTTGGCTATGATTCTGACGATGTGGGATTACACGCTATAGGCAGCTATGTAGTACGTATCAATGGCTTTCTAATGATGCATGGAGCATGCCCTCACACCAATTACTTCGTGTCAAAAGTGTTCAAAACCGTTACGGGCACAATACCGGGACTTGGGTGACATAAACAGGGTTAGCTGTCGGACCAAACCAATCGCCGTCACGGCCTAAATTAGCCGAATAACATTCGGATAAGTGCTAAATGTATCAGAAAAACAGCTTTACTACGGTATTATACAGAAACATTTGTTAATATAACCATAAAAAGACAACTTTCCTTTTTTGTCTCCACTTTTGGCGGGACAATTTGTTTTTTTGTAACTTTGGCTATGATTCTGACGATCTGGGATTACACGCTATAGGCAGCTATGTAGTATGTATCAATGGCTTTCTAATGATGCATGGAGCATGCCCTCACACCAATTACTTCGTGTCAAAAGTGTTCAAAACCGTTACGGGCACAATACCGGGACTTGGGTGACATAAACAGGGTTAGATGTCAGACTAAATGTCTATCCTATGAAGAGCCTCGGTTAATGATACCAGCGGTGCTTATGACATAGCACGAGTTGCGTCATGGCACCAGCTTGCATGCCAGATACATGCTTAGGGCCTAACTGGTAAAAGTGCCCCACTGCCTAAGAAATGGCTACGGCACCCCTTCAAATTGCTGATTTTTAGCCACCCATGACGATGTATATGTACCCACTGTATCTCTCGTCTCAACATAATCCGAAGGCATCCTATGAACATATATACCTATGTGGAAGAAACTTTCTTACCCTTATATATGATCCGGCACAAAAGTACCGAAACCAAAAAAGTCACTTCTCTTCCTTACCCACCATCTGCATATATCTCAGAATATTTACTCCAATATGCTGGATCACAGTTTCCATCATAACACTTTTGTTTCTAAGCGGTTTTCGCCCATTTTTCTATATAGTATGTAATATGTAACCAGGCGTCTGTTCATATAATTTGACCCTGATATCTTAAGGTCAAGGTCATTTTTCGACCCAAAAGTAATTTCAGGGTGTCGTACAGCCTAAAGATAGGACAACGTGAAATAGGGGTCCCCTTTCCATGATCACCACACGCTTAATATTATAGTTAGAGACTTGTAGTCTCGTTCATCCAATTTGTCATGTCACAGTCCTATAATTTGAATATGCTGTCCTATCTTACTCTCTTTAAATTTCATTTTAAACTTGGCTCAACATGACACTATTTTGCACGAAAAACAGCATATACTTCACTGTCACGGGCAAAATCAACCAAATAATACCCGGAAAAGTCCTAAATACATCAGGCGGCTATGTGCCCTAAGTTGTTCTGGAGACAAAATGGTTAAAAGTGATATAATTTAGCTTTAAAGAGTAAAAAAAACCGTTCATTTACGGTCAAAATCAAGTTTGGGCGGGAACATGGCAATTTGGTGATTTCCGCTAGAATACATTATATGGGATTACACCCTATAGGCAGTTATGTAGCGCATGTCGAGGGCTTTCTCATGATGTATGTGTCATACTCTAGGATCAATTATTTCGCGTCGAAATAGGCCAAAAACCTTGCATATTTTCATCATATTTGAGTATTTCTTATTGGAAAAGGGCACAAGTCCTTGATAACATGAGATATTTTTTCAGACCCATATAGATTCACATACATTGGTCAATTGGGCATATTTCTTAGCCATATTCTAAGCGCACCGACTTTGTATTATGCTATACAAACAATGTTCATAAAGATGGGTATCCCACAACACGTGGGCACAATACCGGGACTTGGGTGACATAAACAGGGTTAGATGTGGGACCAAACCAATCGTCGTCACGGCCTAAATTAGCCGAATAACATTCGGATAAGTGCTAAATATATCAGAAAAACAGCTTTACTACGGTATTATGCAGAAACATTTGTTAATATAACCATAAAAAGACAACTTTCCTTTGTTGTCTTCACTTTTGGCGGGACAAGTTGTTTTTTGTAACTTTGGCTCTAATTCTGACGATGTGGGATTACACGCTATAGGCAGCTATGTAGTACGTATCAATGGCTTTCTAATGATGCATGGAGCATGCCCTCACACCAGTTACTTCGTGTCAAAAGTGTTCAAAACCGTTACGGGCACAATACCGGGACTTGGGTGACATAAACAGGGTTAGATGTGGGACCAAACCAATCGCCGTCACGGGCTAAATTAGCCGAATCAGATTCGGATAAATGCTAAATATATCAGAAAAACAGCTTTACTACGGTATTATACACAAAAATTTGTTAATATAACCATAAAAAGACAACTTTTCTTTGTGGTCTCCACTTTTGGCGGGACAGTTTGTTTTTTTGTAACTTTGGCTATGATTCTGACGATGTGGGATTACACGCTATAGGCAGCTATGTAGTACGTATCAATGGCTTTCTAATGATGCATGGAGCATGCCCTCACACCAATTACTTCGTGTCAAAAGTGTTCAAAACCGTTACGGGCACAATACCGGGACTTGGGTGACATAAACAGGGTTAGCTGTCGGACCAAACCAATCGCCGTCACGGCCTAAATTAGCCGAATAACATTCGGATAAGTGCTAAATGTATCAGAAAAACAGCTTTACTACGGTATTATACAGAAACATTTGTTAATATAACCATAAAAAGACAACTTTCCTTTTTTGTCTCCACTTTTGGCGGGACAATTTGTTTTTTTGTAACTTTGGCTATGATTCTGACGATCTGGGATTACACGCTATAGGCAGCTATGTAGTATGTATCAATGGCTTTCTAATGATGCATGGAGCATGCCCTCACACCAATTACTTCGTGTCAAAAGTGTTCAAAACCGTTACGGGCACAATACCGGGACTTGGGTGACATAAACAGGGTTAGATGTCAGACTAAATGTCTATCCTATGAAGAGCCTCGGTTAATGATACCAGCGGTGCTTATGACATAGCACGAGTTGCGTCATGGCACCAGCTTGCATGCCAGATACATGCTTAGGGCCTAATTGGTAAAAGTGCCCCACTGCCTAAGAAATGGCTACGGCACCCCTTCAAATTGCTGATTTTTAGCCACCCATGACGATGTATATGTACCCACTGTATCTCTCGTCTCAACATAATCCGAAGGCATCCTATGAACATATATACCTATGTGGAAGAAACTTTCTTACCCTTATATATGATCCGGCACAAAAGTACCGAAACCAAAAAAGTCACTTCTCTTCCTTACCCACCATCTGCATATATCTCAGAATATTTACTCCAATATGCTGGATCACAGTTTCCATCATAACACTTTTGTTTCTAAGCGGTTTTCGCCCATTTTTCTATATAGTATGTAATATGTAACCAGGCGTCTGTTCATATAATTTGACCCTGATATCTTAAGGTCAAGGTCATTTTTCGACCCAAAAGTAATTTCAGGGTGTCGTACAGCCTAAAGATAGGACAACGTGAAATAGGGGTCCCCTTTCCATGATCACCACACGCTTAATATTATAGTTAGAGACTTGTAGTCTCGTTCATCCAATTTGTCATGTCACAGTCCTATAATTTGAATATGCTGTCCTATCTTACTCTCTTTAAATTTCATTTTAAACTTGGCTCAACATGACACTATTTTGCACGAAAAACAGCATATACTTCACTGTCACGGGCAAAATCAACCAAATAATACCCGGAAAAGTCCTAAATACATCAGGCGGCTATGTGCCCTAAGTTGTTCTGGAGACAAAATGGTTAAAAGTGATATAATTTAGCTTTAAAGAGTAAAAAAAACCGTTCATTTACGGTCAAAATCAAGTTTGGGCGGGAACATGGCAATTTGGTGATTTCCGCTAGAATACATTATATGGGATTACACCCTATAGGCAGTTATGTAGCGCATGTCGAGGGCTCTCTCATGATGTATGTGTCATACTCTAGGATCAATTATTTCGCGTCGAAATAGGCCAAAAACCTTGCATATTTTCATCATATTTGAGTATTTCTTATTGGAAAAGGGCACAAGTCCTTGATAACATGAGATATTTTTTCAGACCCATATAGATTCACATACATTGGTCAATTGGGCATATTTCTTAGCCATATTCTAAGCGCACCGACTTTGTATTATGCTATACAAACAATGTTCATAAAGATGGGTATCCCACAACACGTGGGCACAATACCGGGACTTGGGTGACATAAACAGGGTTAGATGTGGGACCAAACCAATCGTCGTCACGGCCTAAATTAGCCGAATAACATTCGGATAAGTGCTAAATATATCAGAAAAACAGCTTTACTACGGTATTATGCAGAAACATTTGTTAATATAACCATAAAAAGACAACTTTCCTTTGTTGTCTTCACTTTTGGCGGGACAAGTTGTTTTTTGTAACTTTGGCTCTAATTCTGACGATGTGGGATTACACGCTATAGGCAGCTATGTAGTACGTATCAATGGCTTTCTAATGATGCATGGAGCATGCCCTCACACCAGTTACTTCGTGTCAAAAGTGTTCAAAACCGTTACGGGCACAATACCGGGACTTGGGTGACATAAACAGGGTTAGATGTGGGACCAAACCAATCGCCGTCACGGGCTAAATTAGCCGAATCAGATTCGGATAAATGCTAAATATATCAGAAAAACAGCTTTACTACGGTATTATACACAAAAATTTGTTAATATAACCATAAAAAGACAACTTTTCTTTGTGGTCTCCACTTTTGGCGGGACAGTTTGTTTTTTTGTAACTTTGGCTATGATTCTGACGATGTGGGATTACACGCTATAGGCAGCTATGTAGTACGTATCAATGGCTTTCTAATGATGCATGGAGCATGCCCTCACACCAATTACTTCGTGTCAAAAGTGTTCAAAACCGTTACGGGCACAATACCGGGACTTGGGTGACATAAACAGGGTTAGCTGTCGGACCAAACCAATCGCCGTCACGGCCTAAATTAGCCGAATAACATTCGGATAAGTGCTAAATGTATCAGAAAAACAGCTTTACTACGGTATTATACAGAAACATTTGTTAATATAACCATAAAAAGACAACTTTCCTTTTTTGTCTCCACTTTTGGCGGGACAATTTGTTTTTTTGTAACTTTGGCTATGATTCTGACGATCTGGGATTACACGCTATAGGCAGCTATGTAGTATGTATCAATGGCTTTCTAATGATGCATGGAGCATGCCCTCACACCAATTACTTCGTGTCAAAAGTGTTCAAAACCGTTACGGGCACAATACCGGGACTTGGGTGACATAAACAGGGTTAGATGTCAGACTAAATGTCTATCCTATGAAGAGCCTCGGTTAATGATACCAGCGGTGCTTATGACATAGCACGAGTTGCGTCATGGCACCAGCTTGCATGCCAGATACATGCTTAGGGCCTAACTGGTAAAAGTGCCCCACTGCCTAAGAAATGGCTACGGCACCCCTTCAAATTGCTGATTTTTAGCCACCCATGACGATGTATATGTACCCACTGTATCTCTCGTCTCAACATAATCCGAAGGCATCCTATGAACATATATACCTATGTGGAAGAAACTTTCTTACCCTTATATATGATCCGGCACAAAAGTACCGAAACCAAAAAAGTCACTTCTCTTCCTTACCCACCATCTGCATATATCTCAGAATATTTACTCCAATATGCTGGATCACAGTTTCCATCATAACACTTTTGTTTCTAAGCGGTTTTCGCCCATTTTTCTATATAGTATGTAATATGTAACCAGGCGTCTGTTCATATAATTTGACCCTGATATCTTAAGGTCAAGGTCATTTTTCGACCCAAAAGTAATTTCAGGGTGTCGTACAGCCTAAAGATAGGACAACGTGAAATAGGGGTCCCCTTTCCATGATCACCACACGCTTAATATTATAGTTAGAGACTTGTAGTCTCGTTCATCCAATTTGTCATGTCACAGTCCTATAATTTGAATATGCTGTCCTATCTTACTCTCTTTAAATTTCATTTTAAACTTGGCTCAACATGACACTATTTTGCACGAAAAACAGCATATACTTCACTGTCACGGGCAAAATCAACCAAATAATACCCGGAAAAGTCCTAAATACATCAGGCGGCTATGTGCCCTAAGTTGTTCTGGAGACAAAATGGTTAAAAGTGATATAATTTAGCTTTAAAGAGTAAAAAAAACCGTTCATTTACGGTCAAAATCAAGTTTGGGCGGGAACATGGCAATTTGGTGATTTCCGCTAGAATACATTATATGGGATTACACCCTATAGGCAGTTATGTAGCGCATGTCGAGGGCTTTCTCATGATGTATGTGTCATACTCTAGGATCAATTATTTCGCGTCGAAATAGGCCAAAAACCTTGCATATTTTCATCATATTTGAGTATTTCTTATTGGAAAAGGGCACAAGTCCTTGATAACATGAGATATTTTTTCAGACCCATATAGATTCACATACATTGGTCAATTGGGCATATTTCTTAGCCATATTCTAAGCGCACCGACTTTGTATTATGCTATACAAACAATGTTCATAAAGATGGGTATCCCACAACACGTGGGCACAATACCGGGACTTGGGTGACATAAACAGGGTTAGATGTGGGACCAAACCAATCGTCGTCACGGCCTAAATTAGCCGAATAACATTCGGATAAGTGCTAAATATATCAGAAAAACAGCTTTACTACGGTATTATGCAGAAACATTTGTTAATATAACCATAAAAAGACAACTTTCCTTTGTTGTCTTCACTTTTGGCGGGACAAGTTGTTTTTTGTAACTTTGGCTCTAATTCTGACGATGTGGGATTACACGCTATAGGCAGCTATGTAGTACGTATCAATGGCTTTCTAATGATGCATGGAGCATGCCCTCACACCAGTTACTTCGTGTCAAAAGTGTTCAAAACCGTTACGGGCACAATACCGGGACTTGGGTGACATAAACAGGGTTAGATGTGGGACCAAACCAATCGCCGTCACGGGCTAAATTAGCCGAATCAGATTCGGATAAATGCTAAATATATCAGAAAAACAGCTTTACTACGGTATTATACACAAAAATTTGTTAATATAACCATAAAAAGACAACTTTTCTTTGTGGTCTCCACTTTTGGCGGGACAGTTTGTTTTTTTGTAACTTTGGCTATGATTCTGACGATGTGGGATTACACGCTATAGGCAGCTATGTAGTACGTATCAATGGCTTTCTAATGATGCATGGAGCATGCCCTCACACCAATTACTTCGTGTCAAAAGTGTTCAAAACCGTTACGGGCACAATACCGGGACTTGGGTGACATAAACAGGGTTAGCTGTCGGACCAAACCAATCGCCGTCACGGCCTAAATTAGCCGAATAACATTCGGATAAGTGCTAAATGTATCAGAAAAACAGCTTTACTACGGTATTATACAGAAACATTTGTTAATATAACCATAAAAAGACAACTTTCCTTTTTTGTCTCCACTTTTGGCGGGACAATTTGTTTTTTTGTAACTTTGGCTATGATTCTGACGATCTGGGATTACACGCTATAGGCAGCTATGTAGTATGTATCAATGGCTTTCTAATGATGCATGGAGCATGCCCTCACACCAATTACTTCGTGTCAAAAGTGTTCAAAACCGTTACGGGCACAATACCGGGACTTGGGTGACATAAACAGGGTTAGATGTCAGACTAAATGTCTATCCTATGAAGAGCCTCGGTTAATGATACCAGCGGTGCTTATGACATAGCACGAGTTGCGTCATGGCACCAGCTTGCATGCCAGATACATGCTTAGGGCCTAATTGGTAAAAGTGCCCCACTGCCTAAGAAATGGCTACGGCACCCCTTCAAATTGCTGATTTTTAGCCACCCATGACGATGTATATGTACCCACTGTATCTCTCGTCTCAACATAATCCGAAGGCATCCTATGAACATATATACCTATGTGGAAGAAACTTTCTTACCCTTATATATGATCCGGCACAAAAGTACCGAAACCAAAAAAGTCACTTCTCTTCCTTACCCACCATCTGCATATATCTCAGAATATTTACTCCAATATGCTGGATCACAGTTTCCATCATAACACTTTTGTTTCTAAGCGGTTTTCGCCCATTTTTCTATATAGTATGTAATATGTAACCAGGCGTCTGTTCATATAATTTGACCCTGATATCTTAAGGTCAAGGTCATTTTTCGACCCAAAAGTAATTTCAGGGTGTCGTACAGCCTAAAGATAGGACAACGTGAAATAGGGGTCCCCTTTCCATGATCACCACACGCTTAATATTATAGTTAGAGACTTGTAGTCTCGTTCATCCAATTTGTCATGTCACAGTCCTATAATTTGAATATGCTGTCCTATCTTACTCTCTTTAAATTTCATTTTAAACTTGGCTCAACATGACACTATTTTGCACGAAAAACAGCATATACTTCACTGTCACGGGCAAAATCAACCAAATAATACCCGGAAAAGTCCTAAATACATCAGGCGGCTATGTGCCCTAAGTTGTTCTGGAGACAAAATGGTTAAAAGTGATATAATTTAGCTTTAAAGAGTAAAAAAAACCGTTCATTTACGGTCAAAATCAAGTTTGGGCGGGAACATGGCAATTTGGTGATTTCCGCTAGAATACATTATATGGGATTACACCCTATAGGCAGTTATGTAGCGCATGTCGAGGGCTCTCTCATGATGTATGTGTCATACTCTAGGATCAATTATTTCGCGTCGAAATAGGCCAAAAACCTTGCATATTTTCATCATATTTGAGTATTTCTTATTGGAAAAGGGCACAAGTCCTTGATAACATGAGATATTTTTTCAGACCCATATAGATTCACATACATTGGTCAATTGGGCATATTTCTTAGCCATATTCTAAGCGCACCGACTTTGTATTATGCTATACAAACAATGTTCATAAAGATGGGTATCCCACAACACGTGGGCACAATACCGGGACTTGGGTGACATAAACAGGGTTAGATGTGGGACCAAACCAATCGTCGTCACGGCCTAAATTAGCCGAATAACATTCGGATAAGTGCTAAATATATCAGAAAAACAGCTTTACTACGGTATTATGCAGAAACATTTGTTAATATAACCATAAAAAGACAACTTTCCTTTGTTGTCTTCACTTTTGGCGGGACAAGTTGTTTTTTGTAACTTTGGCTCTAATTCTGACGATGTGGGATTACACGCTATAGGCAGCTATGTAGTACGTATCAATGGCTTTCTAATGATGCATGGAGCATGCCCTCACACCAGTTACTTCGTGTCAAAAGTGTTCAAAACCGTTACGGGCACAATACCGGGACTTGGGTGACATAAACAGGGTTAGATGTGGGACCAAACCAATCGCCGTCACGGGCTAAATTAGCCGAATCAGATTCGGATAAATGCTAAATATATCAGAAAAACAGCTTTACTACGGTATTATACACAAAAATTTGTTAATATAACCATAAAAAGACAACTTTTCTTTGTGGTCTCCACTTTTGGCGGGACAGTTTTTTTTTTTGTAACTTTGGCTATGATTCTGACGATGTGGGATTACACGCTATAGGCAGCTATGTAGTACGTATCAATGGCTTTCTAATGATGCATGGAGCATGCCCTCACACCAATTACTTCGTGTCAAAAGTGTTCAAAACCGTTACGGGCACAATACCGGGACTTGGGTGACATAAACAGGGTTAGCTGTCGGACCAAACCAATCGCCGTCACGGCCTAAATTAGCCGAATAACATTCGGATAAGTGCTAAATGTATCAGAAAAACAGCTTTACTACGGTATTATACAGAAACATTTGTTAATATAACCATAAAAAGACAACTTTCCTTTTTTGTCTCCACTTTTGGCGGGACAATTTGTTTTTTTGTAACTTTGGCTATGATTCTGACGATCTGGGATTACACGCTATAGGCAGCTATGTAGTATGTATCAATGGCTTTCTAATGATGCATGGAGCATGCCCTCACACCAATTACTTCGTGTCAAAAGTGTTCAAAACCGTTACGGGCACAATACCGGGACTTGGGTGACATAAACAGGGTTAGATGTCTGACTAAATGTCTATCCTATGCGAATAAGCGGTGCTTATGACATAGCACGAGTTGCGTCATGGCACCAGCTTGCATGCCAGATACATGCTTAGGGCCTAACTGGTAAAAGTGCCCCACTGCCTAAGAAATGGCTACGGCACCCCTTCAAATTGCTGATTTTTAGCCACCCATGACGATGTATATGTACCCACTGTATCTCTCGTCTCAACATAATCCGAAGGCATCCTATGAACATATATACCTATGTGGAAGAAACTTTCTTACCCTTATATATGATCCGGCACAAAAGTACCGAAACCAAAAAAGTCACTTCTCTTCCTTACCCACCATCTGCATATATCTCAGAATATTTACTCCAATATGCTGGATCACAGTTTCCATCATAACACTTTTGTTTCTAAGCGGTTTTCGCCCATTTTTCTATATAGTATGTAATATGTAACCAGGCGTCTGTTCATATAATTTGACCCTGATATCTTAAGGTCAAGGTCATTTTTCGACCCAAAAGTAATTTCAGGGTGTCGTACAGCCTAAAGATAGGACAACGTGAAATAGGGGTCCCCTTTCCATGATCACCACACGCTTAATATTATAGTTAGAGACTTGTAGTCTCGTTCATCCAATTTGTCATGTCACAGTCCTATAATTTGAATATGCTGTCCTATCTTACTCTCTTTAAATTTCATTTTAAACTTGGCTCAACATGACACTATTTTGCACGAAAAACAGCATATATTTCACTGTCACGGGCAAAATCAACCAAATAATACCCGGAAAAGTCCTAAATACATCAGGCGGCTATGTGCCCTAAGTTGTTCTGGAGAAAAAATGGTTAAAAGTGATATAATTTAGCTTTAAAGAGTAAAAAAACCGTTCATTTCCGGTCAAAATCAAGTTTGGGCGGGAACATGGCAATTTGGTGATTTCCGCTAGAATACATTATATGGGATTACACCCTATAGGCAGTTATGTAGCGCATGTCGAGGGCTTTCTCATGATGTATGTGACATACCCTGGGATCAATTATTTCGCGTCGAAATAGGCCAAAAACCTTGCATATTTTCATCATATTTGAGTATTTCTTATTGGAAAAGGGGTTAGGGTTAGGGTTAGGGTTAGGGTTAGGGTTAGGGTTAGGGTTAGGGTTAGGGTTAGGGTTAGGGTTAGGGTTAGGGTTAGGGTTAGGGTTAGGGTTAGGGTTAGGGTTAGGGTTAGGGTTAGGGTTAGGGTTAGGGTTAGGGTTAGGGTTAGGGTTAGGGTTAGGGTTAGGGTTAGGGTTAGGGTTAGGGTTAGGGTTAGGGTTAGGGTTAGGGTTAGGGTTAGGGTTAGGGTTAGGGTTAGGGTTAGGGTTAGGGTTAGGGTTAGGGTTAGGGTTAGGGTTAGGGTTAGGGTTAGGGTTAGGGTTAGGGTTAGGGTTAGGGTTAGGGTTAGGGTTAGGGTTAGGGTTAGGGTTAGGGTTAGGGTTAGGGTTAGGGTTAGGGTTAGGGTTAGGGTTAGGGTTAGGGTTAGGGTTAGGGTTAGGGTTAGGGTTAGGGTTAGGGTTAGGGTTAGGGTTAGGGTTAGGGTTAGGGTTAGGGTTAGGGTTAGGGTTAGGGTTAGGGTTAGGGTTAGGGTTAGGGTTAGGGTTAGGGTTAGGGTTAGGGTTAGGGTTAGGGTTAGGGTTAGGGTTAGGGTTAGGGTTAGGGTTAGGGTTAGGGTTAGGGTTAGGGTTAGGGTTAGGGTTAGGGTTAGGGTTAGGGTTAGGGTTAGGGTTAGGGTTAGGGTTAGGGTTAGGGTTAGGGTTAGGGTTAGGGTTAGGGTTAGGGTTAGGGTTAGGGTTAGGGTTAGGGTTAGGGTTAGGGTTAGGGTTAGGGTTAGGGTTAGGGTTAGGGTTAGGGTTAGGGTTAGGGTTAGGGTTAGGGTTAGGGTTAGGGTTAGGGTTAGGGTTAGGGTTAGGGTTAGGGTTAGGGTTAGGGTTAGGGTTAGGGTTAGGGTTAGGGTTAGGGTTAGGGTTAGGGTTAGGGTTAGGGTTAGGGTTAGGGTTAGGGTTAGGGTTAGGGTTAGGGTTAGGGTTAGGGTTAGGGTTAGGGTTAGGGTTAGGGTTAGGGTTAGGGTTAGGGTTAGGGTTAGGGTTAGGGTTAGGGTTAGGGTTAGGGTTAGGGTTAGGGTTAGGGTTAGGGTTAGGGTTAGGGTTAGGGTTAGGGTTAGGGTTAGGGTTAGGGTTAGGGTTAGGGTTAGGGTTAGGGTTAGGGTTAGGGTTAGGGTTAGGGTTAGGGTTAGGGTTAGGGTTAGGGTTAGGGTTAGGGTTAGGGTTAGGGTTAGGGTTAGGGTTAGGGTTAGGGTTAGGGTTAGGGTTAGGGTTAGGGTTAGGGTTAGGGTTAGGGTTAGGGTTAGGGTTAGGGTTAGGGTTAGGGTTAGGGTTAGGGTTAGGGTTAGGGTTAGGGTTAGGGTTAGGGTTAGGGTTAGGGTTAGGGTTAGGGTTAGGGTTAGGGTTAGGGTTAGGGTTAGGGTTAGGGTTAGGGTTAGGGTTAGGGTTAGGGTTAGGGTTAGGGTTAGGGTTAGGGTTAGGGTTAGGGTTAGGGTTAGGGTTAGGGTTAGGGTTAGGGTTAGGGTTAGGGTTAGGGTTAGGGTTAGGGTTAGGGTTAGGGTTAGGGTTAGGGTTAGG